>JAZGTN010000243.1:0-189500 GCA_037783415.1 Leptasterias polaris
GTCATCAAGGTTGAAAAGGTGACTAAAATCAATCAAGTAAACAAGCCGGACTTTACCGTCAAAGCGTTTTGATGCGCTATTATTACCCCCGTACTCGTTAAAAGAGACTTCTGCACTTATCAAACTCCATATTATAGTTTGTTCACATCAAGTTGCAATTCTTTGATTTGCTATAAATGGGCGATGAACCTCATAATAACAATTTACCGTTGTCTTTATATTTCCCTTACGGAACCTTTTCAATTCAATTCAATTCAATCAAACATTTATTTCCGTACTCACAAAAAGAAAATACAAAATCATGTGGACAAATTTATAGTAGTACAATGCAAACAAAAAGTAAACACGACCAATGAAAATGTTACTGCAAAAAATTAAACAATCTAGGCTGTGAGTAAGGAGGCTGTTCAAATAAGCCGAGGTTTGTGGCGAACAGCCCTTTACATGATACAAAACAAGAAACAAAAACAACGGACAGAAGAGAATGCAAAATGCACCGGTAATGAGCTAATTATGCAGATAAGCCCAAGAAATATTGACAAAATCAGGACCAGCTATAAGCATAAACAAAAAGGAAGACGAGCGGTGGACTCGAGAGAGAAAGCTACGTTACATAATGCGTGAGTAGGGCTCTTTTGAACGAGGCTTTAAAATGACCAACAGAAGGGGCTGTTTTTGTATTTGGTCGTCAATGGCGTTCCACAGACAAGGGCCATAGAACCGAAGTGTATTCGTGGAATAAGAGGCTCGAGTGAAAGGGATATAAAGTTTACGGCAAGATCTGGTAGCCGTGAATGGCTTCAGTAGAGATGAAATAGGAGGAAAAGGAAGTGGGAAGAAGATTGTGAGAATATTTGTACATGAAAATGCCAGTATGAAGTTTGTTGATATCAGAAATAGTAAGGGTGTGTAATTGTACAAATGGGGGAACAGTGTGCTCACGAGGGTGAGAGGAGGTGCAAATTCTTATAGCACGTTTTTGAATAACAGACAAAGAATTAAGCCTTTTATTATTTGAATTTGCCCAGACGATGTTGCAGTAATTAAGATAAGGAAGAATAAGTGTGTTATAGAGTAATACCAGAGCAGCAGGAGGAAGAACATAACGTAACTTGGAAAGAACCCCAGTGTACGCGAGGTAATTTTGATAATAGAGGAATTGTGCTCAGTCCAAGAGAGTTTAAAGTCAACAATTACTCCAAGAAACTTTGTAGAAAACACTCTATTGATGGGAATAGTGTCAATTTTAACGGGAGGTAATTCGACTGTGACTGGAGAAGTGGATTTGCTGAAAAAGATTAAATTTGTCGTGGTGTGGTTTAAGGAAAGCTTGTTTGCTCTAAGCCAGTAGGACACCTGAAGAAGTTCAGAATTCAAAGACTCGATAAGAGTGTCGCAGTTCGGACCAGAATGAAGAATAGTTGTATCGTCAGCGAATAAAGTAAATGATAGCAGTGAAGAGGAACAGTGAATGTCGTTGATAGGAAGAGAAGCGGGCCAAGAATAGAGCCTTGTTGGACTCCGCAGATAATAGAAAGAAGATCGAAGTCACAGTTCATCACTGAAGTAAATTGTTGCCTGTTATGAAGGTAATCTTGGAACCACTAAAGGGTAACTCCTCTTAGGCCGTATTGTTCAAGCTTGGAAAGAAGAATCAAATTGTTGATAGTGTCGAAAGCTTTCGATAGATCAATAAACACACCAATGACATGAAGTTTCTTGCAGAGTGCATTAGTAACATTATCAATGAATTGAATGAGTGCCATGTCAATAGAGTGTTCATTGCGAAAGGCATATTGATTGTCATAAAGAAGATGAAAATGAGAAGTAAATTTGAAGAGGCGATTATAGACCAGTCTCTCTAGAATATTTGAGAAGCACGGAAGAATAGAAATAGGTCTGTAGTTCGTAACTTATCAAAATATTAAGTTATTCTGAACACTATAATCTGTGCAATCAATCAATAACAAGTTGTAGAAAACTTGTCGTTGATTAATTCATGTCATTTTGAATACAGAAAGATAGCTGACTTTGTAAAGCTGTATGTTACTTGGACATGCGGTGTGCACCCAATGATGCGGAGGTTTACAAAATCTACAAGAAGCTGGTCTTCGACTGATCATTAGCGAATAAAGCTCGCTATTAGAAACATAATAATAACATGGCCCAGGGAGGGATATCCATCATAAATATTAACGACCAACAAAGACACTATGTATCCAGAAGATATCAATGAATCGGAATAACTAGAAATGAAAGTTTATTTGATTGTTGTGCAGTATACATTTGATTGTTGTGCAGTATACATCAAACATTAATTCGTTCGTTTCTGTAAAGATTCATGAACGGAAATACCTTCCATGATTGGTTGATTTGTTCCCAACAAATTCAACACTATTTTTGAATATTTGTGTAACACTGCTACAAACTGTGGCAATCTGTTTTTGATTTGCAGTTATGGCTTTCCATACTTTTCCAACCTGGGTTGGCAAAACCTCGGGCTGTGACGTTGCAAAAGAAAGGTCTATAAGAAGCTACGTCACTGCACGAACCTGAAAGACCAGTGCCTGCCTTTATCCTTAATAATAAAGACAGGTTGACCAGTCTACAATTTGCCAAGTCCAAAAACTGCCACAAGAGGGCGTGTTTGGAAAACTTTTGCCCGTTAAATTTTTTTGTAAAAATTCTACTTTACCATAAGGCCTGCCCATTTATTACATACTGATGTAGTTTTGACACAACAAATTGTTTGTAATTGTTTTTATTTTGTTAAGATTCTTAGGTAACCGTTGGAAAGCTATTTGTCATGGAATTTTCAAACGCAAGGGTCATACAAAAACCGTCGTGACGGCCACTTGTGGTGGACATGTTGATTCCCCGAGAGGTATGCTCACGTGACCTTTGAATATTTATACTTGACCTAAGGGCGTTCCTTTTTGTTTATATGGTTCCTATTTCACACCTACCCTTTTGGGGGCGTCCCAACCCTCCTCCTCCTGCCCCCAAATGGATAAATGAATAACAAAAAGTATTTCGCCTAATCAAATTACACGCCTTCTCGTGCAAGTCTTTTATTGGGAAGATGTTATGTCAAAGGTCTACACTCAACCGTTATTTATTACAATATTTGCACAGACTTCTGTTTTTTAATCACTGCTTATGGATTTGTTTTCATAATCATTTGTAACTTTATTTAAGAATGGGTAGTTGGAGTCATTAAATTTAAAATAATTGTTTATATGATTTAAGTTTTTGTTTTTTTCTACCCAAAATTATTTAGAACTCACTTTGTCAGTCTCCTAAATTGTTGAAATAATAAAGTAGCATCCCCTTAAGGTGATTCCATGGCTGCCACTTCCCATGTTGTATCGTAAACTAGGGTGTGATCCCTGATGGCTACACCGAAGTTAAACGTTGTGTATGACCGCCTCACTGGCTGACTGGCTATCATAGCTCAGTTAGAAGAGCGCCTGAGGGGTCAGCTAGTACCAGAGTTTGGTTTTGTTTTTGTTTTTGTTTCGTTATCTCTTTCTTAATTTTTTATTTTGTTTTGAGGTTGGATAAATATTGTTCAGTCACCCCCTGATTAAGTGAAATAGCCCGTGTCAAATACAGACATACCCAAATCAAAACGTATGATAATTGGAGCCATCTGTTTTGGCAATAGTTAATTATATTTAATTAAACGAAGAAAAGCTACCTCAAATCATCCTAGACAAAAGCTGGTTACGTGAAAAAGACACTTATGTATAAAATCATGGGGACATGCACAGAAAACATTTTAAATTTATTTTGGATGGTTTGCTAAAGAAAAATGAAGTAGTAACGTTTAATGAAGTAGTAACGTTTATTACTCATTTATTGCACAGTTTGACCTTGAACTAGCCCATAGACTTGGTTCCAAGTCTGTGCTCGTGGTTTTTAGTCTACCTAATAGCCAATACATTATTGCCTGAAATAGCGCCCTCTTGTGGATTAACTTCCCTCTTTAACCTACGATCACAGACTTGGGAACATTGTTTTTCGGTTTGTACACACCCTATGGCGAATTAGTCCAAAACTGGACGGAACACTCTGATTGGTCAGAATCTCAGAAGCCGTCAATAAAATGCACATTCAAACTTGACCGTTTATACCACGGGATATAGTACAGAAATACAACATTGATGCACATGTAACTAATCTGCCTCTGCTCAGTGATTCAACTTGCAGTTTGGAAACAAAAAACCCAAAGTGATTCTAGTTTTTAAATTCAAAATAAATAAAAACGTTGGGAAAATCATTAGACGATTCAATTCAAATAAAGGGAACACAGTTTTTCGTCTAGTAAGGATCAGGTTATTTGTCATGTTTATTTTTCAATATTTTAAGAATACATCTAGTATTATTTTATGTATAAATTAGAAATAGCACACGTACAAAGCACTATAAAAATTAAAACAATGACTTGATCGATTTTACAGAAAATGCTGAAGTGATTATAACCTATTGGGAATAGACGCAACCAACAGGAGTTTTGTGGCCTCCTGATTGGTCATCTCTCTGGCATAGTGGTGTTGTTATGTAAATGTCAGTTGTGAATAAATGAATATCCCAAGAGGGTCAAGTCTGAGATTGCGAGTTAGAGCGCGTGATAGCCAATCTGCGGGGGGATTTTGTGTGGCTGATGCAGAGAAATAACCGCGATCTCAGACTTGAAATCAAGTCGAGTTAGAGCGCGTGATAGCCAATCTGCGGGGGGATTTTGTGTGGCTGATGCAGAGAAATAACCGCGATCTCAGACTTGAAATCAAGTCTAACTAGCCCACTGTGCATCGGTCTTTGTTAGCAAGTTAAACAAGTTAATTAAGACCTATAAATTGTTCAGACAAACTAAGGGTAACCACAGGGGAATTCCGAATAGATGTTGCAATCACACACTGCACTGGGGAATTCCCGTAGCTGTTGACGCCAAATATACTAAGAACGATGACCTGTTTTTCCCCCATTTGTTCACATAGTTACACTGAAGACAATAACAACTAAGGTTACAAAAATGCAAAGAGTATTGTTTGATCGTTTTCTTTTTATTTCATTGTCTGTTTGTAACTGCTGGGCACCTATGAAAAACAGTGTTTTACTGAAAGGTCTCCCCAGGTTAAACAAGAAGGAAATAAAATAAAATACTTGTGTGTAACTTACCGGGACGGCCAACAAACAACATTCTTTCCCTTTCCCCGCATTTATGCCTTTCAACAAATACAATGTCCTTTCACCAGAGTGTTCAATGACTGTGGACGTTCATTGTGAGTTTATGCTTGAGTGTTAAACCTTCCCCACTTGAAAACTAAAAAACATTTATTTTTTGCAAAGTAGCTTAATATTCAGACTTTTCCCACGGGGTTCTAGGCCATTGTTACACGTAAAAACTTATCGAAATGAAACTAAATTTCCCCATGGTATCATTTTGCGTTGAGACACCATGAAATACTATGCAAACAAACGATTAGACAAGCTCGTGAGCATTTAATTAAAGGAATGCTGGGAGAGCAACTGTAAATAGAGGAAATATTGAAATGAATCTGCTCCCTTCTCCCAAAGTAAACAATATATGAAAAAAAAATAACAATATCGTTTGGATTTTACCCTACACCGATTTGACTTAAGCACTGTATACTCATTACTTTCCTGAGTTCTGTGGAAAATACCACAGGCAAATCACTCGGGTGGGATTCGAACCCACGACCTTTGCATTGCCAGAGCAGATGTCTCACCACTAGACCACCGAGCTAGCCCGATGGCTAGAGGGAGTTCAATCTTCGTTTTGATTAGCGTAGTTTGGTGGGCTTCAGGAAAAGCCAAACTGTAATGCTTTAAGTTTCAAACGTTTTAAGTCACGTAATTTAAAGAATTAAAGGCACCGGAGGTCTCAAATGATTCTTGTCATTTTGTTTGTTTTTCAATTATCACACTTTAAGTTTGGAGTGAACTTCAAAAGTAGCGTTTCAGTCATTTCAACAATAAAAAGGTAGGTAGATAAATGTATTTTGTTTTTCCATTTTGCGACGGTGACAGATTTTAACTTGAAACACAATTGAAAGAATCATACAAAATCTGTTACGTTTACTTGAAAGGCAGACAGTTGGTACATTTTCTAATACACGGAAAAGGGCATGCAAATCAAAAGCGAATGCGCAGTCTAACCATACCTACGTCACGTCACGTGTTTCATCTGCTCTCAATGCAGTGATTGGTCGATTTCACCCGGAAATTCAGTTACAATCCACACCAGAATGAGATACAGCTAAGGTCGAATTCGTTTGCAAAATCTACGATACTTATTTTTTTTTCATATATTGTTTACTTTGGGAGAAGGGAGCAGATTCATTTCAATATTTCCTCTATTTACAGTTGCTCTCCCAGCATTCCTTTAATTAAATGCTCACGAGCTTGTCTAATCGTTTGTTTGCATAGTATTTCATGGTGTCTCAACGCAAAATGATACCATGGGGAAATTTAGTTTCATTTCGATAAGTTTTTACGTGTAACAATGGCCTAGAACCCCGTGGGAAAAGTCTGAATATTAAGCTACTTTGCAAAAAATAAATGTTTTGTAGTTTTCAAGTGGGGAAGGTTTAACACTCAAGCATAAACTCACAATGAACGTCCACAGTCATTGAACACTCTGGTGAAAGGACATTGTATTTGTTGAAAGGCATAAATGCGGGGAAAGGGAAAGAATGTTGTTTGTTGGCCGTCCCGGTAAGTTACACACAAGTATTTTATTTTATTTCCTTCTTGTTTAACCTGGGGAGACCTTTCAGTAAAACACTGTTTTTCATAGGTGCCCAGCAGTTACAAACAGACAATGAAATAAAAAGAAAACGATCAAACAATACTCTTTGCATTTTTGTAACCTTAGTTGTTATTGTCTTCAGTGTAACTATGTGAACAAATGGGGGAAAAACAGGTCATCGTTCTTAGTATATTTGGCGTCAACAGCTACGGGAATTCCCCAGTGCAGTGTGTGATTGCAACATCTATTCGGAATTCCCCTGTGGTTACCCTTAGTTTGTCTGAACAATTTATAGGTCTTAATTAACTTGTTTAACTTGCTAACAAAGACCGATGCACAGTGGGCTAGTTAGACTTGATTTCAAGTCTGAGATCGCGGTTATTTCTCTGCATCAGCCACACAAAATCCCCCCGCAGATTGGCTATCACGCGCTCTAACTCGACTTGATTTCAAGTCTGAGATCGCGGTTATTTCTCTGCATCAGCCACACAAAATCCCCCCGCAGATTGGCTATCACGCGCTCTAACTCGCAATCTCAGACTTGACCCTCTTGGGATATTCATTTATTCACAACTGACATTTACATAACAACACCACTATGCCAGAGAGATGACCAATCAGGAGGCCACAAAACTCCTGTTGGTTGCGTCTATTCCCAATAGGTTATAATCACTTCAGCATTTTCTGTAAAATCGATCAAGTCATTGTTTTAATTTTTATAGTGCTTTGTACGTGTGCTATTTCTAATTTATACATAAAATAATACTAGATGTATTCTTAAAATATTGAAAAATAAACATGACAAATAACCTGATCCTTACTAGACGAAAAACTGTGTTCCCTTTATTTGAATTGAATCGTCTAATGATTTTCCCAACGTTTTTATTTATTTTGAATTTAAAAACTAGAATCACTTTGGGTTTTTTGTTTCCAAACTGCAAGTTGAATCACTGAGCAGAGGCAGATTAGTTACATGTGCATCAATGTTGTATTTCTGTACTATATCCCGTGGTATAAACGGTCAAGTTTGAATGTGCATTTTATTGACGGCTTCTGAGATTCTGACCAATCAGAGTGTTCCGTCCAGTTTTGGACTAATTCGCCATAGGGTGTGTACAAACCGAAAAACAATGTTCCCAAGTCTGTGATCGTAGGTTAAAGAGGGAAGTTAATCCACAAGAGGGCGCTATTTCAGGCAATAATGTATTGGCTATTAGGTAGACTAAAAACCACGAGCACAGACTTGGAACCAAGTCTATGGGCTAGTTCAAGGTCAAACTGTGCAATAAATGAGTAATAAACGTTACTACTTCATTAAACGTTACTACTTCATTTTTCTTTAGCAAACCATCCAAAATAAATTTAAAATGTTTTCTGTGCATGTCCCCATGATTTTATACATAAGTGTCTTTTTCACGTAACCAGCTTTTGTCTAGGATGATTTGAGGTAGCTTTTCTTCGTTTAATTAAATATAATTAACTATTGCCAAAACAGATGGCTCCAATTATCATACGTTTTGATTTGGGTATGTCTGTATTTGACACGGGCTATTTCACTTAATCAGGGGGTGACTGAACAATATTTATCCAACCTCAAAACAAAATAAAAAATTAAGAAAGAGATAACGAAACAAAAACAAAAACAAAACCAAACTCTGGTACTAGCTGACCCCTCAGGCGCTCTTCTAACTGAGCTATGATAGCCAGTCAGCCAGTGAGGCGGTCATACACAACGTTTAACTTCGGTGTAGCCATCAGGGATCACACCCTAGTTTACGATACAACATGGGAAGTGGCAGCCATGGAATCACCTTAAGGGGATGCTACTTTATTATTTCAACAATTTAGGAGACTGACAAAGTGAGTTCTAAATAATTTTGGGTAGAAAAAAACAAAAACTTAAATCATATAAACAATTATTTTAAATTTAATGACTCCAACTACCCATTCTTAAATAAAGTTACAAATGATTATGAAAACAAATCCATAAGCAGTGATTAAAAAACAGAAGTCTGTGCAAATATTGTAATAAATAACGGTTGAGTGTAGACCTTTGACATAACATCTTCCCAATAAAAGACTTGCACGAGAAGGCGTGTAATTTGATTAGGCGAAATACTTTTTGTTATTCATTTATCCATTTGGGGGCAGGAGGAGGAGGGTTGGGACGCCCCCAAAAGGGTAGGTGTGAAATAGGAACCATATAAACAAAAAGGAACGCCCTTAGGTCAAGTATAAATATTCAAAGGTCACGTGAGCATACCTCTCGGGGAATCAACATGTCCACCACAAGTGGCCGTCACGACGGTTTTTGTATGACCCTTGCGTTTGAAAATTCCATGACAAATAGCTTTCCAACGGTTACCTAAGAATCTTAACAAAATAAAAACAATTACAAACAATTTGTTGTGTCAAAACTACATCAGTATGTAATAAATGGGCAGGCCTTATGGTAAAGTAGAATTTTTACAAAAAAATTTAACGGGCAAAAGTTTTCCAAACACGCCCTCTTGTGGCAGTTTTTGGACTTGGCAAATTGTAGACTGGTCAACCTGTCTTTATTATTAAGGATAAAGGCAGGCACTGGTCTTTCAGGTTCGTGCAGTGACGTAGCTTCTTATAGACCTTTCTTTTGCAACGTCACAGCCCGAGGTTTTGCCAACCCAGGTTGGAAAAGTATGGAAAGCCATAACTGCAAATCAAAAACAGATTGCCACAGTTTGTAGCAGTGTTACACAAATATTCAAAAATAGTGTTGAATTTGTTGGGAACAAATCAACCAATCATGGAAGGTATTTCCGTTCATGAATCTTTACAGAAACGAACGAATTAATGTTTGATGTATACTGCACAACAATCAAATGTATACTGCACAACAATCAAATAAACTTTCATTTCTAGTTATTCCGATTCATTGATATCTTCTGGATACATAGTGTCTTTGTTGGTCGTTAATATTTATGATGGATATCCCTCCCTGGGCCATGTTATTATTATGTTTCTAATAGCGAGCTTTATTCGCTAATGATCAGTCGAAGACCAGCTTCTTGTAGATTTTGTAAACCTCCGCATCATTGGGTGCACACCGCATGTCCAAGTAACATACAGCTTTACAAAGTCAGCTATCTTTCTGTATTCAAAATGACATGAATTAATCAACGACAAGTTTTCTACAACTTGTTATTGATTGATTGCACAGATTATAGTGTTCAGAATAACTTAATATTTTGATAAGTTACGAACTACAGACCTATTTCTATTCTTCCGTGCTTCTCAAATATTCTAGAGAGACTGGTCTATAATCGCCTCTTCAAATTTACTTCTCATTTTCATCTTCTTTATGACAATCAATATGCCTTTCGCAATGAACACTCTATTGACATGGCACTCATTCAATTCATTGATAATGTTACTAATGCACTCTGCAAGAAACTTCATGTCATTGGTGTGTTTATTGATCTATCGAAAGCTTTCGACACTATCAACAATTTGATTCTTCTTTCCAAGCTTGAACAATACGGCCTAAGAGGAGTTACCCTTTAGTGGTTCCAAGATTACCTTCATAACAGGCAACAATTTACTTCAGTGATGAACTGTGACTTCGATCTTCTTTCTATTATCTGCGGAGTCCAACAAGGCTCTATTCTTGGCCCGCTTCTCTTCCTATCAACGACATTCACTGTTCCTCTTCACTGCTATCATTTACTTTATTCGCTGACGATACAACTATTCTTCATTCTGGTCCGAACTGCGACACTCTTATCGAGTCTTTGAATTCTGAACTTCTTCAGGTGTCCTACTGGCTTAGAGCAAACAAGCTTTCCTTAAACCACACCACGACAAATTTAATCTTTTTCAGCAAATCCACTTCTCCAGTCACAGTCGAATTACCTCCCGTTAAAATTGACACTATTCCCATCAATAGAGTGTTTTCTACAAAGTTTCTTGGAGTAATTGTTGACTTTAAACTCTCTTGGACTGAGCACAATTCCTCTATTATCAAAATTACCTCGCGTACACTGGGGTTCTTTCCAAGTTACGTTATGTTCTTCCTCCTGCTGCTCTGGTATTACTCTATAACACACTTATTCTTCCTTATCTTAATTACTGCAACATCGTCTGGGCAAATTCAAATAATAAAAGGCTTAATTCTTTGTCTGTTATTCAAAAACGTGCTATAAGAATTTGCACCTCCTCTCACCCTCGTGAGCACACTGTTCCCCCATTTGTACAATTACACACCCTTACTATTTCTGATATCAACAAACTTCATACTGGCATTTTCATGTACAAATATTCTCACAATCTTCTTCCCACTTCCTTTTCCTCCTATTTCATCTCTACTGAAGCCATTCACGGCTACCAGATCTTGCCGTAAACTTTATATCCCTTTCACTCGAGCCTCTTATTCCACGAATACACTTCGGTTCTATGGCCCTTGTCTGTGGAACGCCATTGACGACCAAATACAAAAACAGCCCCTTCTGTTGGTCATTTTAAAGCCTCGTTCAAAAGAGCCCTACTCACGCATTATGTAACGTAGCTTTCTCTCTCGAGTCCACCGCTCGTCTTCCTTTTTGTTTATGCTTATAGCTGGTCCTGATTTTGTCAATATTTCTTGGGCTTATCTGCATAATTAGCTCATTACCGGTGCATTTTGCATTCTCTTCTGTCCGTTGTTTTTGTTTCTTGTTTTGTATCATGTAAAGGGCTGTTCGCCACAAACCTCGGCTTATTTGAACAGCCTCCTTACTCACAGCCTAGATTGTTTAATTTTTTGCAGTAACATTTTCATTGGTCGTGTTTACTTTTTGTTTGCATTGTACTACTATAAATTTGTCCACATGATTTTGTATTTTCTTTTTGTGAGTACGGAAATAAATGTTTGATTGAATTGAATTGAATTGAAAAGGTTCCGTAAGGGAAATATAAAGACAACGGTAAATTGTTATTATGAGGTTCATCGCCCATTTATAGCAAATCAAAGAATTGCAACTTGATGTGAACAAACTATAATATGGAGTTTGATAAGTGCAGAAGTCTCTTTTAACGAGTACGGGGGTAATAATAGCGCATCAAAACGCTTTGACGGTAAAGTCCGGCTTGTTTACTTGATTGATTTTAGTCACCTTTTCAACCTTGATGACCGTGTATCACTATCAACAAAAAGATTTGTTATCACACCCATAGGCCTATAGCACCCAGCAACTTTAATGCATATCAATATACATTGGATAATCGAGAGTATCATTCAATAGAACGATTACACAATACTTGATGTATGATTTGCTCACAGAAAAGATAACAAAACCAAAACGTGATCGTTTCATATATCAAAATTATTTATTTTTGAAAAACCTAAACAAAATGAATGGTCGTGCTATTTAAAAAAAATATTGACCTATATATACTGTTTATGAAATAAATAAGCTATGCTGATACAAATGTTATGAAATGATTTGAGTCAAGGGTTCTTGAATGGAATTGTCTGGCTAGATATATTATTTGACTAAAAAGAACATCGGATGAACAATTTTACAAAAACATCATTTATAAATCTATAAGTTTAGAGTTTAGATAACTTGTAACAAATGTCATCACTGAGTTGATAGACACACCTTAAAAATAAACGAAAAAGGAAGAGTTAAGATTATTTCATCAACGGTTAAAAATCAAATAATCAACAGATGGCAAACATCCTATGTAGGCTCGAGATTATAGCCTTAATCACGTCACGATATTGTGTCTACTCTAGTGGCCATTAATTGATTTAATCTTAATGTATTACAAATTAGATACAATCAAACAAAATGCACAATTATCAATGGACTTCAATGCTTTTAAAAACAAGCGCGCTCTATTTTCTAGTTTGAAGCAGGGCAGTTTGTTGTTTTTTCGCTTTACGATGTATACGTCGATAAAGAACCAGATACTGGTACTTTTTACGCAAGAATATCTGAGTATTTTAAGGATCCAAAAATTTATTGAAATTGTGAACCAGGAAATTGGATGATACTTAACATAAATTGCATTTCCACAAAGTTATATTATAATACTTTTGTGCCGTTCTGAAAATAATTATGTACTAATCAGGCACAAATTCCATATCTTTTACACTAGTTCTCAGCGGGATGTCCGTGACAAAACACAGGTCCTCGGCGTGCACTAGATGACCTTATAAACGGATATCCGCCATCATCGGAAATCCGCCATAAACCTAGCAGTTGAAAGTACAAGCAAGGATTTATTGAATCGTTAATAATGGTTCCTCAAAGGTTTTTGCTCGATGTTTCCTAGAAAAGCTCCCTGAAAGACACTGAAATGTAGGGGCCATGTCACAACGAGGCAATTTAGAGGCAACCATTTCCAGGCAATCTCCCAGACGAAACATTATTCACACATAAGTTTCTTTGGGACAGTAAAATAGCGTTATACAAATAAGTTGTACTTACCAGAAGGGCTTCTTTTGCATACAGTGAAATTGGTTGCCTACATGTTGCCAGTAAAAATGGCCCAGTTGTGACTAGATAAACTATCATTTGGTAAACAAAAAGATGGTACTATAAAATATGTGCAGTATTTACCATTTTGCTATTATAAGGGCTTTTATTTCTTCTATTCAAAACAAGCTACCTACACAATGGGCCACAATGAAAGCCCTCTGTGTAATAGAAAAGGAATCATTCATTAACCGTAGACGGTAACAGCATGACAAAGAGAGAGCTTCTGTAGTTCAAATCAATTTTTGAAACATCAGCATCGCAGCCACAACTACTGAACTAGTTGTTGTAAGACTAGCCAGATTTGCAGACAGGCAGTGGTCGTTTGTAGGGTCGCTGGCACATTGTAAAAATCTGAAGTCACTGCACATTAAGATTGAAAAAGAGACAATTCGATTATAGTTTTTACACAACAATGACAAACGATTTTTTTTTTGCAAAACATGTTTTGCAAAAAAAATCTAATTGTAGGGCCTAAACTAAATTTAAATTGCTGCAGCAATTCAAATTAAGGGGTGACGTTGCCTTGGACTGGGTGATTTGGGCTACAAAAAGCGTTTGTTATGAAATGAATATGGTCGGAAAGATGTTTTAAAAGTAGAATATGATCCACACAAACATGCCATGAAATTGCGTGGATTTTGTTTTAATTTGTAGACTAAGGCCTATCACTTTCCGAAAATTTTGAATAAATTTGTAGACTATCACTTTCCGAAAATTTTTAATAAATTTGTTTTTGACTCCACAAAACTGCGGACCGTGTTAGTTACCGAAGTGAAAGAAAACCACACTATTTCTTTGTGTTGATCATAATATTCAACCCTATTCACTTCATAAAAACCCGCTTTTTATAGCCCAAAGCGCCCATAAATAACGCTTTTTATAGCCCAAAGCGCCAAACCCGAATGCAACGTGTCCTTTTAACCCAATAGTCTAAGCAGAAACCCCTCTCCGGGCCACGTTATGCTATCTTGTATGTAGGATATGTGTTTGTTTCGATTTTTGATTTTACCAGTGTTTCAGAAGAAATTATTGAAAGAGCAAATCTGGTCATTACTCCGTGATCTAATGAGCATAACAATCGACAGGTGTTGTTTTCTGAAAACTGTTGGCGTCTTTCGAGATACTCTTTGCACATATAGATCTATAACATATGCGTATATTAGCTGGAAGGTACCCTTTTCAATAACCAATGTTTTAGTGGCTGAGTTCTGAATAATTTTTTAAAATATGTTTGTTTGTTTCAAGGTCCTTTGAGAATTACAGCATACCTTGGGTTTTCTACACAGGTATAGCTGAAACCATAGGAAGTCAGCATCGTCTGTAACTGATGAATGCTTCCTTCATTGCAACGAGCCCTGTTAAATCAACAATATACAAATCAAAATCACACCAATGTATCCAGACATTTTCAAAAATAAACAGGACATTTCATCATTAGTGAAGTAAGGTTTTCCATAGACTGTTCATTGTTTCTTAAAGGTATAGTAAGAAATGCTATACATCCACTGCCATGTTTATACCTTTAACCAGCAACATCATTATAATTAGGACGGCTGAAACATAAAACTGCGCTATGTCCCACTTTTGCAGTGTGTCGAATTCGCATACTTTAACACAGCAAAATTACGCCAATTAAAGCGAATTGATGAAATGGTTGGTCGCACTTATAAGTGATTCAAAATGGCGGATTCAGGAGAAAATGCTACAGAATAATGTTTCATGAAGGAAATTCGAGTTGTGACGATCAAAAAATATAATGGCAAAATCACAATGATAACTTTTCCCACTTTGAGCGTAAACTTCAAGAGCATCTTCTGACTGAAAATTCAATTCGACTTGACACGGCACGAGCGCTACGTACAACGTCGTGCAATTCCCGTGTAACACGGCAGAGCTTGTGTCGAACTTAAATCAAGAGTTTGCAATAAACGTCGCTCTTTGGTTGAATTTAATAGACCGATGCTTACATGTCATCACGTGACAGTGGGTACTTATGTCATCTCAGCTGATGGCAAATACGTGCAAAGAATATGCTGTGACTATTTTTGGTAAACAATAACACAGCTACTAAGCCTTTTTATTGAAGTTGTACGGATCTCAATTACATTGCTGTTTCAAAAATTAACAGTATTCCACTATACAAAAGAGGAGCACGGCAGAGCTTGACGTGATACACGGCATCGCGAACTGAAATCAAAAGTTTGAGAGAAACGTTTCTATTTTTTTCTAACTTAATTTAATCATAATTTTCTAATTAGACGAACATCTCATTATGATTTTGCCATTAATATTTTTTGAGTGTCACAACTCGAATTGTCATCATGAAACATTTCTCTTTAGCAAAGCATTTGACTATTACTATTTACGCATTAATTGCCTCACTTTTGCCGTGTAAAAATCACGCGAGCTCGACACTGCAAAAGTGCAAAGTTTAACGTTTAGTTTAATGTTTCAGCCTTCCTAAACTGCATCGTGGCTTTACCTTCTGTTGTCTCCCGATATAGATATGTCGTACACCAGAAGAATGTTGATGTGTGAAACATAATCACGGTTGAGGTTAGGAAGTTCATTTGTGGCGAAGGTGCTGTAAACAAAACAAAATAATTACTATTGGCCTATATTGTATTTTTCCTTAAAATGAAACATCACCTGGCGAAACAATTTCACTGAATACTCGGAAATAATGAAAAATCTGTCAGGTATATATTAAGTTGTTTTGCAGATTTTGTGTGTCTGCGATTGATGCCATCTGTCTACAGAGGGCAGTGAGCAGTGTTACTGCCCCTTCATTAACTATAGCCAACACAAGTATTCTTAAGAGAGGCGGTGCAGGTTTCAAACATTGTTTTTTCCAACGGAACTTTTTTTGTATTCCTGGCAAACTTTCTATTTACAAATTGCTCTAAGTATACACAAAGTACTCTCAACGAGTAAAACACAAATTTTGATTAGTTTTTGGATACGTCAAGCTCTCTCTTTTGATATTAATGTTTACCTTGTATTCCTAAATGCATCCACTCTGCTCCCATTTAGTGCCACTTTGATGAGCCCTCTTGCTTGACGAGCGAACTTAAAGCAAATCAAAGTATGTTAGTCTTTTAAATTGCAAGAATTGGGGTGTTAAAATTGACACCATGTTTGTTGTCACATTATATATACCAAAAAGAGAATCAAAATTAACATCATTTAATAAAATAACACCAATGTAGTTGTGCTGGCGGAAGTTACTGTAATTTAACACCCTATGGTTGAAACATTGGTTTTGGGTTAATATAAGAGACAACACCAATGTACCAATTTTAACAACCCTGTTTTTGCAGCATATTATTAAAGTTGGTCTTTTCGGGCAATCATAAGGAAATTTATACAGCACTACGGATTGAAACTGAATAACGTTTATATGAGGTACTTTCGATAAAAACAGAATAATATTTTACCACAACTGGTTTTAGGTTAAATTTATATAAAACCAGCAACGAGGAAATAAAGATGTATTGAACTCACGGCTCTTGAAGCGGCTTTCCAGAAAGTGTACACGGTTTCTGCGGGACAATTTGGACCCGAGACTGGACAGCCGCTAACGTAGTTAGTCCCAGGGTTATCCAGCTGTCCACACCAAGTCAAATCATTAAGAACATAACCCGGAAGTGTTTCTTCAAGGATGGTGTGTCTTCTCGTGACCCTTCCATTGTTGAGAGCAAGAGTTGGTAAACCAGACCAGAATAAGGTCTAGGAAAGAATACAATAAAAATGGTTTGTGTCCTTGCGAGGAAGAATAATAATAAAACAAATATATATATTAATACTATAAAAAGCTCGAAAAGCGTCGTGATTTCAAAGCCGGCTTTGTGAATAATTACTTGTGCAGTTTTTATTCTTACGGAAGTGTTAAAGGCACTGGACACCTTTGGTAATTGTCAAAGACCAGTATTCTCACTTGGTGTATCCCAACATATGCATAAAATAACAAACCTGTGAAAATTTGGGCTGAATTGGTCATCGAAGTTGCAAGAAAATAATGAAAGAAAAAACACCCTTGTGCACAAATGTGTGTGCTTTCAGATGCCAATAATAAAAGGCTTCGCCGAGTGAGAAATTACCCTTTTCTCAAAAACTACGTTACTTCAGAGGGAGTCGTTTCTCACAATGTTTTATACTATCAACAGCTCTCCATTGCTCGTTACCAAGTAAGTTGTTATGCTAACAATTATTTTGAGTAATTACCAATAGTGTTCAGTGCCTTTCAAGGGAAATTGACAAGATAAAAGAAAGTTATAATTATGACTTATATCTAAAACAGGCTCATTTTAAACTACAATTTTTCATTTTAGTACAAGTGGTTCAGATGCCATTATTTTATGTTTATGAAATAAATAGTCACAGTTATGCCTTTTACAAAATCATCTATGACGCGCCACAATCACGTGACACGCGTACGCTTCGAAGTTTACATGCCATAGGCCGAAAGCAGTGTCAATGTATCATCTTCAAAAATTTATTTTAATGAATGGACAAGAACAACTAAAAACTAATGAAAGGAAGCCATTAAGAACACTTTTTTCTAGTACTTGGTAAAATTTGAGGCTAATTAGACTTTCAGTTTTTTAGAAATCTTGAATTAAAATCCGACTTAAAAAACTGGCGAAATTTGTTTCATTGGTAGACGCGTTGGCGAGTTTCTCGTACATTTTCTCCGAGCGGAGTAACATTTTTCTGTGGCCCATCGCTCGCTTGAAATATGTCCAAAATTGTCATACTTACCCTCAAAATGAAGCTTAGATGTTGGGCTTTTTAATTATGCCCTAGGTAAGTGTGCTTTAAAATGATCTTGAACTAATTACACAACATTTAAATGTATTACCGGCAATAATTAACCGATAGAGATTATCCCCACGGTCGACCTTAAATATTCCCAACTTTGGAATCCCTTGACCGATTTACTTCAAACTATCACCAAACAACACCTTTCATTGAGCTCTTTCATTCTAGCTACACTAAACAAATACAGAAATTATTTTGTCAACCCTACGATGAGATGTAAGTTATATGACTTAAACTAAGTCATAATCATGACTTTAATTTTCTTTCTCCCTCAATGTTCAGTTACCGCACACGTACATTGTCCTATTTACATTGAAACGTATATCATTATGCAGCAATACATTATCACAAGAGAGATCATTATGATGACAAAAATGTAGGAAAACTAAAAGAAAAAGTAGCAAAACAACAACAACAACAACAACAACAACAAAGCATTTTGATGGTTCTGTATTTAGGCCTGATTTGATCACCTGGTCTTTCCCTGTAGAAGGTGGTGCAGCAGCTATGAGTTTGTCATAGGTTTCATTACCAGCTTGACAAGGGTCCTTGTAGGCAAACGAAGCATTGAATATTTCCCATAGCTCTTCACATGTTACGCTTAAAACAGAAAGTAACAATTTTGAAACTATAAGTCAACTATCAATGGCAGCCCCAGTGGCCCCAGCGGCAGGTCCAAGTTGATCAACTAGCAGGTCCAAGTTGATCAACGCTGATGTCACGAGTCCTTTGTCACGAAATTTGTTTGACCTTGCGTTTTTGAGATTTTTGGCTGGGAGTGTTTTGGAGAAAATACATTTTAAACCTTTTTATTGTCAGATAAGGGACTCATAATAATCTGTTCTATTTCTTGTGGACTCCATCTGTTGGGAGAAATATAACAACTCAATATTTTATAGCATCTGAGAGCCGCTCTTTAAAGTTTGAGACGTCAGGTTTGCGAAAACCAAGACTCAATTTACATAATTGAATTTTTGTTTCAGGTCCTGTACAGTTTGAATTTTGCATCATTGAGTTCTTTGATGAACTGATGCAATTTACCGAGATTTAAGGGTGTTGTTTGAATTTTTATATGCTTGAAAATTCAAAAGACATTTCAAGTGGTCTTTGATAAAAAAATAGGAAAAAAGAAGAAGACTGGCACCACTGCTGAAGATGTGAAATTTGAAGTGTGCATGAAAATTAAACTTGGTTTTGCTCAACCAACATTTGTATCACCATAAACACACGTTGTTCGACCTGTCATCTGATAACAATCATCAATTCTTTGTTGTCTATATAGTGGTCATTGTGTAAATAATCGTAGTACACAATGAAGAAACCACAGATGAAATGGTACTAGGACTGTATAATATTGTACACGTATAAACGTTTTAGGTATACTAAACAACAATTATTCTCAATATGTGATCTCTTGTAAATTTCCGGATAACTGTAATAAAACTTACTTTAAAGTGCTGTTTAGGCATTGGTCTTGTTGCAAACACTGTTCATCCTCATAACATCGTCCAATGAAAATGTCCCTCATGTTGGGTGTTGTAGAACCACGTGCAGATGAAACGGAGCGTTCATGAATCACGTGTCCCACAGCACCATGACAACATGACGTCAGAAAGACCAGGGTCAATACTAAGCCCAAATCCATGGTGGAAGAAACCTTTAGAATGCAATGAACAATTACAATTTTATAATCTTAGGACTAAAAAGGGACTTGATATGTTCAGTAGGCCGTATTTCACCCAGAACGTGACAGGCCAATAGTGTCCTACAGCATATTAATTTCCTGGTTCACCTCTTGCACAATAAACTGAAAGGACCTGGGTAGTGTATCTGCCCAATATCTGGTGTAGTTTCATTTCCCTGTTATTATCCTCGACATAGTTTGGCACAGAGCAAGGAATTGACACATTTTAGGTTAATACGTCAAAACTACATTTAATAATTATTTGGTTTCCATTTTCAAAGCCATAAACCCCCTCAAACAGCAACGACAACACCAACAACACCAACAAAAAAACAAAACAAACTAGAATTAACGTGTTTGTGACACTATGTGTTCGGGTATCGCTGGGGTCAGTGCTGTGTCAATGCATGAGCTATTAAGTTGAACTTTGGTGCTATTACTGTTTTGAGGTGCGTAACAAACTACACACTTTAGCAAAAGTCTAAAAAAACACACGATCAAAAGCCTAGCATTTGATTGTTAACGAGGTTTGCATGGACGGCTGTTTTAGAGACTAACAAAGCGTATTGTCAAAAGCAGGTTGCGCGAACCTTGAGTTTCATTGTTCAATTCAATCTCAATCTTGAGTTATTTCGTAGATAAGCTCGAAAGTGTTTTTTTGAAGGAAAAAAACGAAAGCGAACTTCTACCTAGGGTAACGACCCGGAAGTTAAGGTCGTACGATTTTGGCGTTAACTTTTCAAATGTTGCCCGTGTCTTGATCTATCATATGCCTAAATATGAATACTGTAGCTTTAATATTCAGAGACATACAGGCGTTGGCATGTGGTCACTTTTTGAACTTAAATGACTTTTAACTTGACACCCGATGACGTAATAGTGACGTCACAACTTTTTCGGCTTCTGCTAGTTATGTTCTAACTTCACATAAAGTTTCAAGTTGATCAAAGGTTCGCAAGTATGCGTTTGCTCGCGGACAAAGCTCGGGGAGAAGAACTTAAGCAAAACAAAGAAGTAAGACAAAGAGTAAGCAAAACAAAGAGTTGTTCGGACGTAAGGCCCGAACACCTAAACAAATAAAAAATCAAAATTATCATTTGAAAATATCTAACTTTCAGGCATCGGTTGTGTCGTTCGACCTAATTGTTATAGAGGCTAGGTTGTTAAATTAATATGTAGTTTTCATTAGCAAAATGATAGTGTAGCGTCATATAATCAAATCGGAGTAAAAGTATAGAAGCATATGGATCAACAATACTATATAATATTATGGGAATTAAAGCAATATTACCACACGATATCAGGTTATTTCAAGTACTTTGCTGTAGGACTCGTTCATTGCACTGTTATTGGTATTTGTTTTTTTGGATTCGCACCGGATACACCTCATTGATGACTAACAATCTATAATCAACTCACGGGGTTTACCAGACTTGCTTTCGCTTTCGTCTTATGTAAAGAAATATCATGAACACGGCTTGTAAACATAATGGTACGCCGTACAGTGTTACCAGCGCAATGCCACTTACAGCTGGGTGGTAAAACTAAAAGGAAATTAGGAACAACTTCTATAGACTGGTCACCAGTGGAAAAATTGCATTGACGTAAAGCTTTCAATTTATTTGTTATGATTGGTCTGCGCCAAAGTGACTTAGTTTGTCAGTTCGGCCAGCAGTTAACTGTACTTTCGATTGTCTGCTGCTGCTGCGTGTGCATACAATTAAAAATGTTTGTATGTAACGTTTTTTTTGTTTTCCTTTTTTTTATTGACAATGTAATGTGTGTGTAAAGACTACGAATCTCTATCCGTGTGAATGGGATGTGAGGTCAAAGGTACATCTGGCAGGATCCTGCCATGTGCTCAAGGCTGTTAACTAGTGTTTTTCACGAGCCCTGAAGTGGGACGTCAGATGTTCAGGCTACAAAAAAGTATAACATCTCACAATATTTGCTTTCCTTGACGGGATTAACTACATTGTGTAAAGTTAATGTTTTCACCATAAAGTCTAAAATTTAATACATTGCATTAATTGTTTTGTTTAGTCTACCGTATTTGTAAAAGAGAGATGGAATTCGAATTCACACCTGTATAAGATGAACGCATCGGCACGACTTTGCTCACCTGGCACTACATTTAGATCACGGGGTGAGTTTTAGTGCTATATTTAGACGAGCAGCTATACCACGCAGGCAGAAAAGCATATAAGGCTCCCATTTTATGCGCCTTGATAAATCGACTAGACTATCATGTCAACATTACCATTGGACCTTGTCCATCATGCCAATGTAACCACCCTGACCTCGCCGCGGGTTAACCCAGACTACCACCGCTCATCCGTTTAGATTAGAGAATAAATTATAACATCCACGAAAATTATCTCATGCTCTACGCCTATAGGAAAATACCTGTTGTCACCCGGTCCTTCACAGACCACAGTTCCTACCTAAAATTCACCCCGCATTCTATCTTGTTGTGCAATGAAAGTTCACACGAGGCGGTTATGCTGACTTACCGGTTGATATAGGTATTGCAGATTGTGGTTGAAAGCAGTTGTAAAAACTAAGCAGTCCACAAGATCAATGGTGACTGTTTGCTGCCCTTGACTTCATGCACTGACTGATTTTCACAATACTGTACACTTTACTTCCTTCTAAAAGCTTCACACATTACACGCATACTATCCTGTAATACATGGCGTCATCTGCTGTGCTGCGGCCGGCCGTCAGCGTTAATCTGAACTACAGTACACTATAGAAGCTCGCGACAAGGAAAGGTCATATTACGGAAAAAAGTTCATGAGTTTTCTTTCATTTTTCCGTCTCAGACTGCTTGCAAGCGCTGCTAGCCTTGGTCATCCAAGGTGAGGGTTACTAGTTCAACCCAACTTCTGAAAAGTTCAACGAAAAGACGGAGATTGACCAAGGCCTACATGTATTACTTTTGACGAAAACCCGTTGTGCCACCACTGAAAGTATTATGCATTCATGCAAGTATATAGTTTGCAATCCTTTTTGATTAACTCTCGTAAGAATGTCAACACCCATTTTGGGATTCATGCACAGTCTCTGTTAGTTGCATTTTGTTTAATACTGTGTTGTACCTTAGGTCTTATATAAATTCAATGGCGTAAAGTGGGGTGGGTCGGGGGGGGGGGGGGGGGAGGTGGGGCGGTTCTCCTGCCCCCGCAAAATGAGATCGACAAAATGCATGCACTAAATTAACAGTTCGGTATATAGTGCAGCGGATAAGCTCCCATATTATGAAAATTGTGCACTTTTTGAGAAAAGCATGAAACTTCTAGCATAGTTAGTTTTGACCATAAGGTTCATTTTCAGATGTGGAGGGAAGTCAGATTTGACCTCTGAGGACCGTGAGAGGTCAAATCCAAAATGGCTGCCAGTCTGCATTGTCTAATGTACAAACATGCCTAATTTTGGAATCAAACGGTGTAGAAAAACGTTTCAGGTGTCATTTTCAACTAAATTGGGGGTGCCAATTCATTTGATGAGACTTGAGACTGCCAGAACTCAAGGAAATGCATGAAGGTCAAGGTCAAGGTCAAAATTGACCCCAAAATAGCAAATTTTGAATGTTTACAACATGTTTTACCATTTATTTTTCGTGTGTTCTTCCCTATAATATTCTCAAATTGCTCAAGGAGTGGTTCCCCCGCATAGTCCCCCATCTTAATCCATTTTCAGTTAGTTTATATCACTTATTAGCACCAGACCATTCTTTGTCTTGTAACTGACCGTATGCATAATGGTCAGTGAGCAGCTAGGCAGTATTTGGCAAACACCTCAATTCAAGTCTGGAAAACTGCGCTATAGGGTGGAAGAGTGGTGCTCACCAAAGTTGCGTCTTGAACTGTTTACAACATGAGCTGTGGACAACATCGACCACAATCCAAGCTCTGCAACTGCAAAAGATTCCTTCCACGGCATCGGAATCTCACTTATGCAGCATCCGTCACACACACATGGTGGAACTGAACGTAGTGCACCGGTGATTAGTCAAGCTAGCTCTTCCACCAAGTCAGTGACACCTCTACACAATTGTGCCACCAACTGCCCTCAAGAAAAAATGACTTTAGTGTGCCGGCTGTACAAGGTCCCGTGAGACCTTCCAACCTCCTGGCTGCTGCGTCCGCTGAGTTTGCGTGGCTCAGCAAAGTCAAGACGGCTGTTGAAAAGTCTACCATGGATGGCTGTATATCGTGGCCTGCCTACCATGCTGACACACACCAAGCTGTCATCACACCTGCAGCACTCAACGCACTATTGCTTCTGTTTTTGACAATACACACTCCATGGCAATGATACGGCACTCCATGAACATCGTCAATGCAGCAGTTCAGCACTTGAACCCAGGTCAAATTCCTGTCGTTGCCGCTGACCAACCCCTTTATGCTCTTGCAAAGGAAGTTCGGTGGACCTGGCCTAACACTCACGGAGAGGATCGCTTTTGGATCATGTTTGGTGGTCTACACATCGAGATGGCCACATTACAGTTGTTGGGAGACAGTTGTTGGACGAACGCCCTGGTACAGGCCGACATTGCAAGTTCCGGAACAGCCAATTCCTTCATACTTGCCAGCCATGTCACCAAGACCCGCCACGCCTACCAGGTCATAGCTGCAAGCCCCTTTACACTCCTCCAACAAGCTTACATTGAGGACTGCACATCCGATGATACTGATATGCCTTTCAACCAGATAGTACGTACGCCTTTTGAAGAGTGGTGCGTACGGCGAGCAAATGCTTGTGTCCACTTTGGTTACTGGCTTTAGACCCTGGCATTTGAGCTTCTCTTGCTGCGGTACATCAGGTCTCTTCGTAAAGGTAACTTCAAGCTGTACGTGAAATCGCCGACACAGATAAGCCCTGGATGTTCGCCCTAGATCACACGCACTACTCCAAATGGCTTCCGTACACATCCGTGACATGACGACCCTCGCTGTAAAACACCCAGATGTCCTAGCAGAATTCATTTCTGGAAATGTTGTGGTGCACAAAACCAGCAACATATTCTCTGCCATTGCAATTGAACAGTGCCATGAGCAGAACAATGCAATGGTGAAAGGTCCTATAGGGGGGGTGGGGGCTAATGGACTGACTGGCAATCCAGGAGCACTCTGATGCTGGCTGCTAGCAGGGCCAGCAAATTGCCAGGATCACTACAGAGTTTGAGGAACAGGCCATAAAGCAAGATATTAGGGTGCTGCTGACACTGGACACCATCACCATGACCAGCAACCTGGAGTGCAAGCAGCATTTCTGAGGGGTGTTAAGGCACTTGTGTACAACACCTGTCACACAAACACTTCCAAAGAACAAGTTGCCACTTTTCAGTAGCTCACCGGCCAAGGTAATGTCAAAACAGAAGGCACAGCTCGCAGCACTTTAGAGTGACTGTGGTTTCTTTTTGAGGCTGTAAATCTCGTGTCAGACACAGGATGGAGACATGGACAATTTCTTCTCACATGAAAACCAGGCAGCTCTGTCAACTGGAGGAAAAATGCAGATTGGAGTTAAAGCATATCTACTTCACTGCCTGGAATCAATTCTGCTCGAAAACAATAGTGCACCTGTGGCATGGCCGATGCAATAATTCTTGATGGTGCAGCTGTGGTTCAAATGCTTAATCCTGGAACATCAAGAACATTTCAAGAGTATGGATAAAGAGTGTTTGCCCCATACATCTTTGCTCAACTCGAGAAAAGCATCCGCATCGACCTTGTCTTGGATGTATACTTACCTGCTAGCCTGAAAGCTCCAACAAGACAGAATAGGGGAAAGGACACCAGGAAAAAGGTGGTTCCTTCTACTGTGCTGCCAAAAAACTGGAAGGACTTCCTTCGAGTCAATGAGAACAAAACCGAATTGTTTGTTTTCCTGTCACGCAAAGCTGTTCATCTTCAACTACCACAGGGCAAGGAAATGTATGCAACAGATGGAAGTGGAATACTCTGATCTCCTGCTGAGTCACACTCTGCCTGCCTTGCCCCAAGCTCACTAGTGGAGGCTGACACTCGTCTACTAGCTTCTGCATGTGGCAGACGCTGTGCAAAAAGGGTGTAAAACGTGATGTGTTTGTACTGGCTGTGGCTTATTTAAGCAAGACAGGTCCTGATGAGGTGTGGATCGCCTTTGGTGTTGGATCAAGCTTTTGGTACATAGCTGTTCACGAAATGGCTGCCACAATGAACCCGACACAGTGTCTGACTCTCCCAGTCTTTCATGCGTTCACTGGGTGTGATACTGTATAGATCGCTGGCAGTGGAAAGAAGACTGCCTGGGAAACTTGGAAGTCTTTCCCAGAGGTGAATGATGCTTTCAGTGAGCTCCTACATGTATGCATGCCAAGTGAGGTCAATGAAGGATCAATGTTACTGCTAGAACGATTTGTGGTGCTGATGTACGACCAAACCAGTGAGAGCATGGAAGTGAATGATGCCAGGAAACAGCTCTTCCACACACAAGTCTAGAATTCTGGATAACATTCCTCCAACCCAGGCAGCACTCAAGCAGCACATCAAGCGCACTTGCTACCAGGCCAACTGTTGGAACCAGGCATTGACCAATGATCCAGATATAACAGAGCCATCTGACTGGGGCTGGACAAACAAAACAACTGGCCGGAAGCCTCTTTGGACCACTCTACCTGGGCATCAAAATCGTGCCCTGACTTGATCCACTGTCGCTGCAAGAAAGGGTGCACAGCACGTTGCAGATGTGTCAAAGCTGCACTCAAGTGCACTGCACTGTGCTCTTGTTCTGGAGACTGTTATATTTTGATCGTTACCATTACATGCATTAGGATATTCATAAGTTGTGGACAGTGCTAAATTAATGTGGACATCTATAGTGGTAATGAAGAGGTTTTAGGTCGTATTTGGAATAGCTTTTTGGGTCTTCTGGGCACAATTTGATAGAGCTGCTTACCGGTAAGCAAATTTTTGTGCTAACTGTAGTAGACAAATTTGCTTAAGCATAAGCACATTTCACAGGTTAGCAAGAAAATAGGGCGGCCACCTTGTGCGTTTACAATAGGTTTGCATTGGTATGTCATTAATTTTCGTGCAGTAAGCACCGTAAGGTTAGCATACCTTTTCGTGTGCTTAGTTACGGTTAGTAGTAGCGCTATGAAGTAGAAACTCATACGTAAGCACCAAATTGGTCGTTAAGCAGCTCTATGAAATTGGGCCCAGGATAGTTAGAGTGGTGGTAATATTTAACATGGGTCTTCTCTATTTATTGTCAAAATAGAGCCAAAGTTTAACAAAAAATCACTTTTTTGGCCTAATTTGACGTTAACCTTGACCTAAATACATATTTTTTGAGTTTTGGCGATTTCAAAAGTATTACCAAATGATTTGGCATCCCCAATTTAGTTAAAAATGACACCTGAAACGTTTTTCTACACTATTTGGTTCGAAAGTTAAGCTTGTTTGTACATCAGACATTGCGGACTGGCGGCCGTTTTGGATTTGACCTCTCAGGGTCATCAGAGGTCAAATCTGACTTCCCTCCACATCTGAAAATAAATCTTATGGTGAAAACTAACTATGCTAGAAGTTTCATGCTTTTCTCAAAAAGTGCACAATTTTCTTGCTTAGCCGCTGCACTAATAATAGTTCGATGAAAGCCATCACCTCCCAATAAGGTATTTATCTCTAATTCTTGTCTCCAAATGAAAATATCTGCGCCATTGCTTTTAAGGGGGTAAGCATATGTGATCATTAGGCCAAGGGTAATCATAGCTCTAGGGGATTTTGTCCCCTGGTGTGTGTGTGTGTGTCGCCCATTTTTAGTAAACTTGGACTTAAATAAGTTTGTTCAAAAGAGGCCTATAAACTGAATTTTTAACACAATTCGCCCTATGGGGCGGGGGCGGGGGGGCACAAATCTCCGGGGGCAATACAGTATCTCTAGCCACACCGGTCGGCTGTACACTCTTAGTACTCCCGAGTACTAAGGGGGTGGGGGATTGGTGTGCTAAACAAAGCAGAAGAAGTTTCAAAAGTTAAGAAGCATTGAGGTTTTCTGTGTGACTTTGGACTGGGGATTGTCCAGAGGCAAGGCAATTAGCCACTGAACCGAAAACGCGTATAAGTTACATTAATTTGTGTTATCTAATCTTCATGAGAGCCACAATGTGAATTTAGTTTTATCAATGCAGAGAGATGTTTAAGGAAGTGTGTAAGTAATTTAGTTCTGAAAGCAAGTTAATGAATGTTTACGCGGCATTCTTTTGATTTAAAACCCATTCTAAAGTTCATAGCATGTTTAGATTCAGATGCTTTATCTATAAGGGAGTGTATAACTTTGGCAATTACTCAAAAACTAATGACCGTAAAATCTTACTTGGTAAAAAGCACTGTAGAGCTTTTGATGATATAAATATAAAACATTGTTATAAACAACACTCCTTGAAGTAATGATAAGAGGTAATTGTTCACCCTGAAAATTTCAATCTGAGAAAGGCTTCAGGCATTTGAAAGCACACGATTCTATGCATCAAGGGTGTTTTTCTTTCATTATTTACTTGCAACTTCAACGACCAATTGAGCCAAATTTTTCACAGGTTTGTTATTTTATTCATATGTTTGGACACACCAAATGAGAACACCGGTCTTTGACAATTATTCCAAAAGTGTTTCTTGCCTTTAGGTAATAATCATTTTGTAATATCGGTGTGCAAGTTTGAGCACAAAACTAGTTTGTTTTGGAATTTTTCTAATTCATAGTTTTTTTTTATGCGAGTGAGACTACTCCGCGGCTGTAAACTAGACCCTTCTGTCCTCTACCATTTGCACGAAATGTCACGTAATTTTATGGCACGATCGGAGCAAATAAACACAGAGAATTGAATAAACACAAAGACCCCCAAAATAGACTAAATAGATGGAATTATATCCGATTGATATTGAGACTGGTTTGTCTGCTATCAAAATAAGGAAATTATTCAAGTGATGCAGCTTGACATCTTGAGCCATTAAAGTTTCAATGTGGTCGAAGTGGTCTGTGTAAACTACGGAAGCGTATATGACCATCATATTACTGCGTTACCGAGATAATTTATCATTGAAACACAGAATCATGTCCTAGTTATTACGGTTTTCAGAGTTATATTTGTCAGAAATACAGAATTCAAAGATAACATATCTAAGAAACACATAAATCAAAAATAACAAATCTAAGAAATACAGAAATCAATGATAACATATCTCGGAAATATGGAAATCGAAGATAAAATATCTTTGAAGTATTGAAATCAATGATAACATCTCTTGGAAATACGGAAATCGAAGATAAGGTAGCTTGGAAATACGGAATTCAATGATAACATATCTTGGAAATACGGAATTCAATGATAACATTTCTGGGAAATACGGAAATCTTGAAAAGGGGTGGAATTTCGGGCCCAGTATTGAAAATGCCTGAAAACCCCTTCATGCTATTGGATGTTTAGAGATCTGTACCTAGACATTACCTACAGGCAAATTGACTTTCTATGTTGGCTCGGGGGGGGGGGGGGGGGGGGGGCTTCACAATTTACAAGAAGACCTTGAATCAGTAATGGGTGCGTTCGATTAGCTTCCCCGGGTCGACCCCCGGTGTGCTAATCCGGGTGAGCCCCTGACTTGAGCTAATCGAACGCCAACTTCCCCCAGCATTCACACCGATGCATCTTGGGACAGCAAACCGGAACTAGTTTCTAGTGTGTGTGCATTACGTACGAAACTTTCCTTGGATTCACGAAAAGATCGTAAAATAATTACTCTCAATGTAAAACTGCAACCTTAAATAATTTTACAAGCCCACAGTATGATAGTAACAGGCTTCGAATTAAAAAGTGATTGTTGCTCACAAAAACGCTGCTTTAATGGTGAAAATGTGTGTCAAATGAACTTCCTGAAAATGTCCCGCTGAATTACAAACAAAATGGTGGCCCTTGAGAAAGTTTTTCGCCGTGACGTCATGAACCAGGGTCAGCCCCAAGTAACCTGCTCCACAAGCAGGGCACTTGGGTCTCACCCGGGTGAGTCACAGCAATGACTTCAGAGCTAATCGAACGCACTGGGGTCAGACTTTGGTGGGTCGACCCGGGGAAGCTAATCGAACGCACCCACAATTTCATGTATTTCCCAGAAATGTTATCATTGATTTCCGTATTTCCAAGATATGCTATCATTGAATTTCGTATTTCCAAGATATGCTATCATTGATTTCAATATTTCCAAGATATGTTATCATTGATTTCTGTGTTTCTTAGATATGTTATCTTTGAGTTCTGTGTTTATGACAAATATAACTCTGAAAACCGTAATAACTAGTTTATGATTCTGTGTTTCAATGATAAATTATTTCGGTAACGCAGTAACATGATGGTCATATACGCTTCCGTAGTAAACCGAAGTAGCAAGCCAATAAATAAAGAAGGTGGGCCAGCAAAATGGTGAACAAAGGGAACACTATTGATGAATTGTATAGTAAAATCATTGAAGCTTCTGATGGTGTGGGTACAACCATGTATAAAACTCTATTGGGGAAGTGTTGGTTCTGAGAAGAATCTGTGTGGTCTCGACGTTTCGAACATACACTCTGCTCGTCTTCATATTTTGATAAATTGTGTTTCTTGTTAGCCATGCTGTAAACAAGACAGACACAAATAGATCTAAACAAATAACGGAAAAATCATGTAGTCATCTGATGATTACCGAGTGCTGACTGGTATACAACTGCGTCCAGTAACGAATCTGGTCTAAATGAGAATTCACGGTCGATTATCTGATGAAATCCGTCTCTACGTTAAGCATTCTTATTCCAAATGTATTATCAGTCCCCTGGATGCAAACTCGGTGACATGGTAAGATAGCATTTGCATGGGGAGTTAATTCAGCAAAATGGAAATAATTTATTGCAAGCCACTTCATAAAATCATCTCCACGTCGGTACAGCCCCAGAAACCACAGATCAAAATTAAATATTTCGTCTTCTCTGCTGTTTTCCCCACCGTTCAAAATCAAAACAAAAAGCCCCAGAAATCATTTCATGTTTTGTTTGCATTCAATAATAAACAAGTCCCTGCTAAGAAATTTGCTGATGACCTCTAAATGGAGAAAAAATGTGTATCAGGGTCATTTTCATGTTTAAAAAACGAAAGAAGTTAACCTGCATCTGACATTATGGTAAAAAGCTTCCTACAAACTATTGCCCGTTCTTGTTTATGCCTCAGTTTGATATACATTTTACCAAACTTAAAATTAGGGTCATATATAGATTGGTAACCATTTTTATTACATTAAAACCGTTTCCTACTTAGCACTGCAGCTGTTGATAGTAAACTATTTTGAGATAGGATTCCCTTCGAACTAATAAGGTTTCGATAATTTGTTTACCCAAAAACAGTTGCAATTTAAAAAATGACTCCTGAGGGCTTGTGTCCGTTTTCGAACGCTGCAGCCAGAGGTGCAGTTGGTACCGAAAAAAAAAAACGTGAAAGTTTGTTGCTGTTTTCTTAGTAAGCAGATACTATATTCAGCTGAAACTTTCACAAGTGAATTTTATGGCATTATTTCATGTAGGAACCCAAGTGCGCCCTCAGTGTTCAAGTGTGTAATCCTACTTTTGTGATTTAAATATTTACAATAAAAGTTAACTTTTGGGTCGGGACCTTTCGGCTCATTCTCTTTTCCATTTTTGCTTTGAGCAAAAGAGAGAGCACATTATTTTCGGTCTGTATTTCTGTCCATTTTTGTGGGGCTGGCCATGCTCCAAATACAATTTATCTGGATGGGATAATGTTCTAGAACTCTCGGTGAGTATTACTTTGTATCAAGTGACTGTGTTTCTACTGTTAATACAATTTTTTTCTTCAATGTGCTGCTGTAGTATTGCATTTAGGGACTAAAATCAGTACAGGATATCACTTAATATTTTAGACGTCTTCATATGGATTTTGCTTTTATTGTATTCTGGTTAATGCTCGTCCTTTTTTAATAGAGGACAGGTGTTCCTTCTAGTGTCTCTGCACTTACTTATTTAAAAATGTTTCTTTTAAATCAGCATTCTGAAACTGTCGGTACACGCTGGGGTTATAATGAGCATCAGTAACGACAGGTAAATGCACACTGCTTGGTTTCGTCACCGGAACATTCATAATCCCCAGTGCCTGCTATGGTGTAGCACAATTAATTATGTGCAACCTTTATTTTGTTTATTTTTTTGCGTCTTAATTATTTTTTTTCAAAAAAACAAATGCGACGCACGGAAAAAAAATGCCTCACAAAAACAAAAAAATGATTTACTTTCCATTATTGTTCAACACACATGGATAATTTAGGAACTAAAATATTTTTATCACACTATTATACGCAGATTCGAATGAAACAAAGGAACATGTTATTTTTTGATTTAATGTCACAGCCTTGAAAACTGTTTTTTATTTTTCGTAAATAAAATTGTGCCGGATGCCGAAAACTGTTAATGGCTATCCTGCCGCACATATACCAATATATCAATAATATACACATACAACCTTATTCGGGGCACACCTCGCCCGAACCTTTTATTAGGGCACACACTGCGCCTAAAACCATTTGCACACAGGGGCAAATAAAGGGGGTACACCAGACCCAAAACATGTCAGCATTAAGTCTGACTAATGTTTGCACACGGGGGCAAACCAAATGGGTACCTCTGACCCGAACCATATCAGTATTAACTGACGCACACGGGGGCAACAAATATGGGCACACGTGACCCGAACCTGCGGTCACGGCCCAATTAAATTTAAGAACAATAATAGTATTAATAGTAATCACACCTGTAAATTATAGAATGATTTTAACCAATCAAGTAAGCTGTGAGTTTCCACCTTGGCACATACGGTCGGAAATAGCCCCTGTGGTACATCAGAGCGCTATCACAACTTCTTGTAACAATGCATGTCACTAATTTATAAGTTTACTGATAACTTGATTAAGCAAAAGTTTTGCTGAAAAGTAAAACATTGAATTTAATTTTAACCAGACTCTGTATTTTCGGTGTCAATCCCGAGAAAAAACGCCAAACGCGCAACGCGTGTCCCACAGGGAGAAACACCTAAAATGCCACGAAAGAAAACGGGCGTGCAAATTGTCACAAAAGAGTTTGGTGCCCAGTGTCGACAAATGACCGCCATCCTTTTCGACCAAACAAATATTGTGGGTGCGGCAAATAATGAGCGCCTAGTTTAGCGCACTGTGCTTTCACCCAGCGGTTCGAAATTGGGAAACATACCTCTGCAATGCCACTGGAATACGCTGACGCATGCACAATATTCATCAACGTCAGTGAGAAACATTTTCTAATTTATGGCAATCCCTAATAATTTAAAGGCCAACATCAGAGAAACAATTCTTTAGCCAACTAAATTAAAAAAGTAAAGGGTCACGCTGAAGAAAATAATATTCTCGAGCCAACAAAACAATAAAGGACTCACACCAGAGGAGTCAACGTCGAGCACTATCCATAGGAAGTAAAAGCTCACACTGGAGAAATTTATTCTCGCGCCAACTAATAATAATGTTATGCCCACCCTGGAGCAAAATTAATATTCTCCAGCCATTTACGTATCAAAGGACTCTCCCTGGAGGATAACACCTCGAGCCCAAAATTCTCGAGCCAGTAAAATATTCTCGAGCCAGTAATGAGTAAATAATAACTTACACTGCAGGGAAATATTCTCGAGCCAACTATAAAAGAACTGGCAAGGCTCACACTGGAGGAATGGACCTCCAGCCCAATCCATAATAAAGTAAAGGCCCACCCTGGAGAAAATTATTCTCGAGCCAACTAAATAACTACGTAACGGCCCACTCTCTGCAGCAAAACATTCTCAACAAAAGACTCACACTGAAGGAATGAACCTCGAGCCCTATCAATATAGGCCATCACTGAACAAATTATTATTGGGCCAACTAAAATTAGTTACGGATTCACATTGGAAAAATTAACTTCGAACCCGATCAATAAAATAAAGGCCCACACTAGACTTAAAAAGTATTGAGCAACATCAATTTGAACCCCCAGTGCATAAGCTTCACGTGAGTTTGAGAGAAATAACTGAGGCACACCCCTTTATCTACCGAGGAAGATGGATAGCATGAAGACACCTGTCAAGTAGGAAAGACTTCCCAAACCAAACTAGCTCACCTCCCCTTTCGAAATTGTTATCCAGGTCTGATTGGACAAATTCCAGTAGTGTCTTCCCATAAATTACACTTTAATAATGGCAGCGTTGAGCCGCCGTGCTCACTCCCTGGAAACCCAACTCACTCATCTGACAATATTGGCTTGTTACGAACATTAACTACATGTACATTAATTAAAACAAAGGAGGTATAGAACAACAAAATAAGCAAATGCTTCAGAAAGTACTAATTGAATAAATACACCCGAGGACTATGAAGGTGTACACAATGAAAATCCGCCGATGTGCTTGTAAAGACTCCAATCGGGATAGTAGCCGGATACGCAAACTCGAAACCCAGTGAGCAAATTGAGAACGTACGTTGGCCCCATGCTTGCTATCTCATGCCAACATGATGATTGGAGTCATTACAAGCTATCATATTAAAAACACACCAAAACATGACAAGGTGGTATGCAAGGGAAGGTGGCGGGAATTTAACAAAACTGAATTTCTTAAGCACAAGAAAACAAGTTTTCACAAGGACTGCTCAAACAAAAGTGACTGTCTTTGCCATGTGGACAATGGATCCAGAGGGGGACGCTGCCCGCCAGCCGTAAAACAAATAACAGACCAATGGAATGTTAATTGTACCACATGGTCAGCAACTTCCGACCGCGAAGCAAAATATGCCCCATGGCAACCCCCAGCTTGTCTAGTAGTAATACATTATTTTAGGCTCAAAGAATTGGCCTAAAATCGATTAATTAAAACAAGGATATTGTCGTCGCACATCATCATATACTCCAAGGTACTGTACAGGGTTGACCAGCCTCACTACACAGCAACAGATCATCAGTATGACGCCATGTTACTTGTTCATAGATCATGTAGGGGAGAAATAAAATAAACGAGGTGTTAAAATTGTGTGCTGTTTAATTTCAAAATAAAAGTACCTATCTGGCTCACGACAGCAACCAACTTATGATTAAGTATGAGCCACATCATCATTGTCAGCATTAAATCCTGTGTTACAGTAGGAAATGTCCTGGAAATTCGAACAAATTTTACTATAAAAACCAATTGATTCAATTACGGGCTTGTATTGAACCGGGTTGAAGTCGACACTAAATGTAACTAAAATAGTAATTAAACGCATTATCAGTCACAAACTTCAACATCAGATCGATAAACTTGCCGTCTGACTTACTTAAACTTATTTTGAAAATGACCCTATTCCAACAGATCAGCTATCCCAACATGCCCAATGGGATCTTACTAATAATACAGACGTGATCTTTAGTAACATGCATGTATCACAATAAAAGAAGATTGTTCTTCCATGTGAAAACTGTATTCCATCAAGGGTAGGCCTTTATGTAGAACTTGGCAATGAAACATAAAATATTTTGTTTACTATGATGGGCTTTATTCACGGGTCGTAGCAAATAATCAACATAATTTGTTTTTGTAAATAATGGGAGTTTTGTAGTTTCAAGCAAAAGTCTCGCTTCCACTGTAAAGCGTATAGAAACAAGCTAACGAAACACAAAGCATTATTTATACTTCTTTCATTTGTTGAAAGACAATATCACACGTAACTTCCCACAAACAGTTAACATCTAAAATAAATCATACTCTAAATGAAGAACATCAAAATCGACCACATAACATATTGTACTTATTGAGTAATCTGCCCCATACATCCAAAATGTTTCATTTGAACCTGCAGGGACGTCAACACACACAAACAAGTACACGCACCCGGCTAAAAATTAGTTCAACGCCCACACGCGTCCATGGGCACACAACCGCCCAAATTAATAACACACGGGGACCAAAAGCCACCGGGCTGCAGTCCCACCTCAACCGCTCGCAATTTATTGTACCATTCCATTGGGCACTTTGGCCCTGTTGTACTAAAATCTCAACTTAAAGTAAAGTCAAAACCACATTCTAAAAAAAAATATATATATAAAAAAAAAAAAAAAAAAAACCCAAAAAGCCGGACATTCTATTGAAGCCGGTCGGATTAGCAGTCACCCAGTTAACAAACATTTTTTTTTTTTTTTTTTTTTTTATAGATATTAGTGTTGTTTCAGATCATTATATACGGTGCAAGTAAAATGCATCAAAGAAACTAAGAAATAGTTTCTCATGAAGGAATACGATTCAGTTCAAAACCATGACTTGCACGAATAGAACTTGCCGAACCAAACAAATAGCTTCTGACCAAAGTAAATGGCCCTTTGCTTAAAATAAGAAACTTAAGCCATTATCCAGTACAGAAAACTTGATTTGTTTTAAAGCTGAAAAGCACAAACTAATTTTCAACCCAAACTCCCCTGATTATGCCAATGCATTGTAAATTGGAGCAATGAATATCTTGGTGTATAGAGAATGCAAACATCACGAACTAACAACTAAACACAAGACGGGGCAGAGTTTCAACGAAACCAAAGTCATTGCCCATGAAGTTTGCGAAAATAAACCCCATGAATATCAATGCATAAATCAAAACGCACCACTAGAAAATAAAAAGCAGCAAACAGTTAAAATGCCTAATGAGTTACGGCTTGTTATTGTGGAGTACTCGGTTTGAATTCAACCCAACCCAACAGTCAAACATAGTTTGCCAGGCTCAGAATAATAGTTTACTCATCAACTAAAGTAATTAAACCACCCTTTTCCATAAAGAACGCTTGAAAACAACAGCTCTGTTTGTGGTGTCTAAAACCAGAATATTAATTCAACTTAGCTCGTTTTTGGCAGAACTTGTTGTTGGATTCCAGCGAACTGCGAGTTCGTCACCGTCCCAATTGGTTCACCAAACTGATTTTTTGATGGAGCACGGCTTTCATGTTTCTGCCTGTGCCGTCTCTCTTTCACAAACGCACCGGGTCAGGTGGCGACGTCTCTGCTCCGACCAGCGGCGCCCCAAATCATAGATAGACTACGATATGTTGTAGGCCTAATAGACAGCACAGCACTCACTCAAGTCAAGCAGTATGCCAGCCGACAAAATTGAGTTCGATGGTCGACCGAAAAGAACGCACGAAAATTAACTAAATCCTCCGGCAAGGTAGGCATAAGAACAACTAAAAATAGTCCACAGCTCAGCTGTCATATCAACTCCTAAACACCAATTCTAAAACACTAAACACTATTTCCAAAGAGAATTTGAAAATTGTTTATAATTGCTGCAAATTATTTCCATGCGTTCACAGACAAGACTATGACGAAAGTGATTTATCCCCCAACTTTCCCGCTTGCTCAAGCGTCCCCAGCAACGCAAGAATTGGAGCCATTGGTTGATTTTCCCTGCACCGCATATTATTGGCTCATTGTCAAAACTGTTTATATAACATAATTTGTAACACATTCATAATTATATTCTTTACCAATACATATACAGTAATATGTTTTCTGCCCGCGAAATTGTTGTGACCTAGATTTGTAAGAATTTACACAGTGCGCCCGCGCACGCACGTGAACCTTCAAGCCCACCACCTACATGTACATGTATGTTGTCAATGTTTGTCCATAATAAAACAACACGTGCAAATGCGTGCCGCTGTGACATGAATACTGCCTTCCCTGCGTATAAAGCATTCTATCGTTTAGGCGATAAAATGAATTATATTGTGCACTGACGCAAATTTATGACTGTTTAATCATTAAAAAATAAAAATAAACAAACACTTGGCTGAAGCTGGTACACAATTCTCTCGGTCTAAAAAATAATTAATATAACAAGAAGGCGCACTTTAGCATGGCCCATTTATTGTATTACGCACGCAAATGTATCAACACGTCAGGCACATGACCTGTGGTAGCGCTGTTGTGAGTAAAACCAAAACGGCAAATTCGGTGAAGATTTATTTCTAAATAATATTCAATCAACAAACTATTATATGTATGACTGTTCTCTTACAAAAACCCTTATTGAAAAGTTCCCAATGTAAATGTACCATGCCCGACATTTCCGATAGCCTATATATTGCCTTTTTAAACAAATACAGTTGCACAGGCCGTTAATAGTTTTGAAAGAACATGCAGTTGTTGGACACAGTACAATTTGATCCCAGGGCGTGTTTTACATACTTTCGCACGACATGGGACCAAACATGAGCAAAGAGCGAAACGGAAGCACTTACAGTACAGTGTACACACTTAGCCCTAAATATGGGCCTATACTGTATGCATTGGCTTTTACGCCATATATACTATAGTAAGGAAAACCATCCAACCGAGTGACAAAGCTCATTGCAAAGAGTTGTTAAAACTAAAACAAAGTAAAAGTAGAACCCACCTTAACAACTATAGGTGGAGAAACTGAGTCAACCCCATAACAGTAGATCGGGGCAACCTGTTTAGACTTGTATAATACATAATTATTGGGAATAACTTAATTTAGCCAAACTGTTCTTACCGTATGTTACCTTGGCAGACTTCACAGGATAATTGATATTTAAATCACTGCCACCTACTACTTGCAATTCCTGACACTATTTGATTCTTATACATTAGCACAGTGTATCTGAGGGGAGTTCCCCCAGCTTTCAGTTTGATTTCTCTCTAATTCAAGTGGTTTATTTTTTCTATAGTCAAGACATACCTTTATAACAGTATTGATATAAGACGTGGTTTGGAACAACATATTTATGTTCTACTTGGGTCCTCAGATGAAAACTACACCCTTCCCTTCCACATTTTCTAAAACCCTTTTCACAGTTCTGCCAAATTCCTCTGTCCGCACAGACCACAAATTCCATTCTCACTGTTTTTCAAATTTATAAAAGTGACCATCATTCAGTAACCAAAATAGCCAGTGATAACATGGGGGTCAGGTCACTTCGACTGACATCCATAACATGTTCTCAGCCTGTGTTGCTCTCATGTATACGGAAGCCGGATAGTGCCAGAAAGTAAGAAGTGAAATAATTGTTTATGAGCGCGAGAATATTTTTTTGAACCATTTATCTGGCGGCCGCCACTTAATTAAGTGGCGGCCGCCACTTATTTATCCGGCGGCCGCCACTTAATTATCTGTACCACACGTTCTTTATTTTGCGGTTTTTAAGAGGACAGGTCATAGGATTCAGGGGGGGGGGGGGGGGGGGGGGGGGGGGGGGGGTTAAGAGGACATATCATAGGAATCAGGGGGGTGGTTTTAGAGGACAGGTCGTAGGATCATTGGGGGGGGGGGCGGTGGGGGTTAAGAGGTAAAGTCATAGGATCATGGGGGGGGTGGGGTAAGAGGCGTGTCATAGGATTGGGGGGTTGGGTAAGAGTACAGGTCACAGAGAGGTAAGAGGACATGTCATAAGATCCAGAGGGGTAAGAGGACATGTCAAGATGGCAGAGAAGGGGAGTGACCCATAGAGACACCAAAGTCATGTCCTCTCACCCCCCCCCCCCAATTATGATCCTATGGCATGCTCTCTTACCCTTAACCCCCCCTCCCCCTCCCGGATCCTATGACATGTCCTCTTAACCCCCTTGATCATTATGACCTGTCCTCTTACACCCCCATGATCATTTATGACCTGTCTTCTTACCTCCCTGGATCCTTTGACCTGTCCTCTTACCCCCCCATGATCCTATGACCTGTCCTCTTACCCCCCTTGATCCTATGACCTGTCCTCTTACCCCCCCCCCCCCCCCCTGGAACCTATGACCTTTCCTCTTTACTCCCCTGGTTCCTATGATATGTCCGCTCTTTAATGTCCGCCCCCCCCCCCCCCCGAATCCTATCCTGTCCTCTTAAAATCCGCAAAATAAAGAACGTGTGGTACAGATAATTAAGTAGCGGCCGCCGGATAATTAAGTGGCGGCCGCTGGATAATAAGTGGCGGCTGGCTGATAATTAAGTGGCGGCCGCCGGATAATTAAGTGGCGGCCGCCGGATAATAAGTGGCGGCTGCCAGATAATTATGTGGCGGCCGCCAGATAATATGTGGCGGCCGCTAGATAAATGGTACAAAAAAAAATTTCTCGCGCTCATGAAAAATATATTTCACTTCTTATCTCCTGGCACTATCCGGCTTCCGTACATGTACATGTAACAGTATAATAGTTTTAATACACTCTATGCAGTACATGTACTTCATGCCTTTTTCACCGAAGCACAGCAAAACGTGCAAAGACTTATTCCGGAAACAATCAATTCAATTCAATTCAAATCAACATTTATTTCCACATTGGTAAACGAACAAAGATGGGAATTTGCAGTAATTCTAAACCAGTACATTTCTAATGGGACCACATATTATTGTTTCATCGGAATCATTGGGAATTATAAAGTATCCCATTCGACCATGTACATTTCCTAGGCTATGGGACCATTTATTGTCAATGGGAATTATACAATTTCATTTTTATAAATCATGATTGTCCTTATTGACTGACAGGTGGAGATGTCTTTCCATTGTCTAATCACAACCAAAAGGAAATAATCTGAGACCCCTGGCAAGTTGACATTTGGGGGCCAAAAATAGGGTAAAAATGCCGATTTTGCAATTTCTAAAAACATGCTCTAATCCGTGTTCTAAAAATAGCATAAGGGTGTAATTTATTGCAATAATTTTTTCTCTCCAGTAAAGCCAAGGATGATACTTTGTAGTGATTTAAAAAGTTTTATGAAATAATTTTGCATTTTGGTGGGGTGGAGTTATAAATATCAGCTAAAAAACAGATTTTCAGACCCCAAAATCGGCCTAAAATGTCCAAAACACAAAATGAGCTGTTACCATGGCAACGGGCTATATAATGATTTGAAAAGTCAATTTTGTTTACTTGCACCCCAAGGCCCTTCCACCCACTATTTTAATTTTTTTTTTATTTGTCTGTGGACACATAATATGTCAAGTATTTACGTGAAATGACTCTTAATAAGTAGTTTAAAATACTATATTATACAATTGTGCAAACATTTTCGGTTTACAGATACAGATTCAACTAAGTGTAGACTAACTCAGTCTGATGACGGAGTGAAAAGTACATAATTTGAAACATCATGTAACAGGTTTTTGTTTTTATTTTTACTTTTTTTAGATCGAACTCCAGAGGCTGAATCTAGAAGAAACTTCAACCCTCACAACCACAACAAACTCTTAAATGAAATGAATTTAAGAAGACGAACGTGCATTCAATTGAAAAAGTTCTTGTTATATCAGAAATTGTACTCCCGAGTTCCCCACATTTGGGGGAATCGCAAAGGTCAGCCCAGGCCGAGGTGTGCAATGGCCGGGCCTCGCCTTGGGAGAACCGCCTGAATGATCACGGTATCTCCTGAGCCAGGTAAGTATGAATTGATGGGCGCATTCTAAAGATCGTGAGAGGCAGTCAGCAACGCCACACCCATGCTGTGAATTAGATGCTCAGTCATGTGAGAAACAAAATCGTTTGGAGGACGTTTAAATAGGGATGTCTTTCGAACAATGATTCATTGCGTGATTATGGAGACACTTCTCTACTCGATTTATTCATTAAACATGTTCATTAGCGACTTCTGACAAATGGTTTTTAAAGTAAAGGTCATCAATCGCGAGATTCTCTTTTGCAAGATGTCGTTTTCAAGGCACATCCTAATTATAAGAAACCCATCAGAAACTGTGCCCAGTCTTCAAAGATTGAATTATATAATTATAGACAGCTACGAATCAGAAAGCACATAACATAGAATTTCAATTTGAGTAGAGACACTTCTCTACTCGATGTATTCATTAAACATGTTCATTAGCGACGACTGAAAAATGAATTTTAAAATGAAAGTCATCACTAGAGAGAGTCTCTTTTTCAATCATGTAGTGTTCAAGACACACCTTGAAACTTAATTAGAAGCCTTATAAGAAACTGTGATTCCACCAATTTCAGCCCAGGAAGGTCCCAGTCTTCAAAGATTGAAGTGTAAAAATTGATATTATAATTATAATGTAGGCCTACAAGTTTAAAACGGAAAAATATACGTTCAATCTGAGAATCAACCTGATGAGATTGCAAAGAAAACGTATAATTAACTACAACACAACATCACCTGGGCTAATTTTCATGTAATTTTAATTGGGTAAAAAAATTGAAGCGTGCAGGGTTGTACCTGCCGCCCTCAACTCTCAGCAATTCTAAAAGCAAGTTCTGTTCTTGGATTATTAGAGTCGACTAGACTTAACCATAGTCGGTCTAGCTGTCACTCGAACGCTGCATGGTTGAACCAGCTAGTCCAACTGGACCAACCTTGCTCCGGAACACTGTTTCTCTAGTCAACCAACGCGGTTACGTCATTTTGTCAAGATGGCGTTTTACATTTTGTCTCTCTTCGATACGTCGTCGGCTTGTTGGTCGCCATATTTGCCGAATCAATCGACTAAACACGTTCGAGTGAAACACAGACCACGCTTTCGTGATTTAATCGGCAAACTGACTGAAGGCCAACACCCGAACTTGCTCATTATAACTCTATTTAACTCATTGAGGGCGCTGTTTGGGCTTGTGAGGTCATTTTAGGCACGATTACTTGAACGACAAGGTTAAACCGGCGTAATAACGTAGTTTCGTTCGGTTGAGTGGCGAACTAGAACGAAGTTAGGTTCTTACTGGCGTAATATCACTCTGCCGTCCGCGGAGCAATTAGGGTTGCGGGGGCACTTGGTATAACAGGCAAGGCGTGGCATTAAGAGCCATCTGCGTACCGACATACATTTTGTTTGAAATGATAATACTACTATATCCACTCAAATTTAGCTCAAATTCTATCATAACGAATTTTCACTAGGCTTCTTCTGTCTTTAGATTTTGTGTGATGGGGATAGCGCGAACGCAGTCCCCACTATCAGAAATTGTACTCCCGAGTTCCCCACATTTGGGGGAATCGCAAAGGTCAGCCCAGGCCGAGGTGTGCAATGGCCGGGCCTCGCCTTGGGAGAACCGCCTGAATGATCACGGTATCTCCTGAGCCAGGTAAGTATGAATTGATGGGCGCATTCTAAAGATCGTGAGAGGCAGTCAGCAACGCCACACCCATGCTGTGAATTAGATGCTCAGTCATGTGAGAAACAAAATCGTTTGGAGGACGTTTAAATAGGGATGTCTTTCGAACAATGATTCATTGCGTGATTATGGAGACACTTCTCTACTCGATTTATTCATTAAACATGTTCATTAGCGACTTCTGACAAATGGTTTTTAAAGTAAAGGTCATCAATCGCGAGATTCTCTTTTGCAAGATGTCGTTTTCAAGGCACATCCTAATTATAAGAAACCCATCAGAAACTGTGCCCAGTCTTCAAAGATTGAATTATATAATTATAGACAGCTACGAATCAGAAAGCACATAACATAGAATTTCAATTTGAGTAGAGACACTTCTCTACTCGATGTATTCATTAAACATGTTCATTAGCGACGACTGAAAAATGAATTTTAAAATGAAAGTCATCACTAGAGAGAGTCTCTTTTTCAATCATGTAGTGTTCAAGACACACCTTGAAACTTAATTAGAAGCCTTATAAGAAACTGTGATTCCACCAATTTCAGCCCAGGAAGGTCCCAGTCTTCAAAGATTGAAGTGTAAAAATTGATATTATAATTATAATGTAGGCCTACAAGTTTAAAACGGAAAAATATACGTTCAATCTGAGAATCAACCTGATGAGATTGCAAAGAAAACGTATAATTAACTACAACACAACATCACCTGGGCTAATTTTCATGTAATTTAATTGGGTAAAAAAATTGAAGCGTGCAGGGTTGTACCTGCCGCCCTCAACTCTCAGCAATTCTAAAAGCAAGTTCTGTTCTTGGATTACTAGAGTCGACTAGACTTAACCATAGTCGGTCTAGCTGTCACTCGAACGCTGCATGGTTGAACCAGCTAGTCCAACTGGACCAACCTTGCTCCGGAACACTGTTTCTCTAGTCAACCAACGCGGTTACGTCATTTTGTCAAGATGGCGTTTTGGAAAAATACATTTTGTCTCTCTTCGATACGTCGTCGGCTTGTTGGTCGCCATATTTGCCGAATCAATCGACTAAACACGTTCGAGTGAAACACAGACCACGCTTTCGTGATTTAATCGGCAAACTGACTAAAGGCCAACACCCGAACTTGCTCATTATAATTACCCTATTTAAATCATTGAGGGCGCTGTTTGGGCTTGTGAGGTCATTTTAGGCACGATCACTTGAACGACAAGGTTAAATCGGCGTTAACGTAGTTTCGTTCGGTTGAGTGCCGAACTAGAACGAAGTTAGGTTCTAACTGGCGTAATGCGCGGAGAAATTAGGGTTGCGGGGGCACTTGGTATAACAGGCAAGGCGTGGCATTAAGAGCCATCTGCGTACCGACAAGCAACACATACATTTTGTTTGAAATAATAATGCTACTATATCCACTCAAATTTAGCTCAAATTCTATCATTAGCTGTCTGGATGTACATGTACATAACGAATTTTCACTAGGCTTCTTCTGTCTTTAGATTTTGTGTGATGGGGATAGCGCGAACGCAGTCCCCACTACCAGAAATTGTACTCCCGAGTTCCCCACATTTGGGGGAATCGCAAAGGTCAGCCCAGGCCGAGGTGTGCAATGGCCGGGCCTCGCCTTGGGAGAACCGCCTGAATGATCACGGTATCTCCTGAGCCAGGTAAGTATGAATTGATGGGAGCATTCTAAAGATCGTGAGAGGCAGTCAGCAACGCCACACCCATGCTGTGAATTAGATGCTCAGTCATGTGAGAAACAAAATCGTTTGGAGGACGAGGGATGTCTTTCAAACAACGATTCATTGCGTGATTATGGAGACACTTCTGTACTCGATTTATTCACTAAACATGTTCATTAGCGACGACTGACAAATGGTTTGTAAAGTAAAGGTCATCAATCGCGAGATTCTCTTTTTCAAGATGTCGTTTTCAAGGCACATCCTAACTATAAGAAACCCATCAGAAACTGTGCCCAGTCTTCAAAGATTGAATATAGACAGCTACGAATCAGAAAGCACATAACATAGAATTTCAATTTGAGTAGAGACACTTCTCTACTCGATGTATTCATTAAACATGTTCATTAGCGACGACTGAAAAATGAATTTTAAAATGAAAGTCATCACTAGAGAGAGTCTCTTTTTCAATCATGTAGTGTTCAAGACACACCTTGAAACTTAATTAGAAGCCTTATAAGAAACTGTGATTCCACCAATTTCAGCCCAGGAAGGTCCCAGTATTCAAAGATTGAAGTGTAAAAATTGATATTATAATTATAATGTAGGCCTACAAGTTTAAAACGGAAAAATATACGTTCAATCTGAGAATCAACCTGATGAGATTGCAAAGAAAACGTATAATTAACTACAACACAACATCACCTGGGCTAATTTTCATGTAATTTAATTGGGTAAAAAAATTGAAGCGTGCAGGGTTGTACCTGCCGCCCTCAACTCTCAGCAATTCTAAAAGCAAGTTCTGTTCTTGGATTACTAGAGTCGACTAGACTTAACCATAGTCGGTCTAGCTGTCACTCGAACGCTGCATGGTTGAACCAGCTAGTCCAACTGGACCAACCTTGCTCCGGAACACTGTTTCTCTAGTCAACCAACGCGGTTACGTCATTTTGTCAAGATGGCGTTTTGGAAAAATAAATTTTGTCTCTCTTCGATACGTCGTCGGCATGTTGGTCGCCATATTTGCCGAATCAATCGACTAAACACGTTCGAGTGAAATACAGACCACGCTTTCGTGATTTAATCGGCGAACTGCCAACACCCGAACTTGCTCATTATAACTCTATTTAACTCATTCAGGGCGCTGTTTGGGCTTGTGGGGTCATTTTAGGCACGATCACTTGAACGACAAGGTTAAATCAGCGTTAACGTAGTTTCGTTCGGTTGAGTGGCGAACTAGAACGAAGTTAGGTTCTTACTGGCGTAATGCGCGGAGCAATTAGGGTTGCGGGGGCACTTGGTATAACAGGCAAGGCGTGGCATTAAGAGCCATCTGCGTTCCCCGTTGGCCGTGTCCACCGTTTCCTTCGCAAGGGCAACTACGCCCAGCGAGTGGGAGCTGGTGCCCCAGTCTACTTGGCTGCCGTCATGGAGTACTTGGCCGCTGTGATCCTCGAGTTGGCCGGTAACGCCGCCCGTGACAACAAGAAGACAAGAATCAATCCCCGTCACTTGCAGCTCGCCATCCGCAACGACGAAGAGTTGAACAAGCTTCTCAGTGGAGTCACCATCGCCCAGGGTGATGTTCTGCCCAACATCCAGGCTGTTCTTCTGCCCAAGAAGACCGCCAAGGCTGCCAAATAAGCGCTGAATACTCGGCTCTAAAATCAACCGGCTCTTTTCAGAGCCACCACATCTTCCAAAAGGAGAGTTACACCTTGTCAAAAACTGAAGTCTAATAAAAATTAAACGCAAGAAATAACTTTACAAAAATTAATATTTTAGGACTGGGACTTGGGAGTGAGAGAAATTAATATTTTAATTTAGGTTTCAGTTTTAAAGTGTTATATAAAGAAACAATTTGGAATACTGTTCACCCAGTCGCGATGCAGACGTGTACGTGTATGAGAGACCCAATCATATTGAGACTAAATTTATTAGTGACTGCAGTAACTGCACTGCAAACTCTTATTTATAATTGTTATGCACTTATAGCATAACACAGTTATTCAATTTAACTTTTTAGGGCATTCAACAAACTTGTTAAATTTTAATCATTAGACGCGTTCATTTTAGCAATGCGAAATTCAAATTAGCATAGTCGCAACTACAGAATTCTTCAGAAAGCTGCTGCGTATTTGCATACCGTCCGAGTCAGCATGGGTTGGGTTGAATTGTTATCTTTTTAAACGCATGAGTGACGCTAATGATTATGAACAATTGCTAAAAAAATGAAATGAACCGTGTAAGGATGGAGCTATACCATACATGTAGGCCCTACGTTTCGCGACAATGCGTTAAGGTTTACAGTTAGCTAGTTGAGCTTCCTGGCCCTCCGAGCCATCTAATGGAGATTAATACGTTGCAAGTTTGTGTGATGTTTATTTTGTTCTACATCACTTTTTTCTCAACCCCAAAACATAAAGGTGGACTGATTACATGTAAAACTAACAATAATAAATTAATATGAAATCTGGAAACTTATGAGAAAACAAAGACATATTGCTTCGATTCCTTCGAAGTGTCTTAAAAGCCCAGATTCTCGCAAAAACTCGTACGCCCTCAAGGTCATGCAACTAATTACAGTCAATTGATGGACTTTTCAATAACGCACGAAAGGGAACAACGCGACGTTTAAATTTGCTGCTAATTTACCGGATGTGGACAGGAAAATCTACCTAAGTTACCGTACACATTCTTTGGCTCGTAATCCATCGAATCAATATAGTTTAGCTTATGTAGGTTTTTCCGGTCTTTCATTTTTGCTTTGTGTATAACAAATAATCTCTTGCGCCGTCAGATTAAAATGAAACATTTGAAAAGGTACAAGGGTTCACTTAATTAATTGAGAATCGCATTAAGAATGTTCTTTGACAGCGATTGTGAGTGTTATTATAAATTGAAGACTGCCTGGCACTTTTCACTTTTCTGAGTACAGTTGCATGGATGTCTGTCATATGACTAGGCCTAAATGACGTAAGGTACAACAACTTTTGATTTTCGTCTGCTTTCTGTCTTGTTCTTTTTCTTCGTAGATCCTGCATGGTTAAGCAACTGAGGAACGTGTTGCGAGTATAAACAAGACATGACTTTAAAAAAAACTTAATGAGTTTCTCGTCCCCGCCGGCCTCCTTTTTGGCCGCCGCCTCCTTTTTGTTTACTGTTTACTATTCAGAGAGAGAAAAAAAAAATCTGATCTCTGATCTTAAATCAGATTTTTTGGAAGATTTAAAGCTGAAATCATTTTGGGGGGATAAAACTGAGTGGCATCTCCTGAATCCAATTAAATAGGCCAAAATTAGCAGCTTTGCATCAAGAATTCCCAACTTTCTCATTTCAATATTCTCAGGTGTGCAGTCCCTAGCTAGTTGAGGGCTAAAAGTGTGATTCTCCCGACTTATCATCAGTGTCTTGGCACCAAACCTGGCCTAAAGGGCTCGGGTGCAGACATCACAACAGAGGGTAAACCAACAAGATAGTGACATACAATCTTTAAATAATAGCAAAATCGATTTCGATGCACATGCATTTATTGAGCATAACATTACATTGAAAAATACATTGTTTTAACGGCTATTTTATAAGCTAAACAGTCTTGAATAATAGCTGAATCGTTTACACTGCACAGGCGTTTATTGAGCATATTATTACATTGAAAAATACATTGTTTTAACGAACATTTTTCTATCGACCCCTTGCAAGATAATCTCAACAGTATTTCTGAATAATAGTTGAATCGTTTACACTGCACAGGCGTTTGTTGAGCCTAACACAGTCATATTGCATTAAAATAGATTGTTTTAAGGGTTTTTTTTTTACACTAGACCCCTTGTACATGACGTCACAAGCCCAAACAGTGCAGCAACTGAGGTACGAGAAGACCTATGGCCACTGGTATCACCCGCCCCCATGACCGCGGGATGGGCTGATGATTTTGTACAAACTGTTGTTAAGGACGTAGTGTGATGCATGATGGAAACGATTGTACTGCAGTGGGCGCAATGTGCACAATCACAACATGGACACAAAAACTATGATTATGATAAAGACAGGCTCCATATAATGTAAATGACCCTTTTAAACTGAAGTAAGAAAAATGTTGTGACCCAGAGTTTTTTGCGTGTCACCTTTGCCTGGGCAAGGAGTCTATAAAAGTATGGCCGTCAGTGGACTAAGTAGTACGGGTGTAGCGTAATATAGGCGTGACTATACATCATTAAAGGCATTCATTTAAATGGCTTTATAATTCCTAAATCAGCTTTCTTGCACGAGAGTAAATTAATTAAACCATACTTTGGTTTTTAAATAAACACAATCCAAAATAATCCACGCGTTCGTTGTTTTTACTAATGCCCCTAATTTTGTGAAAATTTCTTAAAATGGATGGTGTTTTAAAAAATACAGAAGTGAGATGACAATTCTAAATATACAATGCACAGACACTTAGAAAAATCAAGTTAATCCTGCTACATGTACAGTTTATTTTCTAAAGTCCACACCAGTCCAATCCGAATAAATGTCAATATTACGGTACACTTTTAATGTTGCAAACCAATATGGCGCAGACATGTTAATCCAGAGGTCGCAGGTTCAAATCCCGCTCTAGTCATCATAAATTGAAAATTTACCTGTCAGTTTCCTCAGTGTTTATTTGAAATATAAAGTCACATCCCCTTAAGTTGATCCCTCTACTGGATTGTATTGTAAACTTGGGTTTGATCCGCCTGGCTAAACGGCAGTTACAGGATGTATGGCTTCTGACTGGCCATCCAAAACAAAGACATTGACAAAATAAGGCCTACCATGGAGGAAGAAAATCCTCCATGGGCCTACTAACGACTTATCGTTCAAGGTCCCATATATAATTATTATATACACAAAACCTCCACCCCGGGCGAACAAACTAAAGCCCGGGCGAACAATGTAAGTCTGTGAGTGTTCACTGATGGGCATGCCCAAAGCGAAGCTTCCAAAGGTGGTAAAGAAAGATGGGGTTGCCATTATACAAACCTGTCAAAACACCTATGGAGCGCGTGTAAAACAAATAAATAAATAAAATCGTGAATTTCGACGTTAAGTGATCGATCTCTATGTTTTTTGACATGTGAAACGGAATGAAAGGGAATTCAATGTGCAGTGCAAAGGGAATTCAATGCGCACAGCAATTGTTATCACACGGTATAATATTCGAGTGATACATGCCTGTAGATTTTTCCCCACAAAAGTCGTGAAAGTATTGAGTACAGGGCCTACATGTAGTGCTTAAAGGAATAGTATACCTTGAAGGTCATCCCGTTTTTGAGATATCGCCGAAAATCAGGAGCGAATGTCCACACACGAAGAAATCCCAAATAGGAATTTGATGATGAGAAACGTTACCTCAGTAACGCTTCTCAGATTCAAATTTTGGGGCATAAAAACTGATATCTTTTGACGTCCCCACATCTCTTCGGAGTGAAATGTTTCTCAAAATGCTTTTTACCATCGTAAGCTGCTGTAGGCTTCTAACCAATAAGTTGTTATTGCCATTAGTTTTAGGAGTGATAAACAAACGTATACATTCCCTGTAATACACATCGGTGTAGGGTAAAAAACAAATAATATTCCTTACCCCCGATGCAAAAGTAACATCTATTAAATCTTTGCGGTAATCGCTGCAAAAAAGGGATTCGAACTGCCCCTAGCCACCGGGCTAGTTCGGTGATCGAGTGGTAACATCGCATCTGCTCTAGCATTGTAGGTGGGCTCGAATCCTCCGAGTAATACGCCTATGGTCAAAGGTCAAACTACAGGATATTGAATATGGAAGATGGAATGCACCCAGCATTTAAACAATAAGAAATAACAACATGTTGTAAACAAGAAAACTATAACACTGTATGTATTGTTTATAGCAGATATGCCTGTATACATTGTATATACAAAACAAGTTTCGTGGAATTACTTGCACCACAGTTTGAGTAAATAATGTTCTATAATCAGAGTATACATTCTCTGCTTGTAAATGGAAAAATAGTTTAAAAAAATTTACGCCAAGATTATCACATAAAACGTTTTATCTTATTACATGTATCATTTTACTCTCTGGTAATCTTTAATCTAAAAAGTATGGGGACGTGCCCTGGTACCCCCCCCCCCCCCCCCCCACCCACCCCAACAGTTACGCCACTGCCTTACGTTCAAGACACTAGATGAAGACAGATTTTCAATTCAAACTCTATAAACCAACATGTTGGCCTATAATTATTGTTAACGACGCATATTGGAGGTGATTTTATTCACAAACCTCGATTGTGCAGCCAGGCGTTGCCGTTGAGGGCCGTGCAATGCAAGGCGGAGGCAGTCTGGATCTATTTTGACCTATAATTTGAAAACCCCTAGGTCAGAATATTGACCAAGTGGCGGATTCTTAACCGGGTCCCAGGGGGCCTGACCCATATCTTGGTCAGCGTAACTTGGAATATGTGTGGAAATGACCCAGAAAGGGCTCAAACTGATGCAAAATCCGAGCTCAAATCCATTTTCTATTAAGTATTAGCCAGTTTCTGGGGCAGCCTGACCCAGAAAGGTCAGTATCCTGGGAGCCGGAATCCGGGTCAATTTTGACCCAGGAGTTTTAGAGCGATAACCTTTTAGTGTCATATACATGACTGTAAGATTATTCTTTCAGAGGTTTCGACACATGTAATGCAAAAACTGAACCTGATGTTATTTCCTTAAGCATTGTTTTAGAAACAAGTGCTTGTTTAGTTAATCTTGCACACGGACAACACAACCAACGACTCCCAAAACAGCATAAAACTTTGTACACTTGTGTAAACATCGATCACTCCCTATCCACAACCATGCTTGTACTAAACACCGTCTCAGTGTATACACCGTCAGGTACAGGTGCGTAACGACCGTCAATTTTACGAATGGCTGTCTGCTTACCACAACGTTTACGACAGCACAGGAAGTCTAGTAGCGGTTCACGATGAACGCCACTGATCAGGAAGACAACAAATGGATTAAGACACGAGTTGACATATATCAGCACATGGGCTATCTCCATCAGACGTAAGTAGAACTCAACAGGCAATGACAACAAAGTATCAATGGAAGCATAAATAAAAAACATATTTATAAAGTGGTACGGAAACCAGGAAACAACAAATGCAACAGCCAAGACAAGTACTACAACAGCCAGACGACGACGGGCACGGGTTACCTCCACAGATTCACCACTTGGTTTACTGCAGACTAAAATTTGTGCCATTCCTACGTAGCAAATGATGATGATCAAGACTGGCAAGAAATACGTCAACACTGCGTATGAAGTTAAAAAGGCAGAGACGGCCAATCGGTTGGCGGGAAGCCGACGGCAAAAGTACATAGACCCACCATTTGATGTGGGATAATAATCGGTTTTACCCAACACCCACAAAGGTAAAGCAAAGCAAAGACCAATCGTCCAGACTGTCACTAAGATGACAACTGTGCGTTTCATCTGGATGCGCCACCTCAAGGTACAAAAACGCTCTATGCTTACTGCAGTCAAAGATGTTGAACATAACACCTGGCTTAATCCCCAAGCTCCACCCATGAGCTTGCATAAGATCGTCCCACCTGGTCCTTCTGGGAAGCTCACCGACAACCACAACATTGTTGACATTGGGACAGAAAAGACGAACATCATGATGTCTGCGATTGCAAGGTTAACCACCAAAATATTGGAGGTTGTACGCAAATGAGGGATCAGCAAAATCACCTACAATAATAAAAGAAAAACACAATAGAGAACCCAGTTTAACGTTTACCAATAACCATAATACTTGCAGTTATAAAAGCACAGTAGGCTCATATGTGTTGAGAATGTACATGTACACGCTTATACCATAGAGGTGTCCTTTCTGTAATGCTTATACCGAACAGTTTAGCCTCTTGATTTGTGTTGTTGAAATCTATTTTATTTACCAGTAGGCCTATATATCAGTAAAACTGTTGGTCCGACCAACAGAAATAAATAAATAAACAATTAAATAAATACATTTAACCTCCTGTGATTATTGTGTACGTCGAACGAATGCGTTGCCTCGACATTACCGATATTTAAAGATCAACTTGTACGAAATTAACATTGTTGTTCTTTTGTTATAGAAAGGCAAACGAGTGTGCAATGATAAAACAATATATATATAATTTTTTATATCAGTGTCACGCATTGGCGCGGCAAGCATTGGGATCAAAACAGCACTGTGACGTCCCACTACTGACTCAATCCAAACAAGACAATGGAAAATGCATAGCAACGAACATAGACAACCTCCCCACAGTCCGTGTTGTGACCTACGTCACACAACACTGACTTCTTCTATGCTGTTTCTCTGAGGCACTGGTACTTCGATTTTTATGGGTCTTTGCTTGGGCGGGAAAATCACTTGTAATTTAAAAATCACACAGAAGGGGGGGAGGGGGTGCCAGAAATTAATCCAATGATAATTATCATATTGTGCGATGCACAATGGTAAATTGTTTAGTGTTTACTAAATTACCAGAAAGAGAGCAACATTCGCGGCAATACCAACGACTGCCAAACACAAAGAAACAGCGACATTCCAGCTCCAGGTTCGTTGCTCCTCTATGTTGTACGCTCCATTGCCTGCAACAATGAGATAAAATTTGTTATTTCTCAATAATGTTGAACAATTATGGTACATAAACTCCTCTATATGAGTCTTCCATTAAAAAAGGTCTATCAGTCAAGATTGAGCCCTTTTTTGACAAGAGTAAAATGCTCTGCACTCTGTTCCGCGTCAGAATTTACCCGAAGAAGGGTCCAAATGCCATACCCATTGTTTCTGACCCGAATTCTGAGTTTTAAAAAACTATTTTGCCAGTATTCCTTATGCACGCGAATCAATTTAATCATGGAATTTTTACAACAGTGTGCGAAATCAGGGCTAATTAGTAATAGTATGCGTTTTCACGCATGTAACCACTTCCCAATATGACGAGGGTGTACCAGCCCCTATATTTTGGACGGGGGTGCGGGTGGGGGTGGGGGGCGTTGTTCAGCAATCTATTACCTCCTGAGTTTTACAGGCAGTGAAAATAACCAACATACATAGAGCCTACACCGTTAATGAAAAGCAGAAAAAGATGAGAGGTGAATTAAACGGTCCATCCATCCCTTTTTAAAAGTAACTTCGTGTTCTGTAAAAGTTAACATGGCCCATTCGTAGTTACCTATACAACTTAATCTAACTTTGGCAAGGTTGTGTGACGTGATTTCTAAAATCATAACATTTACATTCACACTATTGTTCGTACAATGCAGAAAATATCAATGACAAATTTTCGGTCCAGGAAAAATCCTTTCGTGGGTCGGGCGTTCATGAACTTCTTTGAAGTAGCCGGATTCCGTGGAAATCGGAAAATATGGACCATTCTTTGTAGCACTTCTGGTACATCCACCAACAAGGGTGCTCAACATAATGTCTTGACGAAAAACGTCGAAACATAAAACATACTCAGATGGATCCTCCCCAAGAAAAATTACGCATAAGAGAAAACAAAAACAAAATGGAGGCAGTTTACAAGCCCCACAGAACGCACCACACAGACTTACGCTGGTTACGTCAGTGCTGGTTTACGTCAGTGCTGGTACTTTATCCTTGATTTCATGTTGCATTTCTATGGACCTTAGTCGGAAACCATGCAATAGCACACCAATGACGTCGTGAAAACCCCACCCATTAAAGGGACTTTATACGTTAGGTAATCACTCTTAAAATTAATGGCAATAAAAACCTATTGGTTAGAAGCCTACAGCAGCTTTCGATAGTATAAAGCATTTTGAGAAACGTTTCACTTCAAAGTTTTGTGGTTATGTAAACATATATCAGCTTTTATGCTACCAAATTTGAATCTGAGAAACGTTTCTGTCAGAAACGCTTCTCAGATTGTGTATTCCTATAGGGATTATTCTTTCTACGGTAGACATATTTGCTCCAGATTTTCGGCGATATCTCAAGAACAAGACTACATTTTGAAATGAAATTTTCACTTGTTAGTTTTGTTGTATGTATAAACATTTATATGGATTAAAACAATCGAACGCTTCCAAAAACCAAAGGTATACTTTGCATTGAAAAAGGAATAATTTATAGCGAGTCTAATCTTTTTTAAACCAAACAGTGTACAAAAATCACGGGAATGTAAACAGTCAAACTGATAATTACATAATAACTATAAAAGAAAATAAACAAGATTACATGGTCGATAACGCCAGTTTGTGAAATTTTGTTCAAATTATCCTTTAAGCTTGCAAACTTGTACTTTAAAAACGGTGGTTATAGCAGTCGCTTGATTTAACAAACAAAACAAAACCACCCCAAAATGAATATGAAAGAGCGCCTGGCAGTAAAAGGGGAAAAAGAGTGACCTCTGACATTTTGCGTTGTCCCATACGAATAACACGATAGGAGGCATAATATTTCTGTTATTAGAGTTGAGCATCACATACGTTACCCAGTAGGTGAGCAATTGAAGCTATGTAGACATACGAAAACACAATTACCCGGTAGGTGAGCAACACAGTCGTATGCATACGCGAGAAATAAGTGGGGTACCAGTCGCAGCATTATAAACAGTTTAGTACTTTGGGTGGTAACCTTAAAGGGACACACCGGTTACCTGTTTACGTAATTTAGTCATGTAGAATCAAAGACAATTATTTCTGAATGGTTTTTATATTTTTTTTTTTACAAAAATATCACGTAATTAACGAGAAAGGACCGAAAAAAACAAAAGCGGTCAAAGGTCACCGTATACGCTTTACCAACCGTTGCAAGTGTCAAATTTACGAGATACCGTGCTATACAATAGAGGCCATGGGTTTTTACTACCCCCCTTAATTGTTTGGTTCCATTATATATTGTGTTAACTTGATTACTACTATTTCATGCAAGTTACATTTTATACAAGTTGGTGTGTTTCAACATGAAACAGCAGTTGGGTTATGTAACATCCTGGAGATTAGAGGATTAGAGGACTGGTGAGTTGGCATCCCATGCCCCTTCAAGCCATTCTTTTATCTGATGTCTTGAAGAGAACATTGTTTTAAACAGTAGACCAACTCACAAGTTTCCTTTGTGTTTCTTCTTCAGGTATGTAGAGTTTATTTAAAGTCATATTTACTTTATATTGTTTAGATAACATTGTGTCCCTTTTTGATAACTTTTGGGGATCATAAATAAGTAAGGTTGCTTCCAAAACTTTGATCAACTATGAGCCGACTCAGTTAAGTTTCAAGCATACAGCACTTGTTCAGTTTAATGGATTCTCACTGAGAGTGATGTCTTTATATTTGCTTATTATACCATTTTCCTTATGCTTGTAGGATTTATTGATTTGATCCCTTGAAAGTCAGTATTGCATATGATTTAGTTATATTAAGATTTGTTTTGAACCCATGTGTATTTTCAGTTGGAAAAGTCATTGTAGTTTCAACTTTCTAAGTGTAGTGATGCCATTTATGTAACACACAAAATGTATGCCTACATGTATGTACAGTAGGGCATGGGGCCTGTACCTAGACCCAGTGTGGCACCCTAATGTCTGCTAGTTAATTAACACTTTCATGCCATGAGGTCTGTGGTCAGTGGTGGCCTGTAGATAGGATAGCCTTGGAAAGCCTCAGTTAGTGTTAACTGTCCATTTGGTTCATGATGTGAGAGGCAGCAAGTGCCAGGCTATGAAGCGGTTTAAGATTGTGGTAGAAGGAACTTTGTTTATGTTAAGTTATAAGTCACAAGGAACTGTGTTTATATTAGACCCAGGACTGTGCACCAGTATCAGAAGGTGTTTTTTTTAAGTAATGTTTTTCTTTATCCGCTTACCTTTATGTGTTTCTTTAAATTGGTTTATTATGGATTGTTGGGAATAGAAAGTTGGAGTTTACTTAAGTTCCCAAAGCATTAATTTGAGTTGATGACACAACACACAGAGTACAGAAAATGTAAATAGACTAGCCAGTTCTTTGAGTGTTTCTAAGATATGTTATGGGTATTGTTTAGTTTTGAGTTTAGTTATTCAGTATTATATTTGATTTTGTATGTATCAGCCATTCTTTTATCTGATGTCTTGAAGAGAACATTGTTTTAAACAGTAGACCAACTCACAAGTTTCCTTTGTGTTTCTTCTTCAGGAGTCAAACCCCCACATTTTAATGTATCTCCGAAGGTGATGTTTTCTCTTCACCTTGGGCGGGCAACACAATGTTGCAAGTAGACTGGTGCTCTGTTTATGTAAGTGTTTTACTACGACAAGGCATGAGGATCCAGTCCACGTTATCCATCTGAAAGTGTGTATAAACAACGGACACGGAAACCAGTCAACTCTCCCCCCAGCAAACTCGCCAATTACAAAGTCCCCAACTACAAAGTCGCACCCTAGCAAAGTCGCCCCCTCACATACAAACTCGTCCCCTCTCAAAGTCGCCCCTCACAAAGGAATGTAACAAATTGGTGTGATTGGACTTCTGGGGAACGAAAGCTATCTTGAGAGAACAAAAGCTATCTTGAGGGAACGAAAGAGGAATTCTGGGGAACAAAATCTCATAGCGAGAGAACGAAAGCATATTTTTAGGGATCGAAAGCATATTTCGGGCGAATGAAAGTATATTTCGGGCAAAAGATTCAAAGTCGTATTTCGAGGAATCGAAAGCTTTTTTTAGGGAACGAAATCTCTCCTTTCGAGGGAAAGAAAGCGTTCGTTAGGGAAGGAAAGCATATTTCGAGCGAACGAAAGTATATTTCTTGCGAACAAAATCATATTTCAAGGAAACGAATGCGTATCTTCAGGGAACGAAAGCGTATTTCTGGGGAACTTAATTGTAGTTCGGGGGGAAAAAAGCGTGTTCAAGGGAACGAGAACCTATTTTCTAGAAATAATCTATTTCGTTACCTAGAAAAACACACTGCGTTCTCAAAATGAAATATTTAGTGAGACAAAATTATATTTTCATCGAATTAAATAATATTTTGAGGAAACAAAATGATTTTGTTGGAATTTTGTGTGTCGAGGGATGCAATAGAAATTTCGAATGAGTTTTTTTGTTTCCACCTTTTAATTTTTATCTTCTTTTTCACTTGTCCCTTCAGGGGCTCCGTTTTAGGGGTTTTTGGAGGGGCTCGTTTTGGGGGAATTGTTTGTCACAAATTTTGTTTTAACTAATTTGTACCGTCAATATAAAAGTGGTATTCCTATGTATTGATATAAATCTTATTTAATTAACAAGAAACTCGGTACAAATCGGGTCAAGGAACGTACACACTGAGCATTGAAAAGTTGCGATTTTGAAACAACGGATTCGATCAGCGAGGTGTACCGACTAGCAAACCCGCAATAACAACAACGTAGTTGGTGGTCTGGCTCCCTACCCCTCCCACATGTTCATGAGCTTCCGTCGAGGTAGCACTGCCGAGATACTCTGCGAAAGCGACACGACTGCTCCTGTGTTACGTGTAGCTAGCCCCCACGCTGTGCTGTAAGACACGCTTCCGTTGCTCGGACTCTCTGAAATAAAATCTTACGTTCGACTTTTGGAATTACTTACAACTTGTATCCATAATTTGAATACGTATTTTTGTGTGTCAAATACTATACTCATGAATTTTTGTTAAAAAACAGAGTTGAATTCGGTGCAGTAGTTAATTTTTATACGGCTGGAAGTAAAACTAACTCCGAAGATCACGAGGGTTATCCGAACCCAAAAAGTGGTTCGGATAACCCATGTGACCTTCGTTTTTTGAAAAATGCTCAAAAACGACCAACATTGATGGTTTCTTTTAAGAACCGTTCTTCTCCATTCCTGGAAGACCTTTGGAGTCATGTTTTAGTCTATGTTTGTAGCCAAAATAGCCCAACGAAGCCGGTGTGTCCCTTTAAGGAAGCAAGATTTGTCTGTGCCAAATTGTTGTGCATATACAGTCATGGTACTCCTTATATACCAAATAATTGTGTGCCACTGCTTATACGACGCAAAAGCCGGATGCTGGGGGGTGGATACGAGTGGTAAGTACAGATATCTAGCGGTTCCTAGTGGATGATACCCGTGCCTACATCCTTGTAATACGGAATGTGAAGGAGGTAATCCTGTTTCAGCCCCAGGAGTAGGTGGCACTCACTTGCCCCTGGTGGCAGTTGATTTGGGTGATAGCCTAAATCAGTTAAGTGTAGCCCTCACCTTGAGATGGCCGTCCGTATAGCCCGTATAGTATTTTAGGCGATCTCTCATATTAAGAGAAAACAAAGTGAGCAGCAGCGGCATAAAATTCGGCCCTGGTCGGACTGGTTGACCGCCGTATGGTAATATACCTACTATATTCCCCATCACATTCCTGGAAGACACAAAACAACTTAGATTTTGTAACCAACCAAGTGGTATTGTACCCGTCGTCACAACATGGTCTAGACTGGCATGGTACCACATGGTACTTGAATTAATTTAACCTGGAAGTCACAAACCCAAGCGTTAAAGGGACATTGAGAAAAGAAGAACGTCATAACTATACCTCCTTATTATTAATTAGCAGAAGTCATCACTTGTACAATTTTTTCTGTTTCTCTTTTCCCCCTCTTCCGTTTAGGTGCTTGATGTCAGTTGTGACTTTAAAAGTGGTGAAAACGTTAAACAAAATGGTCCTAACTTGACTTCACTTGAAAATGTTGACTTTAAATTGCAAAGTTACACTTTAAATTCACCATGAACTCGATTTCAGTGTATACAGACATTCAAAACGAAAGTTTCACTTACTACGATTTTTGCAAAAGAAGTTAACATTTTGCCAGTAGGGTAAACTACAAAAAAGTATGTCTATACTTCCCCTGTGCACCTTTTGAAATCTGGACTTTAAAGGGACACGTTGCCTTCAAATCACATGAAATTTTACTGTTTGGAGGTGTTCCTTATCCTTATTAAGAGTTGTTCTTGCAATAAAACACCTTTAATGTTTAATAATTAGTGAATGGTGATTAAAAAAAAAAACATTGGCCTCTGACCCCTCGACATCTTTCCCGCGAAACGTATATGTATTTCCAGCCGTAAATATCATCGTCCATGTAATGGCAAAATGCGCGATGAACAGTAGTTAGGCTGTTGCCGTAGCCAGTGGCCTGGTAAACCTATCAGATGAACACTGGGTAACAAACCATTCTCTACCTCTGAAGCTAGCACAGTATTGGGCCCGAAATTGCCAGCCGCGTATTCGCGGAATAACCAGCCGCATATTCTGAAAAATAAAACACATGCAGTACAGGGAGGTGAGTATATGGCTCATCTGTTCACCTCCCTGTGTTGCATGTATTCTATTTTCGGATTATGTGGCTGGCTATTCCGCGAATACGCGGCGTAGCTTCAGGTAGATCGGTTTGTATGTACGTGTATGTAAACACATACACCGTTCATATGTCAAAATGGATCGCCACAAAAAACAGATTTAAGACGTGTCCAAAAAGAAGAAACCTCGTCAATCAGGGTAAGAAAACTGTCATGGGACTAACCGAGAGAAACAACCGGTGTTGTTTATACCAAATGTTTATTGTGGACAGGAGGGATGAGGACTTAGACACGGCACATCACAGCAGCACTCTGATCATCGTTTTACGACTGGAAATAAGACTAGCAGGAACACGCCGGCCATGGGAGTCAAAATCTTGACTCCCATAAATGGCGGACCGTGTTAGTTCACGAATAAAAGGAAAACCACACAGTTTTGAGGAATGTTTGTGTGGATCATTATATTCTACTTTTAAAACATCTTTCCGACCGTGTTCATTTCACATCAAACGCTTGTTATAGCCCAAAGCGCCCAATCCGAAGGTAACGTGTCCCTTTAAAATGGGTTACAAATTATCACGCAGACAATGAACATCATTTGTTTTGACCTCGTGACTCTCTCACAGAGGGTTTCCAAGGTCAACATTGAGTTTAATGGATAGGCCTAGATAGAGTCCTCTCTCGCCTCGTGGGAAAGACGCTAACCTGACGTCAAAACGGTGTCAATAATAATAATTGATACCCTTTTAGAGCGAAATTTTAAACATGACCTCATCGGACATCAAAAACAAATGGGTCTGCACATTCCCAAGAGCTATTTTTGAGCCAGTCAAAATAATATTTTAAGCTTGCAAATAGATTGAACATCATCAAAATTCAGGAATGAGCCGATAACTTTCTGTGTCCATTCTTACTATTGGAAAATGAATGGAAAATCGATTTTTGCAACTTTGGGAAAAAATCTTTGGAAAACTTAAAGGGGAGAGTCGTGAAATTTTCCATGAAATTTGACGTCAGTATATTAGTATTTAGGTATTGAATGTCCATCGAGGGCCATCATATAAACTTAAGTTTTAATTTTGCCCCCCCCCCCCTATAAAAGTGAAATTTTACCCAAGTTTCGCCGAGTTGCTGTCGTGTCCAAGTCGGGGAGTCTATTCCATGTCACAACACATCGAATACCGGGCCCAATGTTACTAGTGTAAGGACAATTTCCTACCAAAAAAACTGCGACTTTGAAAATGAGGACGTTTTCTTTTCCCCAGATAAAAGTAATGTAAGGACAATTTCCTACCCAAAACAACTTAACACATTAAACAGGTGGCCCATCATGGCCTAATCAACCTGTCATAAACATCTGGACCATGATCTTGTTCTAGGAAATGATGTCTTCGGTCTTATGTATTTTCTCTGTGACATCATTTCTAAATATATACCTAACTCCATTTCTAGAAACCTTTATAACCTCCCCAAGTTCTCATTCAGTGTTCTTGTTCTCAACTTGTTAACCAGAGACTTGCCTCTCACATATCTACGGAGCTAGATTTATTGTTAACCCGAGACTTGCCTCTCACATATCTACGGAGCTAGATTCATTTAATAGTACCTTACATTATATTGTATGTGCATGTACTTTTATACAACGTTGCTCAGACGAATAAAGTCACAACCGAGTTTCTACATACTCAAGCTTGTTCCTGTGAATCATTATATTTATATATCCTGAAGTCTACACTCCCTCTCTGCTCCGGCACGTTCCACTAACACTAGAACAATTAACCAGGGAAGTGGATAACCCAGTGGGCACACAACGTTATTTCAGCGTTGAATTTTGGTTGATATGGCGTCACAACGTTGAAATACCATAAAACAACGTTATTTCAATGTCACATTTGCGATGTTTGTTTTAAGTTGTAGTAGTGTTCATGCGTTTTGCACGTACGTACGACGTCCATTAAGCTCTTGTCCAATAAAAGGCTCTGCTGTGAAGACTCCACCCCAAGCGCCACCCTCTACGACTGTCCACATTTTTATAATCCCACAATGAGCCCGGTCTGTCATTGTTCGTTTTCTTCCACTCCGTTGATTTGCAAGGAAGGTCGTCAAGAAGACACAATGCTAACACTATACTTCATTGAGTTGTCCGCAGCTCAGAAGTTAGGAATCTTTCTGGCGATGGTGGCGTCATTTTTGCTTGCCATACACGTTTTCCTGTTTGGTGTGTGGGGTGTGTGTATTGGATTAATTGGATTGTTTTTTCTTGGGCGGGGGGGGGGGGGGGGGGGGGATATGAAGAGATAAATGAGTATACCAATCCCAAACCCATCCCCAGTCGTTACGACACTAATCAGCTACCAGCAGTGCCCAGTCGGGCTAGGAATTACAAAGTCATAAACCCCGTTGAAGATCCCGTTGAATGGCTGCTATAAATTTAAAGTATACTTGTGTACACTGTACCACGTATCTGATTTTCTTTTTATGAAAATAAGTTATCTTGATCATCTAGATAGAAGTTACATTTCTAATTGCACTGATATAGTGTTATTGTAAACAATGGGAAGATTGACCCGATAACTCGGGTTGGATGCCGTCTTCATTGCAGTTGTGTACAAAACGGAGGAATCCAATTTGGGCTCGCCAAAAATCTGATTTCCGTTTGGGCCCTAACAAATTACTGCTTAAACAAGCAAACACAAAATAACAAAGACACGAAAAAACAATCAGACGCAATTTTAGGGCCACATTAAGCTTTTAGTTTATTTCATCTGTGAGTACAATATGCCTCTGAGCCAAAAATGCTGCAAGTTCACAAACGATTGGCATAAACCAACGAGGGTGTCTAAAAACCTCTTTAACTGCTCTATAGTCTTTGAAATAACTCAACAACGTCCACGACTGATACACTGCAAGCTTTTAAGATACACGGACAGGCAGTTCATCCTCAAAAACGCCGCCCGAACCCTGAAGAACAATCAATACAGAGGGTCTAATATCTACGTCACCGATGACGTCACCTCAAAGATCCGGGGAGTCAAAAAATGCCTCAGAGAGGATCATCTCCAATCTATCCGACAAGACGAAAGGGTACAGTTTGCGTACATCCCAATGTCTGTCCCAGCAGTTATCACATACAAACTGAAAAGCGGTCCTTTCAAGACCTTCCGACTAGGGGAAGCAAGCCCTATCTCATAGCTTGTTAACTCCAGACATACATCTAGCATCAGCTGAGTAATTGTCATTATCATTATAATTTATATTTGTCATTATTGTATTGTATATTCTACAAATCAACTTCATTGGAATGTACCTTGCTAAAATACCTGTATTATTTTTTGGGAAATCAAATTGCTACAATGTTCATGTATTTCTTGGTGCCATTTTGTTCCCCATGCACTCTTTATACTGTACACAGAATTGAACATCTTCCTATTCATAGCTGGCTAAACACTTCTTTGTACTTATTCAGTCTTCCAAATCCTTACTTCCTATTTGAGCTCATCCCTCACAATGAATGACAACAACAGCACAAGCGGTGATAGTGGCTCTGAATCAGAGGATGGCACGCCTCTTCGTTTTAATGACTGTGTTTTTAATCCGGCTACCCTGAATTCAGTGGACCAAAATGGGCTTTTATTTAACACATGTGGTGCTCAATACCTATCCGAAAGACAGCTCAGAGCTAAAACTAATGAATTAGAAAATGAATCTTTTTCAATATTTCACATTAATATCAGAAGTATACACAAACATTTTGACGATCTTATTCTTACTCTAGACGAAATACAACACAAATTTAATATTATCGGTCTAACTGAAACGTGGCTTAAAAGCACCCCTCATTCGATGCTGTCTATTCCTGGATATGTATGTGAACATAAAAATAGACCGAGGCAAAACGGTGGGGGTGTCATGTTGTATGTAAAAGATTCCTTGCAATACACCATTAGGCCTGATCTATTTAGTGTTGCAGAATGTTTTGAATCAATTTTTCTAGAAATAGGAATTCACAAAAAGAAAAATATTGTCATAGGTTTAATCTACAGACCTCCTGGTCTAGCTATTTCTAATTTCCCGGAAGAAATGGATGTAATTCTTGGTACAATAATGTCCGAAAACAAAATATGTTACATCTTAGGTGATTTCAATATAAACCTGCTTAAGAGTGATTCCCATAACCCAACTCAGGAGTTTCTAGATACCTTATATTCACACTCTTTTCGCCCTACCGTAGACAAACCAACAAGAATCACGCACAACACAGCGACTCTAATTGACAACATTTTCACTAACAGCGTAGACACTCACCAAGCAGAAATTGTTACTTCTGGGCTAAGTGACCATTTGCCTATAGTCTTGTTTGGTCCTAGTTTTACTCAAGCCAACACTCCGAAAATGTTTTATTGGAAACGGAATACTAGTGATCGAAACGTCTCTTCCTTGAAGCATGAGCTCGAGACAGTCCAGTGGAATGAAATTGTTACTGCAGAAAATGTAAATGATTGTTATTCGCAGTTTGTTACAAAATTAAATGAAGTGTTAGATATGTGTGTTCCATATAAAAGATTCAAATGCAAAAAGACAGCGCGCAATCCCTGGCTTACCAAGGGTCTATTGAAATCAATCAGGCGTAAAAACAAGCTGTATAAGTGCTATCTTCGGAACCCAAATGAAACTAATAAAAGAAAATATAATAAATTTAGAAATAGGTTAACAACTGTAATTCGAGAAGCAAAACAACTTTACTTCACTACTTCCTTCGAAAAGGAAAAATGTAATTCAAGAAATACATGGAAAATAATCAATAACGTCTTAAACAAAAATATAAAAAAGTCTCCGGGTCCTGATTCATTTCATATGAATAATACTACCTCAGATGACCCAAAACACATCGCTGAGCATTTCAACAAATTCTTTACAAATATTGGTCCTAATTTAGCATCCAAGATTCCCGAATCCGGACTTAAACCCACAGATTTTATTGAAGGGGATTTTCCTAATTCTCTTTTTATGGCCCCAATAACTAACAACGAACTTCTTAAATGTATTAATGGGTTACCCTCCAGGAAAAGTCCAGGCCATGACAAATTGGATACCTACCTCATTAAGAAAATTGGAACTCTCATTGTTAAGCCGTTATTAAAAATATTTAATTTGTCTCTGCTGTCTGGAATTATGCCCAATGATTTTAAGATCGCAAAAGTAATTCCTATATTTAAAAACGGTGACCCTCAATTAGTTTGTAATTACCGTCCTATTTCTATACTACCCTGCCTTTCCAAAGTGCTTGAGCGACTAGTTGCAAATCGTCTTGAAAACTTTATAACTAAGTATAATATTCTAAGTAACTCTCAGTATGGATTTCGAGCAAATTTTTCAACTCAAATGGCACTTATAGACCTTGTTGATAAAATCAGCTCGTCTATAGACAAATCAAACCACACTATTGGCTTGTTCCTGGACCTTTCCAAGGCATTTGATACCATTGACCACGATATTTTACTCTCAAAACTTGATATGTATGGTGTTAGGGGAAAGGCCCTGGATTGGTTCAGGAACTATCTTTGTGACAGGAAACAGTTTGTTGAATGGAAAAATAATAAGTCTACACTTACATCAATCAAATGTGGCGTACCACAAGGCTCTATTTTAGGTCCAATACTCTTTCTTTTGTACATAAACGATATATGTTATTCTTCAAAATTGTTATCCTTTATTCTATTTGCAGATGACACCAATGTTTTCTTTAGTCATAGTAATTTAAAGGAGGCAGTTTCAATTATAAATAGAGAACTTCAAAATGTTTCCTTGTGGTTTAAATGTAACAAACTATCGATTAATGAACAGAAAACATGCTTAATGTTATTCTCAAATAAGTACAAAGATGTAAATATAGATATTTATATTAATAATTCTAAAATAAGTCAAGTTAATTCGTTCAGATTTTTAGGTGTTATAATTGACAGCAAACTTACGTGGAAGTCACACTGTCAAAAGGTTCATACAACAGTTTCCCAAATTCTGGGTGTTCTGCGTAAACTTAAACTTGTTTTGCCTAGAAATGTACTATTTTCTATTTATAATACGCTGGCATTGCCCCATCTTCAGTATGGAATTCTAGCATGGGGAAATACTCATAATACTTACTTGAAAAAACTATTAGTAGTACAAAAGAAATCGTTGAGAGTTATCACAAATTCTGGCTTTAGAGAGCAAACTTCACCCCTTTTTAGACATTTTAATACACTCAATGTTTTTGAACTGTACAAATATCACCTAGGAATCCTTATGTATAAATTTGAAAGTAACCTGTTACCGAGAAACATAAGATCTCTTTTTAGGAGGAATCTGGACGCCATCTACATAATACTAGATCAGCACATAAAATTCATATTGGAAAAGCTAGGACCACATTGTTTAAGAATACAGTTAGACATCAAGGCCCCCTACTTTGGAATCAGCTCACCCCTTTACCTTTCTATGATGTAAACTCCTGAAATGGCATATTATACATATTATGATTACATTCCAATTATCAAGTCTTGTATTCAATTACTTATGTTTATTTCTCTTTTTCCCTCGCTTTATGCGTTTTTTGTATAAATCAATTCTGTTTAAATAGTTCTATAAATTTTAAAACTGTATGCAATAACTAATTGTTTTCTTTCTAAACGAACTATTGGTTGCGATATACAACTTCTCTTTATTCTGTTTCAATAATTATCATCGTTATTCTTAAATTGATATTGATTCATTTATTAACTAAAGGGACCAGGGCCTGTATAAGCCTTGGCTTTTTCCTGGTGCCCTCCATTGTCACCACTTGTATCAAATTATTGTATTGACAGATTGTCTAGTTGTGATAATTATATGGAAAATAAACAAACAAACAAACAAACAAACATGCTCAACATGGATCCGACATCTAGAATGCTCTTGATTGAACATGGACATGGCCAACCGATCTTCATAACTTTCGGCTTGTCTGATTTGGTTGGCACGGTACTTCGTCATGATGGGGTACCGGTTGGCGTACCCATTGTCCCCCAGTAGGAAGACCTCCTCGGGAAAATGAAGCTCCTCTCCCGGCCCTATGCGAGGCAGAAGAGCGTATACGCCTGCATCGTTCATATGGCCAGGAAACCCGCTGTGGACGTATCTGATGTGTCTGTCATTGTCAATGATGATCTGCCGAAAAATGTAAGATGGATTAGAAAATGAGTTTCGATATATTACCGGGAACAGGAAAACCCGGTAAGTGCAAATGCAAATTGTCTACCTAACTTAAAGTAATACAGTTAAGGCGAAAACAATTGCGTAGCCGGGGAAGGGTGTGTTACTTTAATAATGTCAACAAGATAACATTACCTGTGTATTCATGCAGTGGTAACGGGCGTAACCGCTGTAATACTCATGCTGAGAGGTTCCGTTTGTGGGCGTTGAATTTCGTGCAACGTGCCATCGATGGCCCCGACAGCATTCGGGAAAAGTTCCCATTTCCCCCTTTGCGCAAGCCATTCCTCTTGCGTGGGCCAGGCGATCTGTGATTTGAAGTAGTACCACATCAGGAGAATAATCAAGTACAACTCCCTTGAAACCGCGGTAGTTGACATGTTGAAAAGTGAGGCCAACATGTCATATGTTGGATAATGTCTCATCCAGATCAATGCCTTCATAACCCGGTTTCTAGCTAGATGACGGTGTCTCCGCCCATGACGGTGATTCTCCCGTCAGTCAGAAAAATCGCGGGAGATCAGGAGCGACGTCGAAGAAAAGATCTCTATAGGTGGAAGAAGTCCTTGTCCTTCAAAATGGGGAAACAGACGGGCGTACAGGCTTGGATTCGGTCCCGGCAGAGCAAATAAACATGAACTTAAAAACAGGACAAATGACCTGCCAAATGTTTCAAAAAGGAAACAGGGTTCATCGTTATCAAAATGTGGTACTGGTGGTGTATGATAAGCAAAAGGAAATGGTGAACCGAACACAAAAACATAAGAATGATATTGTGATCCATATTTCTCGTAGGTTAGACTTAAATACCGTATAACAGTCGGCGGTATCAAGAGTGTTGTTGGTGAACACTAGTTAGTTCAAATACAGACAAAATATCATTGCAAAAGACTCCCAATCCTTTAGGTACGTCTTTTACATTACATTTTGTACAGACGACGTATCGTTTGAAAAGACTCCTAATCCATTAGGTACTTCTTTTATATTACATTTGTACAGACGACGTATTGTTTGAATAGACACTATCCTTTAGGTACGTCTTTTACATGACATGTGTACGGACGACGTATCGTTTGAATAGACACCTAATCCTGTAGGTACATCTTTTATATTAAATTTGTACAGACGACGTATCGTTTGAAAAGACACCTAATCCTTTAGGTACATCGTTTGAAAAGACACATAATCATTTAGGTACATCTTTTACATGACATGCGTACAGACGACGTATTGTTTTAATGAATAGACACCTAATCCTTTAGGTACGGCTTTTATATTACATTTGTACAGACGACGTATCGTCTTTTATACATATTTTCCATATGTAGATGAGTCAAATGCAAATTGCTCTAATCTAGGTTAGCGAAAGACTGATATATCTGTCTACGTCTGTGACCAACACATTTCATTATAATTATATTATATTTTTGAAACCTGAACTTATGGTGCTGCCTGTGGAAAAAACACCACTATTTTGCCAGTTTTTAAGTTAGAAGTGCCCTTTTTAATACATTGTTTATAACCCAATTACAAATCAAGTTTACTCAATAAGTAAACAAGGAACTCACCTCGCCATAAACTTAGCGAGTAAAATAATTACGGGATATGAATTTAATCCAGTAATAGGCGGGGGGTGCCCCCCAATATCCGCCACTGTTCTCGGTGAAATACAACCCTGGGGAGGCAACAGGATCTTTTTTTACCACACGGTTAACCCGGTGCACTTTCAAACTGTCCCCGCACGCGTATTCCCTGTGTCGCAATTTCCCTGTCAGGACAGCAGTGTGTTGTTAATATTCATTGTTGCAAATCCACGAGTGAAACGAAATTGAACAATCGGCTACCGGACTCATTATGAAATTCTATAGACGTCGACGGTCGAAGTGGGTTGGATCTTCTTGGATCTTCTTGGAACTTTGGGCGGAGTCAGCAAAGCAGAGCATTTCATTGGCCAAGAGCTTTATGACTGTTGTACATACGTGCAAAACGCATGAACACTAGTTTGACGTTGTGTAAACGTTGGAAAAGTGTTGAAATAACGTCGCGATTATAACAACCAAAAAACAATGTTGATCCAACGTCAATTTGGCAACGTAGTTTCAACGTATACTAATTAACGTTGATGCAATGTTGGATAAAGGTTGTTATTGCGTCGCGATAATAACAACCTAAAATCAATGTTGATCCAATGTCATTCTGGTAACGTTGTTTCAATGTAACGTTTTTGATGTATGTACAATGTTGGATAAAGGTTGTTATTGCGTCGTGATAATAACAACCTAAAATCAATGTTGATCCAACGTATTTCTGGTAACGTTGTTTCAATGTAACGTTTTTGGCCTATGTGCAATGTTGGATAAAGGTAGTTTTTGCGTCGCGATAATAACAACCTAAAATCAATGTTGATCCAACGTCATTCTGGGAACGTTTTTTCCACGTAATGATTTTTACGTATGAACAATGTTGGATAAAGGTTGTTATTGCGTCGCGATAATAACAACCTTAAATCAATTTTGATCCAATGTCAGTTGGGTAACGTCATTTCAACGTATACTTTTAAGCGTTAATACAATGTTGGATTAAGGTTATTGTTGCGTCGCGATAATAACAACCTAAAATCAATGTTGATCCAATGTCATTCTGGTAACGTTGTTTCAATGTAACGTTTTTGATGTATGTACAATGTTGGATAAAGGTTGTTATTGCGTCGTGATAATAACAACCTAAAATCAATGTTGATCCAACGTATTTCTGGTAACGTTTTTTCAATGTAACGTTTTTGGCCTATGTGCAATGTTGGATAAAGGTTGTTATTGCGTCGTGATAATAACAACCTAAAATCAATGTTGATCCAACGTATTTCTGGTAACGTTGTTTCAATGTAACGTTTTTGGCCTATGTGCAATGTTGGATAAAGGTAGTTTTTGCGTCGCGATAATAACAACCTAAAATCAATGTTGATCCAACGTCATTCTGGGAACGTTTTTTCCACGTAATGATTTTTACGTATGAACAATGTTGGATAAAGGTTGTTATTGCGTCGCGATAATAACAACCTTAAATCAATTTTGATCCAATGTCAGTTGGGTAACGTCATTTCAACGTATACTTTTAAGCGTTAATACAATGTTGGATTAAGGTTATTGTTGCGTCGCGATAATAACAACCTAAAATCAATGTTGATCCAATATTATTCTGGTAACGTTGTTTCATTGTAACGTTTTTGACGTATGTACAATGTTGGAAAAAGGTTTTGTTTGCGTTGCGATAATAATAACCTAAAATCGATGTTGATCCAACGTCAGTCTGGTAAGGTTTTTTTTAACGTAACAATTATTGAAGTATGTACAATGTTGGATAAAGGTTGTAATTGCGTTGCGATAATAACAACCTAAAATCAATGTTGATCCAACATTATAATTGGTAACATTGTTTCAATGTAACGTTTTTGACGTATGTACAATGTTGGATAAAAATTGCAGTTGCTTTTTTAATCTAGATTTGAGCTAAGCCAAACACTCTTACATTGAATTTAGCATACTTAATTATGGTGAACACTTAAATTTATAAAACCATGTATTTCCTTCCTCTATGGTAAAATATTGAACAAAATAATTTGTGTCCGGTCAGACTATCAGTCAGTAACATACTAATATTATTATTACCAGCCATCTATTGCCTCGTTTTAACCATTTTCCCATCAAGAAAATTACCAAGAAGATCACAAGAAATATAGACACATGAGGGGCGAGGATTCCAAGAAATAGCCCAGATAACATTGATTAAAATCACCGCAAAATAAAAGGCATTATTCGTGGTCCAAATAATAATGTAATATAGGTTTTCTCGGTCAAATTCGGCAAATGAGCAGCCGATTTAATTTTCGTGCGTTCGAATTAACCTTTTAGCCACCGGACCGCCCAGCCGCCAAAAGCGATAAACCGTAACATGCGGTAGAAGGAAAACCCTCACAAGCTTGTGTATTGCGATAAAACAAAAAAAGAACAGAAAAACACCCCAAAACATAAAAATAAAAATACATAGCCAGTTGGCCAAGTCAATGGCACTAGTTTAGATAATAATTTTGAATTAATTCACTCCTCTTCACAGATGACTTGTAAAGATGGTAACGCTAATGATGATGACATTTTGTAGCTTTCGCCAACAACACGCTCATTTGTAACAAAAACAAAAAAAAAATCTTTTATCATGATGATACTATCAAAAACTAATGACTTAGCAATTAATCACTATGAGTATTTGATGCCAGATAAGGCTTCAAAAACTATTGTGTCATTTTAACCTTATGAACAATAGTCGCCAGAAAAATTCTCGGTAGCCGTTAACGAGAGGCAGTTATTGCTCCCTAGGGATTTATTACATTCGAATTGGAAGTAATAATGTTATTCAATGACAATATTTACAAAATAGACGAAAACTGTACATATGGCCTACATAATTAGCCTTTTAATTGGTGTCTTTTGAAAATTTGAACCACGGTTCTAGTAATTTACTGCAAGAGTCTTGGAAAACTAAACATCGTTTCAGCAAACTCGGGCGGTGCAGTGACTAGACGGTTAAAGCTATTTTGCCTCTCCAGTTTTACTGCGTTTCAAATTCAGAATTCGGTCATTCAATTTCGTTTTGAGGCATTCAAATTCCTTTAGCACTGTGTTCAATTTAGTATATCGTCATTCTTTTTCGTGACGCACAATCATCATTCAATTTAGCAAAGCTGGTTCGACTGGAGATTTTTACTGATTTATTTTTTCAATTTCGTAAAGAGGCAATCAATTTCGCTAAATGAGAACTCAAATAAGTACGATAACGAAATGCGACTAAACAGATAAACTGTATACAAGGCATCTGTTTTGTATCTTCAATTTAATTCAGGCAAACTTTTTTTTTTTTCTTTATTTATGTTTCCAGTAGATTTTACATGGGGCCCATTAGTTTTGTTTTCTTATTTGTTTTCTTTTTTTGATTTTGTTGGGGGGGATCTTTATTGGTTAACTGATAAAGACCTAATTTTGTATGTTTTTGACTATGGGGTGTTTATTTATGTTTTCCCTGGTTTCTTATTGTTTATGTTGTTTCTTCCTCAACCATCAATCTGTTGGCGTGCCAGACATCTTGGCATTTATGTTTGGGTATGGTTGTACCAACTGCTGTGGACTTGTTGACTTCAAATTGACCGCAAGCTCAAGGTAGTCTTGCTCGTTTCCCTCGAAGGCCTCAATCAAACTTTCTCGATCTACCTGGGACACTCGTGCGTAGCGACCACGAGCTGCCATTTCTAGAAAAGTGCGTCTCAATCTGTAGCGAACTCAAGTAGTGAACCATGTTTATGCCTTTAACATTCGAAAGGAAACAAAGGTCTAACAGAGCGTTTTTTAGATTGTACAAATTACAGAAATGACTTCCCAAAAATGAATTTGAATGACTAAACACCCGCCTCAAAAAGCTCCTGCGAATTTGAATGCTGCTTTGATGAATTGTTAAATTGAATGACTATTTTGTTAAATCGAATGACGCAACAGTACATTTGACTAGTCATAAAACGAAATCGAATGACCCTTTTCAGAAGCATTCGATTTCGCGCGAAATAGAATGGTTCAGTGGTTAAATTGGCTGCTCATTTGCCGAAATTGACCGAGAAAACCTATATTTCCATTAGTACCACAGAGCATACAGAAATGCAAGGACGGTCAGATGTTGAAAAAGGTCACCTATTCTACAATGGGATCGCTATAGGCCTAAAGCCAGCCCTAAAAATTCGATCAAAGTTGGCTTCCTCTAGGCTTTTAGTTCACGACTGCACTTGAGGTCACCCCAACCATTAAAATATTCACATTTTTGTTGCTATTTGTTGTTTTTTTACAATTACAAAATATCTAAATGTTTTTTCACTCAAGGTTCAGACAGGTGAATGAAACCTCAAACCAAATGTATACTTCTAAGTTGCCCTTCACAGTTTGGTTTTGAGCGCATGTTGACAAGGTGTTAAAAATTAACAATTTGTGGGTAATTGTTACTAGTTTTTTTGTATGGAAAAACATTTTTTACACCGAGTTCGAATCAGGTAGATAATGCGACATCTCAAACTCAATTTGGTACAATTCCTGTGTTGCATTAATATTTGGCAAGTAAAAAGCTTAACATTTCTACGAGGTTTTCGTGCACAACATGTTGACAAGAAGTTAAAATTTAACATTTTGGGGGATAATTATTTGTGTATGGAAATGTTGTTTTTATACTAAGTTCAGGTAATTGATGCGACATCTCAAACCTAATTTTATATCATTCCTATGTTGCATTAACATTTGGCAAGCAAAAAGCTATACATTCCTTTTGGGTATGAGTGCCTTTTGTCAAGATGCTAAAATTGAGACAACGTTGGGCCAACGTTGAAACTTATGCAAATTTGTGGGCGGGACTTAGAAGTGTATGACTTTTTCTGACAATATCAAAACAATTTTGGTTGAATTTAGGAATTTCCCAGGCAAGTTTTTGTACTTTTTTTGGTAATTCGTTTGTAAGAAAATATGTACATCAAAAGTACATAGAAACATTTGTCATTCCAAGATGTGAATTAAAAATTAAATAGTTTTATTTTAAAAAGGTGTTATAACCATGACTGGAAATTCTGTAGATCCTGGACTATATAAATACAAGACATGCAGTGGAGAAGGATGTATAGGCCTGTATAAGTTGTAGTTATAGTGTAGAATGTATTTAGTTATCGGTATCATATCTTACATGTATATACCTTATAAGTATAATAAGCATATACTAAATACTTGAATTCATTATTAATTATAATGGGCATTAGACCTAACTACATAACAAGAAAGTTCAACTCGAAGACATTGTTTTACTGTACGTTGGCCCAACGTTGGGGAAATGTTGAGCCAACATAATTACAGATTATTCAACATTATTTCAACGTAGAAATTTGACGTAAAAACAACGTATACATGCCAACGTAGTGAGTTTAACGTTGTATCTACGTCAGCATTTCAACGTTATTTCAATTTGCAAATTCAATCATTATTCAACATTATTTCAACGTAGAAATTTGACGTTAAAACAACGTATACATGCCGACATTGAAACAACGTAGAGAGTTTATAACGTTGTATCTACGTCAGTACTTCGACGTTAATTCAATTTGCAAATACAATCATCATTCAACGTTACTCCAACGTCGGCATATGACGTTGCTTCAACGTTAATTCAACGTATTTTGCCCACTGGGAATTGTTATACAATATACCACGATATTTCCTGCGTTACACTAGTGCTATTCTTACGTGCATGTTGTTCGCCGTAATTACTACTTTGCTCTTTGCTGTAATCACGATTCCATCTACACAACCGTCTTTCCCGAGACCCCTGATATGATTAAATCTAACCTGTGTTATTCATCATCAGTGGTAAAAACTCCGATATGCAGCTATCACAGCAGTAAATGGTCGTACTGAATCTGCAGTAGTAGGGCTCAACAATTCACCTCTGACAGTAGCGCTAGCTATGGATGACAATGTGCGTCTCTACACTGTACTGGCAGTGTTGTTCCAACCATAGCAAGCAAGGAAGTGTGCTGGTTGTGTAAGTATTGTTTTCGCGTGAAAAGACACGAGTTGAATGCACATCGTAGTATGGAACGCCAAACGGGCATTTAATGTGACCATTGATCATTATCTGGTGCATAAAGAAAGGTCTTTTTTCTGTGTCTGGTGACAGTGTGTACATTCGTTGGTTGGACATACTATGTAATCGTCGATTTAAGATATTTGATGGACTTTGCAATAAGATCTTTGATGGACTTTGCAACTAGTGATGCATATATTTTACGATCGGTGATAGACTTAATTACCAATTCATATTCGCCAAGTTGACTCTCTTCTGTTTTTTGTAACAATTAAATTTCTTTACAATATATTTCATTTCAGTTTTATGTTTAGTGATGTGCATAGAGGCTCCTGCATTATGCGCTATGTAAATGTCTCGTATTACTATTACGATCTTTTTTTCAATGAAGATGCAATTGTTCTACCGTCCCGAAAAACTTTGCGTCTTTGAAGAACATTTGAATAACAAGACAACAAGCGAAGCTAGTGGCCCTGAAGAGATACGAATATATATTTGCGTTAATATTTACGTAAATATTCACGATTTGCGCCCCAAATCGCAAATATTCACTTAAGACAGTATTATTAACGTAAATATTCACGATTTTGGCCTAGTCATAAACATTTACGTAAATATATACATGAATATTCACAATTTTTGCCCCGAATCGCCACATCAATGGTTAGTTGAATATTTGCGATTTGAGGCGCTTTACAAGAAACTATACAATAAGCGGATAAATAAAGGCACTAATAATTGGAAAGACAGTTTTTCAATGGAAATCGACCATTGAACAGGAAAGTTTTTAGAAGTTTCTTGAAAACTTAATGTGACTCAGCGGAACGAATTTGATGAGGGAGATTGTTCCAAAGGCGCGGGGCGTAAAATGCACGATCCCCAGCAGCAGAATGCACCTTTAGAACTGACAAAGAGTGTACTGTCTGAACCAGAGCGAAGGCCAGGCCGTCCGGGATGGTAAACCTTGATGAGACTGTGAGACATGAAGGAGCGGTATTGTGGAGACATTTATATACAATGGTGAGGATCTTGAAAACAATTCGCTGATGGACTGGGAGCCAGTGGAGTTGATGGAGGAGTGGTGTAGCGTGGTCGTATTTACCACACTTGAAAAACAGTTTGGCAGCCCGGTTTTGGACACGCCGAAGACGTTTGATGTCAGATGTCAGATGATGAGATTCCATGGAGCAGTGCGTTAGAATAGTAGAGTCTTGACGTAGCGACTGCCCGAACTGCCTTCTCGCATGTAGATTTGTTGATTTAATGGCCTTATGCGTCCTATATTGCGTAGATGGAAGTGGAGCGAGCGACAAAGGGAAGACATTATGATGGTTCATCTTCAGAGCAAAGTCAAACTCCACGCCAATGTTCCGTACAGTAGTGGAAAGTGCAATGATCTCGTTGTTAATTTGAAGTGAAATATTTGCAAGTTGAGGAAGTGCACGAGGATTAGTGACAACCATGAACTGAGTTTTGCTGCGATTAAGTTTAGCATGTGTGAACCATTGTATCATTCCACTTGTTCTATCGGGTCCGACACATGGACACTCATCCAGACAAACCGGAGAAGACTCGAGGGTCGAGGCCTTCCACCAACGATGCCAAAGGACTATGGGCATCCATTGGTACGACCATATCACAAATGCAGAGGTCGCCCAAAAGAACCAAGCTTGCCACCATCGACCAACTAGTCCGTCACGGCAGAAATGCTCGTTTTGGCCACAATGCCAGGCTTGACTAACACCCCGGCAAAGAAGGCATTACACATGGCCATAATTTGCAGAGGCAGAATCCCCCGGCACCTGGATCAGCGCCAGACCCCAGCTATCAAGTGCGGTGGAGTGAGGGTGTGACTACCTGACTAGCCCCTCGGAATGCACGGGAAACGATAAAATCATTGCGGACGTTACGTTGCAGGCATGGGTCTTCGAACCAATTTCCTCATGTTCATTTTCAACTCCAAAGCACCGGAAGAAAACCCTCGACATGTTAACCATCTTTTGTTGACAACATAATGGAAGATAATGTAGCTCTCTTTACAGCTCCTTGACATACTTATAGTGGTGTCAATTATAAAGCATTGTTTGTTGTTAGTAAAAATGACACGTTGCTCCCATAATGCATACCTATTATGGGCCACTTATTTTGTCCATGAAAAAGTCCATGTTTTCCTCATATTTACCCGTATTGGACCACTGCATTTTTAAAGGCCATAACATTTTGCTCATGGAATTGCTAAGATTTCCCCATATGATACCCATTTGGGCCACTTGATGTTTTGCACATACAGGATAGATTGCCTATAAATGTTTTGGCCATAACTATGATACCCACATGGGCCACATCATATTCTGCCCATAATGGGATTGTCCATGTTTTCCCCATTTGATATACCCATATGGGCCACATCATATTCTGCCCATAATGGGATTGTCCATGTGTTCCCCATTTACCCATATTGGCCACGTCATATTCTGCCCATAATGGGATTGCCCATGTTTTCCCCATTTGATATACCCATATTGGCCACATCATATTCTGCCCATAATGGGATTGTCCATGTTTTCCCCATTTGATATACCCATATGGGCCACATCATATTCTGCCCATAATGGGATTGCCCATGTTTTCCCCATTTGATATACCCATATGGGCCACCCCAGATAGCATTCATACATTGGACCAACGTTGAAATCGGGTCGGCAATGTTGGCGTTAGTATTGTGTCAGCTTTTGGTGTTGGCCCCATGTTGGCACTACGTCGCCACGATCGGCATTGGCATTATGTTTGTTTCTGATGTTGGGCCAATGTTGGCTCTGGCGTTACGACATTGGTTTTACGTCGGTACTCAATGTTGAGCCAACATTGGTTGGTGGTGGAAAAGCAATATCGGCATTGTGTTGGTTTCCGACGTAGGACCAATGTTGGTTCTAGGTCGTCATTACCACATTGGTTTTAGGTCGGCACTCATTGTTGAGCCAACATTGGCTATTGGTGGGAAAAGTAATATCAGCATTGTGTTGTTTTCCGACGTAGCCAGCACCAATGTTGGCTATAGGTCGGCAGTACCACATTGTTTATACGTCGGCACTCGATGTGGAGCACATGTTGGTTAGAAGTGGAAAAGTAATTTCGGCTTTGTGTTAGTTGCCAACTTAGATAAAATGTTGGCTTTATGGCAACATTATCACATTGTTTCAATGTTAGCAATCAATGTGGAACCAACCTTTGTTCTTATTGCTAATGTTGAGCCAACGTTGAGCCAACGTTGAAACTAATGCAAATTTGTGGGCGGGACTTAGAAGTGTATGATTTTTCTTTTAAAATATTAAAACGATTTGGTTAAATTAAGGAATTTTCAAGGCAAGTTTTTGTACTTTTGTGTTTAATTCGTCTGTAAGAAAATATGTACATCAAAAGTACAATTACAAAGAAACATTCTATTATATGTGAATTAAAAAGTGAACAGTTTTAATTAAATAAGTTGTAAACCATGACTGGAAAGTCTGTGGATCCTGGACTATATAAATAAAAGACATGCAGTGGAGAAGGATGAATAGGCCTGTACAAGTTGTAGTGAGTGTAGCTTCTCGGCCTTTTGGCTAAGATCATGTGTAGTATCTGTCCAAAATTTAAAGTTCGAGAAAATCATGAGTAAGATCAACAGAGAAAGGAGTGTTACACTTACCTGCGATGAGAAGGCAACTTACCAAGACGTCTGCCAGTTGATGAAGAATGACTGTGGTGAAGCTGTGACCTGTCTACAACAGCTGAACGAGAAAACATGGTCGGTAACACTAAAGACAACGAAGAACGTCGACGATCTACTCGCTCATCAGCTGCGAATAAGAGATAACGCCATCCATACTGCAGCAGCCGGAAAGCCCGCCACTTTCGTTACGCTGCTGCATGCTCCATACGAGATGACTGACGCCGACATAAGAACCAGCCTTGAAAAGTACGGCAAAGTGTATGGAGTACGACGAGGCCACTGGCAGCAATATCCAGAGTGGGAGAATGGCAAAGTGTATGGAGTACGACGAGGCCACTGGCAGCAATATCCAGAGTGGGAGAATGGCAACAGACACCTGAAGATGGAGCTGAGCAAACCGATCCCAAGCTACATACAGGTGGGAGAATACCGGCTTATCGTCAAGTACAACGGGCAGGTGGAGACTTGCCGAAGGTGCAACCAGCCAGGCCACAAAGCCGCTGAATGTCTCAACATGATGTGTTTTAACTGTGGTGAGCCTGGACACAGGGCAAATCAACCCAAGAAATGCAGATCATGTGGACACGACGGGCATTTTGCACGGGAATGTCCCACATCCTATGCCAACAAGGCAAAGAGCTGGGCAAGACTCAGCGAGACCAGCTCGGAGGAGGATATAGCAGACCCCACGCCTGAACCACAGCCTGAACCCCCCAAGCCAGCAAAGACACCTAAGAAGAAGAAAGATCAAACACCAACACTGGAGGACCCCCCTGCGAAAGCTTCGCAGGCGGAAGTGCCCAGCAACGAAGATCCCAGAGAAAGTAAAATAAGTGATTACATGAAAAGATACATCACTGTACTAAACAGAGGTACCTGGTACCCTGAATTTAATAATATCTCCCCTGCAAAATGGGAGGAAAAGATGAAGGAACAAGGACATTGGAAAGAATTTGTAAAAGCAAGAAAAGAAGGTAGGGAGTGTGAACCCCCGTCAACGGACTCGGACTCGGACTCGGAATCGGACTCCGGGGATTCTACTATTTCAAACGTCTCCACAAAACGTCAGCATTCACCACCAGCCCAGCAATATCAGGTGAAAGAGGGAAAAAGGGCGAAAAGAAAAAACAAACAAAAATCCAATTCAAAGAATTGAACTGTAATCGTGTTTTAGACTAATGTCAATTTTCCAAGAATAACAAGCAGTAGTTGTTGTAATGTATAGTTATTGTAGATTTGTGTTTGTTAAATTCGCCATTTTGTTTTGAGTTGTATAGTCCGTGCACACACTGCACCCGGGTTGAGTTAACACCATCTTTTCTCCGGGTGCAGTGTGAGGGAACAAGCTTTTGTACGGTTTTGTATATATAACGATTACTTAAAGTAAATAACATTGTATTGCTTTGTATATATATAGTACGTTTGAGTTGTTGTACTTTGTATAGTCCGTGCACTCACTGCACCCGGGTTGAGTTAACACCATCTTTTCTCCGGGTGTAGTGTGTGCGTTTTTAGTATATAGAATGAATACTTAATGTAAATAACACTGTATTGCTCTGCATGTATATAGTACGAATTCATCATTAGTTTTGATTTGTTGTGCAGTGTATGATTTAGTTTTGTCACAGACTGACGTTAGACCAACGTTTTCCTTTCATTATTGTACCATAGCTATTGAGTTGAATTTTTGGTCGCAGTTTTCTTTGAGTTCAAACGTTGTTAAATCGAATGATATTTAACTTCTAATTGTAAAATTATATTGTATAGTCTGACAAATCGTAGTTGTATTTTTTCATTTCGTTTTCCTTTGGTAGAATTGTTGGCTCTTTCGCTAAAGAGTAAATTAATTTCGCTTAAGAAGTAGAAGACAGTTGTTTTTGTTGATATTGCAGTAATTGGTTTTGTTTGTCACAGGCTGAAGTTAGACCATGGCAACGTTTTGTTTTATACCATAGCTATTGAGTTGAAGTACTTTGGTCGGATTTTCTTTTGAGTTTAAACTTTTAATTGTATATAAACTGCATGAAATGTATGTACGGAGCCCAAATGGGTTATTTGTAAGAATAAACCATTTTAGAAAAAGCTTCTCGGCCTTTTGGCTAAGATCATGTAAGACCTTTGCCAGCCCGATATTTAAGGTTCGAGAATTATCATGAGTAAAATCAACAGAGAGAGAACGGTAACACTTACCTGTGACGAGAAGGCCACCTACCAAGATGTTTGTCAGCTAATGAAGGAAGATTGCGGCGGAGTAGTGACATGTCTACAACAGCTGAATGATACAACCTGGGCAGTGACACTAAAGACTACAGAGGATGCCGCCAATCTACTTACTCACCAGCTGAAGATACGAAACAACGCCATACACTCTGCTGCAGCTGGAAAGCCAGTGACCTTTGTCACGCTGCTGCATGCTCCGTACGAGATGACTGACGCTGACATAAGAACCAGCCTGGAAAAGTACGGCAAAGTGTACGGGGTTCGAAGAGGTCATTGGCAGCAATTTCCAGAGTGGGAGAACGGCAACAGACACCTGAAGATGGAGCTGAGTAAACCAATCCCAAGCTATTTACAGGTGGGAGAATACCGGCTCATTGTCAAGTACAACGGTCAGATTGAGACTTGTCGGAGATGTAACGAAACTGGACACAAAGCAGCTAACTGCCCACACCTCACCTGTTTCAACTGTGGTGAGCCTGGACACAGGGCAAATCAATGCCCAGAACCTATGAAATGCAGATCCTGTGGACATGAAGGGCACTATGCACGGGAATGCCCAACATCGTTCGCCAACAAGGCAAAGAGCTGGGCAAGGCTCAGCGAGACCAGCTCGGAGGAGAATATTGCAGACCCCACGCCTGAACCACAGCCTGAACCCCCCAGGCCAGCAAAGACACCTTTGAAGACTTCCAATGGCGACCGACATGTGAGGATGTGTGTGAAGTGGGCTCCATCGACTGATTAGCCTTTTTCTTATTTGACACGGCTTCTTCAACTCAACTACTATGCAACCTTAGATATGACAACTTTGGACATGTAAGTCAACTTCTGAGCAAAAATCTCAGCATATATCAGCAGTTTTTGACAGTTTCTTATTTGAATTTTGCTGAGTGTCGGAATTACAAGCTTAACAGTATGCTTTCACACCATTCACATGGTTATACTATGGGAGCTCATCTAGCCTGACTGAGTCCAGTGTACATGTACTTACCACTACTACACTGGGGTCAAGTACTGTGAATAGCTACACTCACGATTACTTTCATTCTGTGTACTCTGCCGCCACTCCATAGTCTGGTTTAGTATTTTGACCATCTTCATATTTACGGTGTGTACTCAACCTCTGCAATGGCCTCTAAGAAGGATGTCTCAGAAATTCGCCATGCTTTGGAAGAGAACAGACTTGCCTTAGCAGAAGTGCTGGCTATCACCAAAAGCAATGCTGAAAAACTCTCTAGCTTCCAGGCTTCACTTGAGTTTGCTTGCTCGAGGATTGAATCTCTTGAGAAAGCAGTTCCTAATCTTGAGAGCAAAATACAGTCGTCAGAGAGTTACTACAAGCAACAGTTTCTCGTAATGGAAGCTCGCAGCATGCAATTCAACCTTGTCTTCATCAACCCTCCGGAATTCAGCCCTGACATGGACAATGACGAGAAGGCGAGACGTCTCTTCAAGATTTGCGGCATCTCAGAGGAGAGAGCAAATGCTATAGCTATCAAGAAGTCACACCCTCTCCCCAAACGCCGCTCTCAGGGGGCTACAACGCTACCCAGACCTAACTTTCTTGTGGCATTTCTTTGCTGGAATGAAAAGGAATTGGTGCTGAAGTCTGCTCGTGCTACTACGTCAAAGCCAGGTATAAAGGATATGCGAGTTGTCACCCAGTGGCCGTTAAAGATCAAGATGGCCCATGGCCAGCTTAAGTCAAGCCCGGAATTCCAATCAGCCAAACACCTCAACAAGGATCCTTTTGTCAAGATTGACTTTCGTTCCGGTAAGGTTGCCCTGGTTATCACCAATAAAACCATCAAAGTAATGGACGCCTGGTCCATACTTGACTCCCCTAATATTCAAGTAGCTTAAGTCATTTCTCTATGCTTGTTGTTATAGAGACCTGTCAATTTATTTAATTATAACTTAATAATTTATTTCATATTTATTTGTTGATGGAAGCCCACAACATTACTATCTCCATGGACTTAATTGCCATGTTTTATGTTTATGTCAGGAGACTGCTTTGTTTATTTATTTATGGTTGTATATGCAAATGTTTGTTCCCCAGTGTGGGTTCTCTCAGTTTTAATGTAGATGTGTTCTATTTTTCTACTTGTTATTTATCTCCGAGCATAGATAAGATTACTATTCTTTTCGTACAAGTATGTCACAAACCACCATAGATAATAATCTATGTCTTGCTGACCTTCTTGATAAGGATGACTCTGATTGCGATGATTCTTTTTCTGTACCCTCACCTTATAAAACAGACTTTCACACTGTATCTAGCCCTTATGTTTCCTTTCAAGACTTCAATACCCAAATTGATAAGTTCACTGATCCTATTATATTTATGCAACTTAATATTTTTAGCCTCCCAAGCAAATGGGATGATTTCAAGACCCATTTGCACTTCTTAAGTCAGAAAAAAAAAATTAATGTTATTGCTTTATCTGAAACTTATCTTAATGATATTAATTGTAATGATTTTGATGATCTCCCTGGTTATCATCCTTTAAGTTTATGCGAAAAACATCGTAGTGACAGAAAGGGAGGTGGTGTTGCATTATTTATTGATGTTAAATTTAATTTTGTTGTTCGAGAAGATTTGTCGTTCTTCTCTACCCAACTTGAACTTATTGTTGCGGAAATAAATGCAGCCACTAAGGATAGTTTTTTTGTATGCTCACTGTATAGGCCTCCAGGAGTATCCTTGACTGAATTAGATACATTTAAAACTTTTCTTAATAATTTTATTTTCAATGTAAAACATTCTAGGGTCAAAGCCTGTTATATTTTAGGGGACATAAATATTAATCTGCTAAAATATGGTTGTCAGTCCTCCTATGGGCTTTTTGTGAGTGAGTTTATGGACAGCCTTTTCGCTGATAATTATGTTCCTCTGATTCTCAGGCCTACTCGGATTGACACAAATTCAAATTCATATACCCTGATAGATAATATCTTCACTAATAGGGTAGATACAGCTGCAGCATCTTTTATATTAAAAAGTGACCTCTCAGATCATTTTATTTCTCTATATTCATTTGAAAAGAATTCTAGCCAACGTGCTGCTCCGGTTCCAAAACATACCGCAAGAAAATTTAATTCCTCTAATTGCCAAGCTTTTCGTGGCCTTCTTTCTACAGCTAATTGGTCTCGAGTTTTTGATTCTGAGGGTCCTGACCAGAAGCTATCTTCTTTTAATGAAATCTGGAGCTCGGCATTTGATTTTTCATTTCCCCCAGTTGAGGTAAAATCTACTAGTCGTCATACCTTCAGATCCCCTTGGATGACTTCTGGTCTCTTGAAATCTTGTTATAATAAACAAAAGTATTACGTCAATAGGAACCAGAGCTCGACTAAGCTTGCATTTTATAAAAAATATAATAATTTATTTAATAAGCTGAAGCGTATTGCTAAAACTACATATTATCATAATAAGTTGAATGATTTAAAGGGCAACGCTAGAGAAACATGGAGAGTTTTAAATTCTATGATTAAACACAGTGCCCCATATTCCTCTGTAGATTGCATAAGTAGTATTATTATGAATAATAAGTTAATTACTGATGCTAAGGATATTGCTGAAGCACTTAATACTCATTTTTGTTCTATAGGAAAATCAACTTGCCAAGCAGTGGCCAAATCCAACAACGAGTCAAGTTTCTATGTTAATTATGCTACCTCTCAAAGCAATACATTATTTCTTTATCCTACAGATAGCTTTGAAATTATTGGAGTTGTGCAGAAATTAAAAAAAAAAAGTAGCTCTGGGCCAGACGAAATAAGTAATCGTGTGTTAAAGGAGTTTAGTGATTTAATTTCTTCCCCTTTAGCTGACATTTTTAATGCTTCATTTAAACAAGGTGTTTTTCCTGATATGTATAAAATTGCTAAAGTTGTACCTGTGTTCAAAAAAGGTGATACTCAAGATCCCAGTAATTATCGGCCTATCTCTTTATTGAACGTCTGCTCTAAGATCCTTGAAAAATTAATGTATAAAAGAGTTTTGTCATTCCTTGAATCTAGTAATGTGTTATCTCCTAATCAATATGGATTTCGTTCTGGTAGAAGCACTGTTCATGCCATGCTTGATTTCTGTAATAACTTAACTGATGCTCTCAATAAAGACCCCTCAGAAGTTTCTCTAGGTATTTTTTTAGATTTAAAGAAAGCTTTTGACACAGTGAGTCATGATTTGTTAATTAATAAATTGTATTTTTATGGTATAAGGGGTGTTTCACTTTGTTGGTTTTCTAGTTACCTTGAGAAGCGTAGACAGTATGTAGTTATTGATGGAGTTGAATCTATTTCCCAGGTAATTAACTGTGGAGTTCCACAAGGATCAAATCTTGGACCTTTATTATTCTTGATTTATATTAATGATTTGCCTCTTTGTTGCAGGTTGCTAAAACCTGTGTTATTTGCAGATGATACTACTCTTTCTGCCTCTGGTGGAGATTTATTAACCTTAGCCACTGATGTAAATACAGATTTATTGATTATTCAAGATTGGTTTAGGGCCAACAGGTTAATGGTTCATCCTGATAAAACTTATTATATTTGTTATTCATCTAAGCAAAAGGAATTATTTTTGCCTAATGTTACGTTATGTTTAGAAAATTGTATTCTCAAAAAGGTTTCTTGTACTAGGTTCTTGGGATTGGAAACGGACAAAAATATGCTTTGGAAGGAACAAATTTCGTCAGTATGTAATAAGATTTCCAAAGCTAACTACATCCTTAATAGAACAAAGAACTTGTTGAGGATTAAAGATAGCTTGTTGATTTATAATTCATTGGTTAATTCTTATCTAAATTATGGTGTTTTGGCCTGGGGTGGCATGTATAAGGTATATCCTTCTTTATTTGGCAGACTTGTTACACTACAAAAGAAATGTATAAGGAATGCCTGTCATGCTAAATACAATGCGCATACCACTCCACTTTGTAATAAATTTAGAATTCTTAAGTTTGGTGAAGTACTTAATGTTCACATTGTTACCCATTATTACGATTACTTTCACAAATCACTTCCTGAGAATTTAAGCCATCAGTCTTTTTTCCCACTAAACCAGGACTTGTACCATTATTCTACGAGACAAAGTAATTGTATTCATTGTAGTAGTAAATTTAGACTGGACGTTGCTTCAGGTAATTATCGTAACATTTTGCCTAAAGTTGTTAATGGTCTTCCTGATCACCTTAGACTTCTTCTGGTTAATTCATCCAAAAAGCTCTTTGTCAAACATCTCAAGGAATTCTATTTAGATAAGTACAATGATTTTTCTTGTTCAAATTTCAACTGCTACTCCTGCCTACACACAGCAAGACAATAGTTACCTTTTTCTATTCTATTTTTTGCATGATTATTTTAGTACGTTTAATATGCTCACATTATTTTAATTTTTTTTGAACTTCCTACATTTATAACTCAACCAGGAAACTCATTGTTTGTATTTTCCAAAATTGTTTAATTTAACTGCAGTCCCAGGTGCTCCACTACAGAAGGCCAGTCCTTCTCTGGATGTCACCCCCATTCATACTGTACTGTTTTTAAAAAAATAATAATAATTAAAAACAAATTTGCATTGATCGTTGATCATTATTTATCTGTATGTATGAAAGTATGAATGGAAATAAAAACAAACAAAAACAAACAAACACCTAAGTTCAGGAAACATGAGAAGGAAGATACACAACCGAAACCAGAGGAACCCCCTGCGGATTTGAACACTGAATCATCTACCCCCAAGACGTCAGCAAAGACAAGCGAGTATATGAAAAGGTATTTAACTGTACTGAGCAGAGGTGTATGGAAACCTGCATGGGAAAACAAATCCGATTCATACTGGGAGGAATATTTACGTAAAGAAGGTGAATGGGAGGAGTACGTAAAAGCGAGAGACGAGGGTCGAGATTGTACACCCCTGACCTCGGATTCTGGCTCGGACTCGGACTCTGGAGGCTCCACAGTATCCAATGTATCTACAAAGCGACAGCACTCTCCACCAGCTAAACAGCCACCCAGTCAGAAAGAATGGAAACAAGTAAAGACCAAGGAAGAACCCTAAATCAAGGAAAACCGAACATTGAACGTTTCTTGGCTTAACGCCATTTTGTTTTCCCCTATGGTAACACTTAGTGAATACTGAACTGTACAGTTTTTGTTGTTATTGTTGACCGCATTTGTTTCCTATTGAAGAGTCCGTGTACACACTGCACCCGGGTTGAGTTAACACCATCTTTTCTCCGGGTGCAGTGTGAGGGAACCAGTCTTTGTCCGTTTGTGTATATAGTTTGATTTCCTTTGAATAGACCGCGCACACACTGCACCCGGGTTGAGTTAACACCATCTTTTCTCCGGGTGCAGTGTGAGTGAACCAGTCTCTATGCATTTTTGTATATAGTATGTATAATTATTGGTAAAACAGAACAAAACATTGCTTTCCTCTGTATATAGCTCGGATTTACCATTGTGTTGGATTTTGTCGTTTAAATAATGTTTCCTTTTGATTACCGTATGCTTTGAGTTGTTTGAGTTGGGCTTTTGCCAAATTATATTTATTTATAGTGGGAGAAAATCAGCCTCTGTATTTTTTTTGTAGATAGCATGAATATTTATTGTAAAAACATTTCATTATGTATTGAGTTGGTTGAGTGGGGCTTTTGCCAAAGTATAATTTTTTAGTGGGAGAGAACCAGCCTCAGTTTCTTTGTAGATAGAATTGTAAAATTGTATAGTATAGTCTGACAAATCGTAGTTGTATTTTTCATTTCGTTTTCCTTTGGTAGAATTGTTGGCTATTTAGCTAAAGAGTAAATTAAGAAGTAGAAGACAGTTGTTTTTGTTGATTTTGCAGTAATTGGTTTTGTTTGTCACAGGCTGACGTTAGACCAACGTTTTGTTTTCCTTTACTAGTTATATCATAGCTATTGAGTTGAAGTACTTTGGTCGGATTTTCTTTTGAGTTTAAACTTTTAATTGTATATAAACTGCATGAAATGTATGTACGAAGCCCGAATGGGTTATTTGTAAGAATAAACCATTTTAGAAAAAGCTTCTCGGCCTTTTGGCTAAGATCATGTATGACCTTTGCCCGTCCAAAATTTAAAGTTCGAGAAAATCATAAGTAAGATCAACAGAGAAAGGAGTGTTACACTTACCTGTGATGAGAAGGCAACATACCAAGACGTCTGCCAGTTGTCTGCCAGTTGATGAAGAATGACTGTGGTGAAGCTGTGACCTGTCTACAACAGCCGAACGAGAAAACATGGTCTGTAACACTAAAGACAACGAAGAACGTCGACGATCTACTCGCTCATCAGCTGCGAATAAGAGATAACGCCATCCATACTGCAGCAGCCGGAAAGCCCGCCACTTTCGTTACGCTGCTGCATGCTCCATACGAGATGACTGACGCTGTCATAAGAACCAGCCTGGAAAAGTATGGCAAGGTGTACGGGGTACGGCGAGGGCACTGGCAGCAATTTCCAGAGTGGGAGAATGGCAACAGACATCTGAAGATGGAGCTGAGCAAACCGATCCCAAGCTACATACAGGTGGGAGAATACCGGCTTATCGTCAAGTACAACGGGCAGGTGGAGACTTGCTGAAGGTGCAACCAGCCAGGCCACAAAGCTGCTGAATGTCTCAACATGATGTGTTTCAACTGTGGGGAAAATGGACACAAGGCAAATCAATGCCCTAAACCTATCAAATGCAGGAACTGCGGGAGGGAAGGACATACCGCACGAGAGTGCAAATTATCCTACGCTAACAGAGCAAGAGTCGAAAGATTGTCTGAATCCTCATCCGAGGAGACTGAATCCTCATCCGAGGAGAGCAACATTGAGGATCAGGACCCCACAACCAACGAAGAGCCAGCCCCAAAGGAGGAAGATGACTTGCCGAAACCGGAGGAACCCCCTGCGAAAGCCTCGCAGGAGAAAGTACCCGGCAACAAAGATATGAAAGAATATATGCTAGAATACATACACCAATACTGCAAGGAACGTGGTCTCCGGTTCAATTTGGTCAGACCCTCAACTTCAGAATTAAGAGGCTTCTATCCGAAAAAAAGGAAATTGGGAGAGTTTTCAAACGTGGCTTGAAAGAGCACTAGAAGAAACGGCAGACTCGGAGTCAGATTCCGGCGGGTCGACAATTTCAAATGTATCAACAAAAAGACAGCACTCACCACCAGCCCAACAATATCAGGTGAAAGTAGGAAAAAAGGCGAAAAGAATAAAAAAACAAATCCAATACAAAGAACTGAACTGTAATCGTGTTTTCTGCCAAACGCCATTTTCCCTATGGATAGCAGGCAGTAGTTGTTGTAGAGTATGGTTGTTGTAATTTTCGTTTGTTAAATTCGCCATTTTGTTTGTATTGAATAGTTCGTGCACACACTGCCCCCGGGTTGAGTTAACACCATCTTTTCTCCGGGTGCAGTGTGAGGGAACCAGTCTTTGTCCGTTTTTGTATATAGTATGATTTCTTTTGAATAGTCCGTGCACACACTGCACCCGGGTTGAGTTAACACCATATTTTCTCCGGGTGCAGTGTGAAGAAACCAGCCCTTGTGCTTTTTGTATAATATGTAACTTATTGTAAATAACATTGTATTGCTTTGTATATAACTTTGAATGTACAGTAATTTGTTTTTGTCAATTTGTGTTTGCTTGGCTCGAAATTTTTGAACTTTTGAATAGTCCGTACACACACTGCACCTGGGTTGAGTTAATACCATCTTTTCTCCAGGTGCAGTGTGAGGAAACTAGCCCTTGTGTGTTTTTGTATTATATCATGAAACTTATTGTAAATAACATTGTATGTAATGTTGGAACGTACAGTTGTTGTAAATGTTAGTTTGCTAAAACCGCCATTTTGTTTCCTTTGAATAATCCGTGCACACACTGCACCCGGGTTGAGTTAACACCATCTTTTCTCCGGGTGCAGTGTGAGGGAATCAGCCTTTGTGCGTTTTTGTATATAGACTTTATGTAAATAACAGTGCATTGCTTTGTATGTATATAACACGAATCCATCTTTGGTTTTGTGATTTCAGTCGTTTAAATAACGTTTTCTTTTTGAGTACCGTATGTATAGATTCACTATTGAGTTTGAGTTCGGTCATTTAAATAACGTTTTAGGTTGGATTTCAGTCGTTTAAATAACGTTTTCTTTTTTGGTCACCGTATGTATTGAGTTGTTTGGTTTATACTTGAAGTAATTTCTTTTAAATTTTGTACATAATCTGCATTAACTGTATGATTGAAAGCCCGAATGGCTTATTGACAACAATAAACCATTTTAAAAACCGTAAAAATTGATATTATAATTATAATGTAGGCCTACAAGTTTAAAACGGAAAAATATACGTTCAATCTGAGAATCAACCTGATGAGATTGCAAAGAAAACGTATAATTAACTACAACACAACATCACCTGGGCTAATTTTCATGTAATTTAATTGGGTAAAAAAATTGAAGCGTGCAGGGTTGTACCTGCCGCCCTCAACTCTCAGCAATTCTAAAAGCAAGTTCTGTTCTTGGATTACTAGAGTCGACTAGACTTAACCATAGTTGGTCTAGCTGTCACTCGAACGCTGCATGGTTGAACCAGCTAGTCCAACTGGACCAACCTTGCTCCGGAACACTGTTTCTCTAGTCAACGCGGTTACGTCATTTTGTCAAGATGGCGTTTTGGAAAAATACATTTTGTCTCTCTTCGATACGTCGTCGGCTTGTTGGTCGCCATATTTGCCGAATCAATCGACTAAACACGTTCGAGTGAAACACAGACCACGCTTTCGTGATTTAATCGGCAAACTGACTAAAGGCCAACACCCGAACTTGCTCATTATAACTCTATTTAACTCATTGAGGGCGCTGTTTGGGCTTGTGGGGTCATTTTAGGCACGATTACTTGAACGACAAGGTTAAATCGGCGTTAACTTAGTTTCGTTCGGTTGAGTGGCGAACTAGAACGAAGTTAGGTTCTTACTGGCGTAATATCACTCTGCGCTCCGCGGAGCAATTAGGGTTGCGGGGGCACTTGGTATAACAGGCAAGGCGTGGCATTAAGAGCCATCTGCGTACCGACAAGCAACACATACATTGTCACCATCATTTGATTTTTGGCAACTAATCAAATTATCCTCTAATTTAGATTTTTACTAATGGTGACCCCGGTTCAAACAAATTATAACTGGATCTACAGACTAGAAGGAATTGAGACGTCTGACAAGGAAGCAACTTATAATTAGAACAAAAATATTTATTTATTTGAAATATTACACTAATTACAATTTGTACAGTGGACTTACAGATCCATAATTAATCTCTCTTTGAATAAATTCATGATCATTTCACGTCATACATTTTCCCTTATACTGTCGTCAATTAGTTCAAACTTTTTCAGTTTGACTCTTGGATTATTCCATATTCAGTTTCTTTTTATGAACCTAACATGGATTCTTCCATATTAGTTCCTTTTGGAAACATACAATTACAAACTTATGCTTTAACACTTTGCATCATTACCGTATTACAAACAGTTTTACTTTTCAGTTTGACTCATGGATTATTCCATAATTATTCAGTTTCTTTTAGAAACATAATACTTTCAAACTTATACTCTTATTACTTTACACAAATCTCAACTCATGGATTATTCCATATTCAGTTTTTTTTATAAACCTAACATGGATTATTCCATATAAGTTCCTTTTGGAAACATACAATTACAAACTTATACTCTTATTACTTTACACAAATCTCATCATAGAGGAGTACCACTCCAGAATATCAAGTGTGTTTTCTGACTTCCACATCTCACAGTTCAGTGTTTCTCTCATCATATTTGGCCAGTGCCTTTCATGGTAGTCTCTTCCCAAGGAGGGGTGTTTACTCCGAAACCACGGCCATCTATTTACATAAAATGATAGACCAAAACCCTCAACAGTATTTGCAAACAAATAAACAAATTACAAGCAAAGCTTTTCCTTTTTATAACAAATATCTAGTGAATGAAACATCAAAATCAATCAATGTTTTAAGATACGTAATAGCCGCGTATGTTTTCACGGCATGTAGTTTCTTTATCAAAGATACAACCATGGCAAAATTCACTGTGCTGCTTTAAGTTTGCCACATTTTTGGTTAACATTCAAATTTCGGTTGTTAAATGAAGAGTACATAATGTTGATTAAAACAGTATGACTTATACGGAACGTTGTAAAATATAAATAAATACTTACGGTTACGTAAATGGTGCGATACCTCATGACGGGCTGAGTGTTGTTTTTCCCTAGATGTTAAGGTGACGAGATTTTGGGGAAATTGCCCATTCTCGACACTGAATTTGTCGGGCTGGAACGAGTCTAGTTTGGTGGCTGAATCCACAAACTTATCATTTAAAAAAAAACTGCTGTTTCAGGCGTTTTTGGACAGTTGGTATAGTACTCTTTCCCTAATTCTCAAACACACACACTCAGGTTTTTGATGTCTTTCTCCGTCAAGAGTTTTTCACCGACTGCCGAATTCTCTCTCTCTCTCTCACTCTCTCACACCACATTCCAAACCAACATACCACAACAAAGTACAAAAGGCTTGGACAAAACAACTAATTACTGAACATAAACACATTAAACTGCCATTCCCAGTAATCGCAGCTTAACCGCCTTAAACCCGATTGGTTAAAAATGAGACTTGCGGGAAATTCTTATCATTTTACTGGCTTAAAACTTGTGGACGATACCACACGAATGCGCAAGTAATTCCTCTGACTTTGCCCAGATGGGCTAGCGCATGAAAAACAAAATACCAGTGTTACATACATTTTGTTTGAAATGATAATGCTACTATATCCACTCAAATTTAGCTCAAATTCTATCATTAGCTGTCTGGATGGTTGACAGGATGTACATGTACATAACGAATTTTCACTAGGCTTCTTCTGTCTTTAGATTTTGTGTGATGGGGATAGCGCGAACGCAGTCCCCACTATCAGAAATTGTACTCCCGAGTTCCCCACATTTGGGGGAATCGCAAAGGTCAGCCCAGGCCGAGGTGTGCAATGGCCGGGCCTCGCCTTGGGAGAACCGCCTGAATGATCACGGTATCTCCTGAGCCAGGTAAGTATGAATTGATGGGCGCATTCTAAAGATCGTGAGAGGCAGTCAGCAACGCCACACCCATGCTGTGAATTAGATGCTCAGTCATGTGAGAAACAAAATCGTTTGGAGGACGTTTAATAGGGATGTCTTTCGAACAACGATTCATTGCGTGATTATGGAGACACTTCTCTACTCGATTTATTCATTAAACATGTTCATTAGCGACTTCTGACAAATGGTTTTTAAAGTAAAGGTCATCAATCGCGAGATCTCCTTTGCAAGATGTCGTTTTCAAGGCACATCCTAATTATAAGAAACCCATCAGAAACTGTGCCCAGTCTTCAAAGATTGAATTATATAATTATAGACAGCTACGAATCAGAAAGCACATAACATAGAATTTCAATTTGAGTAGAGACACTTCTCTACTCGATGTATTCATTAAACATGTTCATTAGCGACGACTGAAAAATGAATTTTAAAATGAAAGTCATCACTAGAGAGAGTCTCTTTTTCAATCATGTAGTGTTCAAGACACACCTTGAAACTTAATTAGAAGCCTTATAAGAAACTGTGATTCCACCAATTTCAGCCCAGGAAGGTCCCAGTCTTCAAAGATTGAAGTGTAAAAATTGATATTATAATTATAATGTAGGCCTACAAGTTTAAAACGGAAAAATATACGTTCAATCTGAGAATCAACCTGATGAGATTGCAAAGAAAACGTATAATTAACTACAACACAACATCACCTGGGCTAATTTTCATGTAATTTAATTGGGTAAAAAAATTGAAGCGTGCAGGGTTGTACCTGCCGCCCTCAACTCTCAGCAATTCTAAAAGCAAGTTCTGTTCTTGGATTACTAGAGTCGACTAGACTTAACCATAGTCGGTCTAGCTGTCACTCGAACGCTGCATGGTTGAACCAGCTAGTCCAACTGGACCAACCTTGCTCCGGAACACTGTTTCTCTAGTCAACCAACGCGGTTACGTCATTTTGTCAAGATGGCGTTTTGGAAAAATACATTTTGTCTCTCTTCGATACGTCGTCGGCTTGTTGGTCGCCATATTTGCCGAATCAATCGACTAAACACGTTCGAGTGAAACACAGACCACGCTTTCGTGATTTAATCGGCAAACTGACTAAAGGCCAACACCCGAACTTGCTCATTATAACTCTATTTAACTCATTGAGGGCGCTGTTTGGGCTTGTGGGGTCATTTTAGGCACGATTACTTGAACGACAAGTTTAAATCGGCGTTAACTTAGTTTCGTTCGGTTGAGTGGCGAACTAGAACGAAGTTAGGTTCTTACTGGCGTAATATCACTCTGCGCTCCGCGGAGCAATTAGGGTTGCGGGGGCACTTGGTATAACAGGCAAGGCGTGGCATTAAGAGCCATCTGCGTACCGACAAGCAACACATACATTTTGTTTGAAATAATAATGCTACTATATCCACTCAAATTTAGCTCAAATTCTATCATTAGCTGTCTGGATGTACATGTACATAACGATTTTTCACTAGGCTTCTTCTGTCTTTAGATTTTGTGTGATGGGGATAGCGCGAACGCAGTCCCCACTATCAGAAATTGTACTCCCGAGTTCCCCACATTTGGGGGAATCGCAAAGGTCAGCCCAGGCCGAGGTGTGCAATGGCCGGGCCTCGCCTTGGGAGAACCGCCTGAATGATCACGGTATCTCCTGAGCCAGGTAAGTATGAATTGATGGGCGCATTCTAAAGATCGTGAGAGGCAGTCAGCAACGCCACACCCATGCTGTGAATTAGATGCTCAGTCATGTGAGAAACAAAATCGTTTGGAGGACGTTTAATAGGGATGTCTTTCGAACAACGATTCATTGCGTGATTATGGAGACACTTCTCTACTCGATTTATTCATTAAACATGTTCATTAGCGACTTCTGACAAATGGTTTTTAAAGTAAAGGTCATCAATCGCGAGATCTCCTTTGCAAGATGTCGTTTTCAAGGCACATCCTAATTATAAGAAACCCATCAGAAACTGTGCCCAGTCTTCAAAGATTGAATTATATAATTATAGACAGCTACGAATCAGAAAGCACATAACATAGAATTTCAATTTGAGTAGAGACACTTCTCTACTCGATGTATTCATTAAACATGTTCATTAGCGACGACTGAAAAATGAATTTTAAAATGAAAGTCATCACTAGAGAGAGTCTCTTTTTCAATCATGTAGTGTTCAAGACACACCTTGAAACTTAATTAGAAGCCTTATAAGAAACTGTGATTCCACCAATTTCAGCCCAGGAAGGTCCCAGTCTTCAAAGATTGAAGTGTAAAAATTGATATTATAATTATAATGTAGGCCTACAAGTTTAAAACGGAAAAATATACGTTCAATCTGAGAATCAACCTGATGAGATTGCAAAGAAAACGTATAATTAACTACAACACAACATCACCTGGGCTAATTTTCATGTAATTTAATTGGGTAAAAAAATTGAAGCGTGCAGGGTTGTACCTGCCGCCCTCAACTCTCAGCAATTCTAAAAGCAAGTTCTGTTCTTGGATTACTAGAGTCGACTAGACTTAACCATAGTCGGTCTAGCTGTCACTCGAACGCTGCATGGTTGAACCAGCTAGTCCAACTGGACCAACCTTGCTCCGGAACACTGTTTCTCTAGTCAACCAACGCGGTTACGTCATTTTGTCAAGATAGCGTTTTGGAAAAATACATTTTGTCTCTCTTCGATACGTCGTCGGCTTGTTGGTCGCCATATTTGCCGAATCAATCGACTAAACACGTTCGAGTGAAACACAGACCACGCTTTCGTGATTTAATCGGCAAACTGACTAAAGGCCAACACCCGAACTTGCTCATTATAACTCTATTTAACTCATTGAGGGCGCTGTTTGGGCTTGTGGGGTCATTTTAGGCACGATTACTTGAACGACAAGGTTAAATCGGCGTTAACTTAGTTTCGTTCGGTTGAGTGGCGAACTAGAACGAAGTTAGGTTCTTACTGGCGTAATATCACTCTGCGCTCCGCGGAGCAATTAGGGTTGCGGGGGCACTTGGTATAACAGGCAAGGCGTGGCATTAAGAGCCATCTGCGTACCGACAAGCAACACATACATTTTGTTTGAAATAATAATGCTACTATAAATCCACTCAAATTTAGCTCAAATTCTATCATTAGCTGTCTGGATGTACATGTACATAACGAATTTTCACTAGGCTTCTTCTGTCTTTAGATTTTGTGTGATGGGGATAGCGCGAACGCAGTCCCCACTATCAGAAATTGTACTCCCGAGTTCCCCACATTTGGGAGAATCGCAAAGGTCAGCCCAGGCCGAGGTGTGCAATGGCCGGGCCTCGCCTTGGGAGAACCGCCTGAATGATCACGGTATCTCCTGAGCCAGGTAAGTATGAATTGATGGGCGCATTCTAAAGATCGTGAGAGGCAGTCAGCAACGCCACACCCATGCTGTGAATTAGATGCTCAGTCATGTGAGAAACAAAATCGTTTGGAGGACGTTTAATAGGGATGTCTTTCGAACAACGATTCATTGCGTGATTATGGAGACACTTCTCTACTCGATTTATTCATTAAACATGTTCATTAGCGACTTCTGACAAATGGTTTTTAAAGTAAAGGTCATCAATCGCGAGATCTCCTTTGCAAGATGTCGTTTTCAAGGCACATCCTAATTATAAGAAACCCATCAGAAACTGTGCCCAGTCTTCAAAGATTGAATTATATAATTATAGACAGCTACGAATCAGAAAGCACATAACATAGAATTTCAATTTGAGTAGAGACACTTCTCTACTCGATGTATTCATTAAACATGTTCATTAGCGACGACTGAAAAATGAATTTTAAAATGAAAGTCATCACTAGAGAGAGTCTCTTTTTCAATCATGTAGTGTTCAAGACACACCTTGAAACTTAATTAGAAGCCTTATAAGAAACTGTGATTCCACCAATTTCAGCCCAGGAAGGTCCCAGTCTTCAAAGATTGAAGTGTAAAAATTGATATTATAATTATAATGTAGGCCTACAAGTTTAAAACGGAAAAATATACGTTCAATCTGAGAATCAACCTGATGAGATTGCAAAGAAAACGTATAATTAACTACAACACAACATCACCTGGGCTAATTTTCATGTAATTTAATTGGGTAAAAAAATTGAAGCGTGCAGGGTTGTACCTGCCGCCCTCAACTCTCAGCAATTCTAAAAGCAAGTTCTGTTCTTGGATTACTAGAGTCGACTAGACTTAACCATAGTCGGTCTAGCTGTCACTCGAACGCTGCATGGTTGAACCAGCTAGTCCAACTGGACCAACCTTGCTCCGGAACACTGTTTCTCTAGTCAACCAACGCGGTTACGTCATTTTGTCAAGATAGCGTTTTGGAAAAATACATTTTGTCTCTCTTCGATACGTCGTCGGCTTGTTGGTCGCCATATTTGCCGAATCAATCGACTAAACACGTTCGAGTGAAACACAGACCACGCTTTCGTGATTTAATCGGCAAACTGACTAAAGGCCAACACCCGAACTTGCTCATTATAACTCTATTTAACTCATTGAGGGCGCTGTTTGGGCTTGTGGGGTCATTTTAGGCACGATTACTTGAACGACAAGGTTAAATCGGCGTTAACTTAGTTTCGTTCGGTTGAGTGGCGAACTAGAACGAAGTTAGGTTCTTACTGGCGTAATATCACTCTGCGCTCCGCGGAGCAATTAGGGTTGCGGGGGCACTTGGTATAACAGGCAAGGCGTGGCATTAAGAGCCATCTGCGTACCGACAAGCAACACATACATTTTGTTTGAAATGATAATACTATAGGTTTTCCCGGCCAATTTCAGCAAAAATTCATTCAATTTCATTAACATGCATTCAAATTCACGCATTTTCCCCTAATCCTCTCAAACTAGGGTTTCTTTTTAGCTCTAAATGCATTCAATTTCGTTTTTGTGCACACATGATTTCGTTTTTCTCGTTCAGATTCGCTTCGGTCATTCTATTTCGTTTATAGGCATTCAGGACTACACTTTGACCATTCTTAAGTTAAATTTCTACTACGTATTCACAGTTGATGCATTCAAATTAAGACTCATTGAAGCGAACATGGTTTTGTTGCTAGTTTGCGTTTTCTTTTTCGTTTATGGGCAACGAATTTCAACTTCTTTGCATTCAAATTAAACATGAGTTATGGCTTTACGAGTAAGCTGGAAATTATAGCCCCTTTCTGGCACATAAGATGTCCTTTGTAAGAGGTGTTTCCATGTATTTTACTTGTTTTATTGTATCGTTTGTTTTTCGTTATTGAAACAGTCCGCTGTTCCTTTTGCTTTGTTATACACTTCGAAGTTAAAACCTGCACCCAATAACTTTAAAATGAAAACTAACTCTTTTGCGAAAGTCTTGATATTTTTTGCCCTGGTATTTATGTTCTTGTCTTTGTTTTCTGCTAATGCCCGGACCATGTCAAATTTGAACTTAACAAATGTTTTAAAGGAAACAAAAGCTTAAAATGATAAGGGGTCGTTATAAAATCTAAAGATAAATTAATCTTTTTGTTTTCTTGTGGATTTTGTTCACAAGTCCTTTTCTTCGTGTGTTTGATATACATTTCTTCTATTCGTTTATTTTTATCTGAAGTTGGTTTCTTTAACCTTCAATGATCTGACGGCCCAGACATCTCGGCATGTAAGTTTGGTTATGATTATGCCAAGAGTTATCATGGTAGTTGTAGGTGGGCCTAGTCATGCCTGGTTATTCTCGAATGCTTCAATCAGTGTCTCCCTGTTAACATTATTCACTACTCTGTACCGACCACGGGCAGCCACCTTTTCATTCAAAATCGCTTATGCCTATATTTGGAGATAACGTGAAACTAGTGTAGAAATGAGTTTTCCCTAAAAACATTTGCCTTTATTACAGGCAGCTACGAATCAGAAGGCATATAGTATAGAATTTGAATTTGAATGCAAACATTTTGAAAAAGATTGCCCATTAATGAAATTGAATGGTTGACCACCTCTTGCCGCTGGCTTTTACGAAATTGAATGAGTCTTGCGGTCTGATGAAATTGAATGATCTTATTTGACCAGTGAATGCTAAACTGGTGAAATTGAATGACTCCTTTAAACTGTTGAATGCTGTTTCAACGGAGCATTCGTTTTCAAACGAAATTGAATGAGCCAGGAGTTAAAATGAATGGATTTTTGTTGAAATTGGCCGGGAAAACCTATACTATATCCACTCAAATTTAGCTCAAATTCTATCATAACGAATTTTCACTAGGCTTCTTCTGTCTTTAGATTTTGTGTGATGGGGATAGCGCGAACGCAGTCCCCACTATCAGAAATTGTACTCCCGAGTTCCCCACATTTGGGGGAATCGCAAAGGTCAGCCCAGGCCGAGGTGTGCAATGGCCGGGCCTCGCCTTGGGAGAACCGCCTGAATGATCACGGTATCTCCTGAGCCAGGTAAGTATGAATTGATGGGCGCATTCTAAAGATCGTGAGAGGCAGTCAGCAACGCCACACCCATGCTGTGAATTAGATGCTCAGTCATGTGAGAAACAAAATCGTTTGGAGGACGTTTAAATAGGGATGTCTTTCGAACAACGATTCATTGCGTGATTATGGAGACACTTCTCTACTCGATTTATTCATTAAACATGTTCATTAGCGACTTCTGACAAATGGTTTTTAAAGTAAAGGTCATCAATCGCGAGATTCTCCTTTGCAAGATGTCGTTTTCAAGGCACATCCTAATTATAAGAAACCCATCAGAAACTGTGCCCAGTCTTCAAAGATTGAATTATATAATTATAGACAGCTACGAATCAGAAAGCACATAACATAGAATTTCAATTTGAGTAGAGACACTTCTCTACTCGATGTATTCATTAAACATGTTCATTAGCGACGACTGAAAAATGAATTTTAAAATGAAAGTCATCACTAGAGAGAGTCTCTTTTTCAATCATGTAGTGTTCAAGACACACCTTGAAACTTAATTAGAAGCCTTATAAGAAACTGTGATTCCACCAATTTCAGCCCAGGAAGGTCCCAGTCTTCAAAGATTGAAGTGTAAAAATTGATATTATAATTATAATGTAGGCCTACAAGTTTAAAACGGAAAAATATACGTTCAATCTGAGAATCAACCTGATGAGATTGCAAAGAAAACGTATAATTAACTACAACACAACATCACCTGGGCTAATTTTCATGTAATTTAATTGGGTAAAAAAATTGAAGCGTGCAGGGTTGTACCTGCCGCCCTCAACTCTCAGCAATTCTAAAAGCAAGTTCTGTTCTTGGATTACTAGAGTCGACTAGACTTAACCATAGTCGGTCTAGCTGTCACTCGAACGCTGCATGGTTGAACCAGCTAGTCCAACTGGACCAACCTTGCTCCGGAACACTGTTTCTCTAGTCAACCAACGCGGTTACGTCATTTTGTCAAGATGGCGTTTTGGAAAAATACATTTTGTCTCTCTTCGATACGTCGTCGGCTTGTTGGTCGCCATATTTGCCGAATCAATCGACTAAACACGTTCGAGTGAAACACAGACCACGCTTTCGTGATTTAATCGGCAAACTGACTAAAGGCCAACACCCGAACTTGCTCATTATAACTCTATTTAACTCATTGAGGGCGCTGTTTGGGCTTGTGGGGTCATTTTAGGCACGATTACTTGAACGACAAGGTTAAATCGGCGTTAACTTAGTTTCGTTCGGTTGAGTGGCGAACTAGAACGAAGTTAGGTTCTTACTGGCGTAATATCACTCTGCGCTCCGCGGAGCAATTAGGGTTGCGGGGGCACTTGGTATAACAGGCAAGGCGTGGCATTAAGAGCCATCTGCGTACCGACAAGCAACACATACATTTTGTTTGAAATGATAATACTACTATATCCACTCAAATTTAGCTCAAATTCTATCATAACGAATTTTCACTAGGCTTCTTCTGTCTTTAGATTTTGTGTGATGGGGATAGCGCGAACGCAGTCCCCACTATCAGAAATTGTACTCCCGAGTTCCCCACATTTGGGGGAATCGCAAAGGTCAGCCCAGGCCGAGGTGTGCAATGGCCGGGCCTCGCCTTGGGAGAACCGCCTGAATGATCACGGTATCTCCTGAGCCAGGTAAGTATGAATTGATGGGCGCATTCTAAAGATCGTGAGAGGCAGTCAGCAACGCCACACCCATGCTGTGAATTAGATGCTCAGTCATGTGAGAAACAAAATCGTTTGGAGGACGTTTAAATAGGGATGTCTTTCGAACAACGATTCATTGCGTGATTATGGAGACACTTCTCTACTCGATTTATTCATTAAACATGTTCATTAGCGACTTCTGACAAATGGTTTTTAAAGTAAAGGTCATCAATCGCGAGATCTCCTTTGCAAGATGTCGTTTTCAAGGCACATCCTAATTATAAGAAACCCATCAGAAACTGTGCCCAGTCTTCAAAGATTGAATTATATAATTATAGACAGCTACGAATCAGAAAGCACATAACATAGAATTTCAATTTGAGTAGAGACACTTCTCTACTCGATGTATTCATTAAACATGTTCATTAGCGACGACTGAAAAATGAATTTTAAAATGAAAGTCATCACTAGAGAGAGTCTCTTTTTCAATCATGTAGTGTTCAAGACACACCTTGAAACTTAATTAGAAGCCTTATAAGAAACTGTGATTCCACCAATTTCAGCCCAGGAAGGTCCCAGTCTTCAAAGATTGAAGTGTAAAAATTGATATTATAATTATAATGTAGGCCTACAAGTTTAAAACGGAAAAATATACGTTCAATCTGAGAATCAACCTGATGAGATTGCAAAGAAAACGTATAATTAACTACAACACAACATCACCTGGGCTAATTTTCATGTAATTTAATTGGGTAAAAAAATTGAAGCGTGCAGGGTTGTACCTGCCGCCCTCAACTCTCAGCAATTCTAAAAGCAAGTTCTGTTCTTGGATTACTAGAGTCGACTAGACTTAACCATAGTCGGTCTAGCTGTCACTCGAACGCTGCATGGTTGAACCAGCTAGTCCAACTGGACCAACCTTGCTCCGGAACACTGTTTCTCTAGTCAACCAACGCGGTTACGTCATTTTGTCAAGATGGCGTTTTGGAAAAATACATTTTGTCTCTCTTCGATACGTCGTCGGCTTGTTGGTCGCCATATTTGCCGAATCAATCGACTAAACACGTTCGAGTGAAACACAGACCACGCTTTCGTGATTTAATCGGCAAACTGACTAAAGGCCAACACCCGAACTTGCTCATTATAACTCTATTTAACTCATTGAGGGCGCTGTTTGGGCTTGTGGGGTCATTTTAGGCACGATTACTTGAACGACAAGGTTAAATCGGCGTTAACTTAGTTTCGTTCGGTTGAGTGGCGAACTAGAACGAAGTTAGGTTCTTACTGGCGTAATATCACTCTGCGCTCCGCGGAGCAATTAGGGTTGCGGGGGCACTTGGTATAACAGGCAAGGCGTGGCATTAAGAGCCATCTGCGTACCGACAAGCAACACATACATTTTGTTTGAAATAATAATGCTACTATAAATCCACTCAAATTTAGCTCAAATTCTATCATTAGCTGTCTGGATGTACATGTACATAACGAATTTTCACTAGGCTTCTTCTGTCTTTAGATTTTGTGTGATGGGGATAGCGCGAACGCAGTCCCCACTATCAGAAATTGTACTCCCGAGTTCCCCACATTTGGGGGAATCGCAAAGGTCAGCCCAGGCCGAGGTGTGCAATGGCCGGGCCTCGCCTTGGGAGAACCGCCTGAATGATCACGGTATCTCCTGAGCCAGGTAAGTATGAATTGATGGGCGCATTCTAAAGATCGTGAGAGGCAGTCAGCAACGCCACACCCATGCTGTGAATTAGATGCTCAGTCATGTGAGAAACAAAATCGTTTGGAGGACGTTTAATAGGGATGTCTTTCGAACAACGATTCATTGCGTGATTATGGAGACACTTCTCTACTCGATTTATTCATTAAACATGTTCATTAGCGACTTCTGACAAATGGTTTTTAAAGTAAAGGTCATCAATCGCGAGATCTCCTTTGCAAGATGTCGTTTTCAAGGCACATCCTAATTATAAGAAACCCATCAGAAACTGTGCCCAGTCTTCAAAGATTGAATTATATAATTATAGACAGCTACGAATCAGAAAGCACATAACATAGAATTTCAATTTGAGTAGAGACACTTCTCTACTCGATGTATTCATTAAACATGTTCATTAGCGACGACTGAAAAATGAATTTTAAAATGAAAGTCATCACTAGAGAGAGTCTCTTTTTCAATCATGTAGTGTTCAAGACACACCTTGAAACTTAATTAGAAGCCTTATAAGAAACTGTGATTCCACCAATTTCAGCCCAGGAAGGTCCCAGTCTTCAAAGATTGAAGTGTAAAAATTGATATTATAATTATAATGTAGGCCTACAAGTTTAAAACGGAAAAATATACGTTCAATCTGAGAATCAACCTGATGAGATTGCAAAGAAAACGTATAATTAACTACAACACAACATCACCTGGGCTAATTTTCATGTAATTTAATTGGGTAAAAAAATTGAAGCGTGCAGGGTTGTACCTGCCGCCCTCAACTCTCAGCAATTCTAAAAGCAAGTTCTGTTCTTGGATTACTAGAGTCGACTAGACTTAACCATAGTCGGTCTAGCTGTCACTCGAACGCTGCATGGTTGAACCAGCTAGTCCAACTGGACCAACCTTGCTCCGGAACACTGTTTCTCTAGTCAACCAACGCGGTTACGTCATTTTGTCAAGATAGCGTTTTGGAAAAATACATTTTGTCTCTCTTCGATACGTCGTCGGCTTGTTGGTCGCCATATTTGCCGAATCAATCGACTAAACACGCTTTCGTGATTTAATCGGCAAACTGACTAAAGGCCAACACCCGAACTTGCTCATTATAACTCTATTTAACTCATTGAGGGCGCTGTTTGGGCTTGTGGGGTCATTTTAGGCACGATTACTTGAACGACAAGGTTAAATCGGCGTTAACTTAGTTTCGTTCGGTTGAGTGGCGAACTAGAACGAAGTTAGGTTCTTACTGGCGTAATATCACTCTGCGCTCCGCGGAGCAATTAGGGTTGCGGGGGCACTTGGTATAACAGGCAAGGCGTGGCATTAAGAGCCATCTGCGTACCGACAAGCAACACATACATTTTGTTTGAAATAATAATGCTACTATATCCACTCAAATTCTATCATTAGCTGTCTGGCTGTACATGTACATAACGAATTTTCACTAGGCTTCTTCTGTCTTTAGATTTTGTGTGATGGGGATAGCGCGAACGCAGTCCCCACTATCAGAAATTGTACTCCCGAGTTCCCCACATTTGGGGGAATCGCAAAGGTCAGCCCAGGCCGAGGTGTGCAATGGCCGGGCCTCGCCTTGGGAGAACCGCCTGAATGATCACGGTATCTCCTGAGCCAGGTAAGTATGAATTGATGGGCGCATTCTAAAGATCGTGAGAGGCAGTCAGCAACGCCACACCCATGCTGTGAATTAGATGCTCAGTCATGTGAGAAACAAAATCGTTTGGAGGACGTTTAAATAGGGATGTCTTTCGAACAACGATTCATTGCGTGATTATGGAGACACTTCTCTACTCGATTTATTCATTAAACATGTTCATTAGCGACTTCTGACAAATGGTTTTTAAAGTAAAGGTCATCAATCGCGAGATTCTCCTTTGCAAGATGTCGTTTTCAAGGCACATCCTAATTATAAGAAACCCATCAGAAACTGTGCCCAGTCTTCAAAGATTGAATTATATAATTATAGACAGCTACGAATCAGAAAGCACATAACATAGAATTTCAATTTGAGTAGAGACACTTCTCTACTCGATGTATTCATTAAACATGTTCATTAGCGACGACTGAAAAATGAATTTTAAAATGAAAGTCATCACTAGAGAGAGTCTCTTTTTCAATCATGTAGTGTTCAAGACACACCTTGAAACTTAATTAGAAGCCTTATAAGAAACTGTGATTCCACCAATTTCAGCCCAGGAAGGTCCCAGTCTTCAAAGATTGAAGTGTAAAAATTGATATTATAATTATAATGTAGGCCTACAAGTTTAAAACGGAAAAATATACGTTCAATCTGAGAATCAACCTGATGAGATTGCAAAGAAAACGTATAATTAACTACAACACAACATCACCTGGGCTAATTTTCATGTAATTTAATTGGGTAAAAAAATTGAAGCGTGCAGGGTTGTACCTGCCGCCCTCAACTCTCAGCAATTCTAAAAGCAAGTTCTGTTCTTGGATTACTAGAGTCGACTAGACTTAACCATAGTCGGTCTAGCTGTCACTCGAACGCTGCATGGTTGAACCAGCTAGTCCAACTGGACCAACCTTGCTCCGGAACACTGTTTCTCTAGTCAACCAACGCGGTTACGTCATTTTGTCAAGATGGCGTTTTGGAAAAATACATTTTGTCTCTCTTCGATACGTCGTCGGCTTGTTGGTCGCCATATTTGCCGAATCAATCGACTAAACACGTTCGAGTGAAACACAGACCACGCTTTCGTGATTTAATCGGCAAACTGACTAAAGGCCAACACCCGAACTTGCTCATTATATTTCTATTTAACTCATTGAGGGCGCTGTTTGGGCTTGTGGGGTCATTTTAGGCACGATTACTTGAACGACAAGGTTAAATCGGCATTAACTTAGTTTCGTTCGGTTGAGTGGCGAACTAGAACGAAGTTAGGTTCTTACTGGCGTAATATCACTCTGCGCTCCGCGGAGCAATTAGGGTTGCGGGGGCACTTGGTATAACAGGCAAGGCGTGGCATTAAGAGCCATCTGCGTACCGACAAGCAACACAAACATTTTGTTTGAAATAATAATGCTACTATAAATCCACTCAAATTTAGCTCAAATTCTATCATTAGCTGTCTGGATGTACATGTACATAACGAATTTTCACTAGGTTTCTTCTGTCTTTAGATTTTGTGTGATGGGGATAGCGCGAACGCAGTCCCCACTATCAGAAATTGTACTCCCGAGTTCCCCACATTTGGGGGAATCGCAAAGGTCAGCCCAGGCCGAGGTGTGCAATGGCCGGGCCTCGCCTTGGGAGAACCGCCTGAATGATCACGGTATCTCCTGAGCCAGGTAAGTATGAATTGATGGGCGCATTCTAAAGATCGTGAGAGGCAGTCAGCAACGCCACACCCATGCTGTGAATTAGATGCTCAGTCATGTGAGAAACAAAATCGTTTGGAGGACGTTTAATAGGGATGTCTTTCGAACAACGATTCATTGCGTGATTATGGAGACACTTCTCTACTCGATTTATTCATTAAACATGTTCATTAGCGACTTCTGACAAATGGTTTTTAAAGTAAAGGTCATCAATCGCGAGATCTCCTTTGCAAGATGTCGTTTTCAAGGCACATCCTAATTATAATAAACCCATCAGAAACTGTGCCCAGTCTTCAAAGATTGAATTATATAATTATAGACAGCTACGAATCAGAAAGCACATAACATAGAATTTCAATTTGAGTAGAGACACTTCTCTACTCGATGTATTCATTAAACATGTTCATTAGCGACGACTGAAAAATGAATTTTAAAATGAAAGTCATCACTAGAGAGAGTCTCTTTTTCAATCATGTAGTGTTCAAGACACACCTTGAAACTTAATTAGAAGCCTTATAAGAAACTGTGATTCCACCAATTTCAGCCCAGGAAGGTCCCAGTCTTCAAAGATTGAAGTGTAAAAATTGATATTATAATTATAATGTAGGCCTACAAGTTTAAAACGGAAAAATATACGTTCAATCTGAGAATCAACCTGATGAGATTGCAAAGAAAACGTATAATTAACTACAACACAACATCACCTGGGCTAATTTTCATGTAATTTAATTGGGTAAAAAAATTGAAGCGTGCAGGGTTGTACCTGCCGCCCTCAACTCTCAGCAATTCTAAAAGCAAGTTCTGTTCTTGGATTACTAGAGTCGACTAGACTTAACCATAGTCGGTCTAGCTGTCACTCGAACGCTGCATGGTTGAACCAGCTAGTCCAACTGGACCAACCTTGCTCCGGAACACTGTTTCTCTAGTCAACCAACGCGGTTACGTCATTTTGTCAAGATGGCGTTTTGGAAAAATACATTTTGTCTCTCTTCGATACGTCGTCGGCTTGTTGGTCGCCATATTTGCCGAATCAATCGACTAAACACGTTCGAGTGAAACACAGACCACGCTTTCGTGATTTAATCGGCAAACTGACTAAAGGCCAACACCCGAACTTGCTCATTATAACTCTATTTAACTCATTGAGGGCGCTGTTTGGGCTTGTGGGGTCATTTTAGGCACGATTACTTGAACGACAAGTTTAAATCGGCGTTAACTTAGTTTCGTTCGGTTGAGTGGCGAACTAGAACGAAGTTAGGTTCTTACTGGCGTAATATCACTCTGCGCTCCGCGGAGCAATTAGGGTTGCGGGGGCACTTGGTATAACAGGCAAGGCGTGGCATTAAGAGCCATCTGCGTACCGACAAGCAACACATACATTTTGTTTGAAATAATAATGCTACTATATCCACTCAAATTTAGCTCAAATTCTATCATTAGCTGTCTGGATGTACATGTACATAACGAATTTTCACTAGGCTTCTTCTGTCTTTAGATTTTGTGTGATGGGGATAGCGCGAACGCAGTCCCCACTATCAGAAATTGTACTCCCGAGTTCCCCACATTTGGGGGAATCGCAAAGGTCAGCCCAGGCCGAGGTGTGCAATGGCCGGGCCTCGCCTTGGGAGAACCGCCTGAATGATCACGGTATCTCCTGAGCCAGGTAAGTATGAATTGATGGGCGCATTCTAAAGATCGTGAGAGGCAGTCAGCAACGCCACACCCATGCTGTGAATTAGATGCTCAGTCATGTGAGAAACAAAATCGTTTGGAGGACGTTTAAATAGGGATGTCTTTCGAACAACGATTCATTGCGTGATTATGGAGACACTTCTCTACTCGATTTATTCATTAAACATGTTCATTAGCGACTTCTGACAAATGGTTTTTAAAGTAAAGGTCATCAATCGCGAGATTCTCCTTTGCAAGATGTCGTTTTCAAGGCACATCCTAATTATAAGAAACCCATCAGAAACTGTGCCCAGTCTTCAAAGATTGAATTATATAATTATAGACAGCTACGAATCAGAAAGCACATAACATAGAATTTCAATTTGAGTAGAGACACTTCTCTACTCGATGTATTCATTAAACATGTTCATTAGCGACGACTGAAAAATGAATTTTAAAATGAAAGTCATCACTAGAGAGAGTCTCTTTTTCAATCATGTAGTGTTCAAGACACACCTTGAAACTTAATTAGAAGCCTTATAAGAAACTGTGATTCCACCAATTTCAGCCCAGGAAGGTCCCAGTCTTCAAAGATTGAAGTGTAAAAATTGATATTATAATTATAATGTAGGCCTACAAGTTTAAAACGGAAAAATATACGTTCAATCTGAGAATCAACCTGATGAGATTGCAAAGAAAACGTATAATTAACTACAACACAACATCACCTGGGCTAATTTTCATGTAATTTAATTGGGTAAAAAAATTGAAGCGTGCAGGGTTGTACCTGCCGCCCTCAACTCTCAGCAATTCTAAAAGCAAGTTCTGTTCTTGGATTACTAGAGTCGACTAGACTTAACCATAGTCGGTCTAGCTGTCACTCGAACGCTGCATGGTTGAACCAGCTAGTCCAACTGGACCAACCTTGCTCCGGAACACTGTTTCTCTAGTCAACCAACGCGGTTACGTCATTTTGTCAAGATGGCGTTTTGGAAAAATACATTTTGTCTCTCTTCGATACGTCGTCGGCTTGTTGGTCGCCATATTTGCCGAATCAATCGACTAAACACGTTCGAGTGAAACACAGACCACGCTTTCGTGATTTAATCGGCAAACTGACTAAAGGCCAACACCCGAACTTGCTCATTATATTTCTATTTAACTCATTGAGGGCGCTGTTTGGGCTTGTGGGGTCATTTTAGGCACGATTACTTGAACGACAAGGTTAAATCGGCGTTAACTTAGTTTCGTTCGGTTGAGTGGCGAACTAGAACGAAGTTAGGTTCTTACTGGCGTAATATCACTCTGCGCTCCGCGGAGCAATTAGGGTTGCGGGGGCACTTGGTATAACAGGCAAGGCGTGGCATTAAGAGCCATCTGCGTACCGACAAGCAACACATACATTTTGTTTGAAATAATAATGCTACTATAAATCCACTCAAATTTAGCTCAAATTCTATCATTAGCTGTCTGGATGTACATGTACATAACGAATTTTCACTAGGTTTCTTCTGTCTTTAGATTTTGTGTGATGGGGATAGCGCGAACGCAGTCCCCACTATCAGAAATTGTACTCCCGAGTTCCCCACATTTGGGGGAATCGCAAAGGTCAGCCCAGGCCGAGGTGTGCAATGGCCGGGCCTCGCCTTGGGAGAACCGCCTGAATGATCACGGTATCTCCTGAGCCAGGTAAGTATGAATTGATGGGCGCATTCTAAAGATCGTGAGAGGCAGTCAGCAACGCCACACCCATGCTGTGAATTAGATGCTCAGTCATGTGAGAAACAAAATCGTTTGGAGGACGTTTAATAGGGATGTCTTTCGAACAACGATTCATTGCGTGATTATGGAGACACTTCTCTACTCGATTTATTCATTAAACATGTTCATTAGCGACTTCTGACAAATGGTTTTTAAAGTAAAGGTCATCAATCGCGAGATCTCCTTTGCAAGATGTCGTTTTCAAGGCACATCCTAATTATAATAAACCCATCAGAAACTGTGCCCAGTCTTCAAAGATTGAATTATATAATTATAGACAGCTACGAATCAGAAAGCACATAACATAGAATTTCAATTTGAGTAGAGACACTTCTCTACTCGATGTATTCATTAAACATGTTCATTAGCGACGACTGAAAAATGAATTTTAAAATGAAAGTCATCACTAGAGAGAGTCTCTTTTTCAATCATGTAGTGTTCAAGACACACCTTGAAACTTAATTAGAAGCCTTATAAGAAACTGTGATTCCACCAATTTCAGCCCAGGAAGGTCCCAGTCTTCAAAGATTGAAGTGTAAAAATTGATATTATAATTATAATGTAGGCCTACAAGTTTAAAACGGAAAAATATACGTTCAATCTGAGAATCAACCTGATGAGATTGCAAAGAAAACGTATAATTAACTACAACACAACATCACCTGGGCTAATTTTCATGTAATTTAATTGGGTAAAAAAATTGAAGCGTGCAGGGTTGTACCTGCCGCCCTCAACTCTCAGCAATTCTAAAAGCAAGTTCTGTTCTTGGATTACTAGAGTCGACTAGACTTAACCATAGTCGGTCTAGCTGTCACTCGAACGCTGCATGGTTGAACCAGCTAGTCCAACTGGACCAACCTTGCTCCGGAACACTGTTTCTCTAGTCAACCAACGCGGTTACGTCATTTTGTCAAGATGGCGTTTTGGAAAAATACATTTTGTCTCTCTTCGATACGTCGTCGGCTTGTTGGTCGCCATATTTGCCGAATCAATCGACTAAACACGTTCGAGTGAAACACAGACCACGCTTTCGTGATTTAATCGGCAAACTGACTAAAGGCCAACACCCGAACTTGCTCATTATAACTCTATTTAACTCATTGAGGGCGCTGTTTGGGCTTGTGGGGTCATTTTAGGCACGATTACTTGAACGACAAGTTTAAATCGGCGTTAACTTAGTTTCGTTCGGTTGAGTGGCGAACTAGAACGAAGTTAGGTTCTTACTGGCGTAATATCACTCTGCGCTCCGCGGAGCAATTAGGGTTGCGGGGGCACTTGGTATAACAGGCAAGGCGTGGCATTAAGAGCCATCTGCGTACCGACAAGCAACACATACATTTTGTTTGAAATAATAATGCTACTATATCCACTCAAATTTAGCTCAAATTCTATCATTAGCTGTCTGGATGTACATGTACATAACGATTTTTCACTAGGCTTCTTCTGTCTTTAGATTTTGTGTGATGGGGATAGCGCGAACGCAGTCCCCACTATCAGAAATTGTACTCCCGAGTTCCCCACATTTGGGGGAATCGCAAAGGTCAGCCCAGGCCGAGGTGTGCAATGGCCGGGCCTCGCCTTGGGAGAACCGCCTGAATGATCACGGTATCTCCTGAGCCAGGTAAGTATGAATTGATGGGCGCATTCTAAAGATCGTGAGAGGCAGTCAGCAACGCCACACCCATGCTGTGAATTAGATGCTCAGTCATGTGAGAAACAAAATCGTTTGGAGGACGTTTAAATAGGGATGTCTTTCGAACAACGATTCATTGCGTGATTATGGAGACACTTCTCTACTCGATTTATTCATTAAACATGTTCATTAGCGACTTCTGACAAATGGTTTTTAAAGTAAAGGTCATCAATCGCGAGATTCTCCTTTGCAAGATGTCGTTTTCAAGGCACATCCTAATTATAAGAAACCCATCAGAAACTGTGCCCAGTCTTCAAAGATTGAATTATATAATTATAGACAGCTACGAATCAGAAAGCACATAACATAGAATTTCAATTTGAGTAGAGACACTTCTCTACTCGATGTATTCATTAAACATGTTCATTAGCGACGACTGAAAAATGAATTTTAAAATGAAAGTCATCACTAGAGAGAGTCTCTTTTTCAATCATGTAGTGTTCAAGACACACCTTGAAACTTAATTAGAAGCCTTATAAGAAACTGTGATTCCACCAATTTCAGCCCAGGAAGGTCCCAGTCTTCAAAGATTGAAGTGTAAAAATTGATATTATAATTATAATGTAGGCCTACAAGTTTAAAACGGAAAAATATACGTTCAATCTGAGAATCAACCTGATGAGATTGCAAAGAAAACGTATAATTAACTACAACACAACATCACCTGGGCTAATTTTCATGTAATTTAATTGGGTAAAAAAATTGAAGCGTGCAGGGTTGTACCTGCCGCCCTCAACTCTCAGCAATTCTAAAAGCAAGTTCTGTTCTTGGATTACTAGAGTCGACTAGACTTAACCATAGTCGGTCTAGCTGTCACTCGAACGCTGCATGGTTGAACCAGCTAGTCCAACTGGACCAACCTTGCTCCGGAACACTGTTTCTCTAGTCAACCAACGCGGTTACGTCATTTTGTCAAGATGGCGTTTTGGAAAAATACATTTTGTCTCTCTTCGATACGTCGTCGGCTTGTTGGTCGCCATATTTGCCGAATCAATCGACTAAACACGTTCGAGTGAAACACAGACCACGCTTTCGTGATTTAATCGGCAAACTGACTAAAGGCCAACACCCGAACTTGCTCATTATAACTCTATTTAACTCATTGAGGGCGCTGTTTGGGCTTGTGGGGTCATTTTAGGCACGATTACTTGAACGACAAGGTTAAATCGGCGTTAACTTAGTTTCGTTCGGTTGAGTGGCGAACTAGAACGAAGTTAGGTTCTTACTGGCGTAATATCACTCTGCGCTCCGCGGAGCAATTAGGGTTGCGGGGGCACTTGGTATAACAGGCAAGGCGTGGCATTAAGAGCCATCTGCGTACCGACAAGCAACACATACATTTTGTTTGAAATAATAATGCTACTATATCCACTCAAATTTAGCTCAAATTCTATCATTAGCTGTCTGGATGTACATGTACATAACGAATTTTCACTAGGCTTCTTCTGTCTTTAGATTTTGTGTGATGGGGATAGCGCGAACGCAGTCCCCACTATCAGAAATTGTACTCCCGAGTTCCCCACATTTGGGGGAATCGCAAAGGTCAGCCCAGGCCGAGGTGTGCAATGGCCGGGCCTCGCCTTGGGAGAACCGCCTGAATGATCACGGTATCTCCTGAGCCAGGTAAGTATGAATTGATGGGCGCATTCTAAAGATCGTGAGAGGCAGTCAGCAACGCCACACCCATGCTGTGAATTAGATGCTCAGTCATGTGAGAAACAAAATCGTTTGGAGGACGTTTAAATAGGGATGTCTTTCGAACAACGATTCATTGCGTGATTATGGAGACACTTCTCTACTCGATTTATTCATTAAACATGTTCATTAGCGACTTCTGACAAATGGTTTTTAAAGTAAAGGTCATCAATCGCGAGATTCTCCTTTGCAAGATGTCGTTTTCAAGGCACATCCTAATTATAAGAAACCCATCAGAAACTGTGCCCAGTCTTCAAAGATTGAATTATATAATTATAGACAGCTACGAATCAGAAAGCACATAACATAGAATTTCAATTAGAGTAGAGACACTTCTCTACTCGATGTATTCATTAAACATGTTCATTAGCGACGACTGAAAAATGAATTTTAAAATGAAAGTCATCACTAGAGAGAGTCTCTTTTTCAATCATGTAGTGTTCAAGACACACCTTGAAACTTAATTAGAAGCCTTATAAGAAACTGTGATTCCACCAATTTCAGCCCAGGAAGGTCCCAGTCTTCAAAGATTGAAGTGTAAAAATTGATATTATAATTATAATGTAGGCCTACAAGTTTAAAACGGAAAAATATACGTTCAATCTGAGAATCAACCTGATGAGATTGCAAAGAAAACGTATAATTAACTACAACACAACATCACCTGGGCTAATTTTCATGTAATTTAATTGGGTAAAAAAATTGAAGCGTGCAGGGTTGTACCTGCCGCCCTCAACTCTCAGCAATTCTAAAAGCAAGTTCTGTTCTTGGATTACTAGAGTCGACTAGACTTAACCATAGTCGGTCTAGCTGTCACTCGAACGCTGCATGGTTGAACCAGCTAGTCCAACTGGACCAACCTTGCTCCGGAACACTGTTTCTCTAGTCAACCAACGCGGTTACGTCATTTTGTCAAGATAGCGTTTTGGAAAAATACATTTTGTCTCTCTTCGATACGTCGTCGGCTTGTTGGTCGCCATATTTGCCGAATCAATCGACTAAACACGTTCGAGTGAAACACAGACCACGCTTTCGTGATTTAATCGGCAAACTGACTGAAGGCCAACACCCGAACTTGCTCATTATAACTCTATTTAACTCATTGAGGGCGCTGTTTGGGCTTGTGAGGTCATTTTAGGCACGATTACTTGAACGACAAGGTTAAACCGGCGTAATAACGTAGTTTCGTTCGGTTGAGTGGCGAACTAGAACGAAGTTAGGTTCTTACTGGCGTAATATCACTCTGCCGTCCGCGGAGCAATTAGGGTTGCGGGGGCACTTGGTATAACAGGCAAGGCGTGGCATTAAGAGCCATCTGCGTACCGACAAGCAACACATACATTTTGTTTGAAATGATAATACTACTATATCCACTCAAATTTAGCTCAAATTCTATCATAACGAATTTTCACTAGGCTTCTTCTGTCTTTAGATTTTGTATGCTGGGGATAGCGCGAACGCAGTCCCCACTATCAGAAATTGTACTCCCGAGTTCCCCACATTTGGGGGAATCGCAAAGGTCAGCCCAGGACGAGGTGTGCAATGGCCGGGCCTTGCCTTGGGAGAACCGCCTGAATGATCACGGTATCTCCTGAGCCAGGTAAGTATGAATTGATGGGCGCATTCTAAAGATCGTGAGAGGCAGTCAGCAACGCCACACCCATGCTGTGAATTAGATGCTCAGTCATGGTGTGAGAAACAAAATCGTTTGGAGGACGTTTAAATAGGGATGTCTTTCGAACAACGATTCATTGCGTGATTATGGAGACACTTCTCTACTCGATTTATTCATTAAACATGTTCATTAGCGACTTCTGACAAATGGTTTTTAAAGTAAAGGTCATCAATCGCGAGATTCTCCTTTGCAAGATGTCGTTTTCAAGGCACATCCTAATTATAAGAAACCCATCAGAAACTGTGCCCAGTCTTCAAAGATTGAATTATATAATTATAGACAGCTACGAATCAGAAAGCACATAACATAGAATTTCAATTTGAGTAGAGACACTTCTCTACTCGATGTATTCATTAAACATGTTCATTAGCGACGACTGAAAAATGAATTTTAAAATGAAAGTCATCACTAGAGAGAGTCTCTTTTTCAATCATGTAGTGTTCAAGACACACCTTGAAACTTAATTAGAAGCCTCATAAGAAACTGTGATTCCACCAATTTCAGCCCAGGAAGGTCCCAGTCTTCAAAGATTGAAGTGTAAAAATTGATATTATAATTATAATGTAGGCCTACAAGTTTAAAACGGAAAAATATACGTTCAATCTGAGAATCAACCTGATGAGATTGCAAAGAAAACGTATAATTAACTACAACACAACATCACCTGGGCTAATTTTCATGTAATTTAATTGGGTAAAAAAATTGAAGCGTGCAGGGTTGTACCTGCCGCCCTCAACTCTCAGCAATTCTAAAAGCAAGTTCTGTTCTTGGATTACTAGAGTCGACTAGACTTAACCATAGTCGGTCTAGCTGTCACTCGAACGCTGCATGGTTGAACCAGCTAGTCCAACTGGACCAACCTTGCTCCGGAACACTGTTTCTCTAGTCAACCAACGCGGTTACGTCATTTTGTCAAGATAGCGTTTTGGAAAAATACATTTTGTCTCTCTTCGATACGTCGTCGGCTTGTTGGTCGCCATATTTGCCGAATCAATCGACTAAACACGTTCGAGTGAAACACAGACCACGCTTTCGTGATTTAATCGGCAAACTGACTGAAGGCCAACACCCGAACTTGCTCATTATAACTCTATTTAACTCATTGAGGGCGCTGTTTGGGCTTGTGAGGTCATTTTAGGCACGATTACTTGAACGACAAGGTTAAACCGGCGTAATAACGTAGTTTCGTTCGGTTGAGTGGCGAACTAGAACGAAGTTAGGTTCTTACTGGCGTAATATCACTCTGCCGTCCGCGGAGCAATTAGGGTTGCGGGGGCACTTGGTATAACAGGCAAGGCGTGGCATTAAGAGCCATCTGCGTACCGACAAGCAACACATACATTTTGTTTGAAATGATAATGCTACTATATCCACTCAAATTTAGCTCAAATTCTATCATAACGAATTTTCACCAGGCTTCTTCTGTCTTTAGATTTTGTATGCTGGGGATAGCGCGAACGCAGTCCCCACTATCAGAAATTGTACTCCCGAGTTCCCCACATTTGGGGGAATCGCAAAGGTCAGCCCAGGCCGAGGTGTGCAATGGCCGGGCCTCGCCTTGGGAGAACCGCCTGAATGATCACGGTATCTCCTGAGCCAGGTAAGTATGAATTGATGGGAGCGTTCTAAAGATCGTGAGAGGCAGTCAGCAACGCCACACCCATTCTGTGAATTAGATGCTCAGTCATGTGAGAAACAAAATCGTTTGGAGGACGTTTATAGGGATGTCTTTCGAACAACGATTCATTGCGTGATTATGGAGACACTTCTCTACTCGATTTATTCATTAAACATGTTCATTAGCGACTTCTGACAAATTGTTTTTAAAGTAAAGGTCATCAATCGCGAGATTCTCCTTTGCAAGATGTCGTTTTCAAGGCACATCCTAATTATAAGAAACCCATCAGAAACTGTGCCCAGTCTTCAAAGATTGAATTATATAATTATAGACAGCTACGAATCAGAAAGCACATAACATAGAATTTCAATTTGAGTAGAGACACTTCTCTACTCGATGTATTCATTAAACATGTTCATTAGCGACGACTGAAAAATGAATTTTAAAATGAAAGTCATCACTAGAGAGAGTCTCTTTTTCAATCATGTAGTGTTCAAGACACACCTTGAAACTTAATTAGAAGCCTTATAAGAAACTGTGATTCCACCAATTTCAGCCCAGGAAGGTCCCAGTCTTCAAAGATTGAAGTGTAAAAATTGATATTATAATTATAATGTAGGCCTACAAGTTTAAAACGGAAAAATATACGTTCAATCTGAGAATCAACCTGATGAGATTGCAAAGAAAACGTATAATTAACTACAACACAACATCACCTGGGCTAATTTTCATGTAATTTAATTGGGTAAAAAAATTGAAGCGTGCAGGGTTGTACCTGCCGCCCTCAACTCTCAGCAATTCTAAAAGCAAGTTCTGTTCTTGGATTACTAGAGTCGACTAGACTTAACCATAGTCGGTCTAGCTGTCACTCGAACGCTGCATGGTTGAACCAGCTAGTCCAACTGGACCAACCTTGCTCCGGAACACTGTTTCTCTAGTCAACCAACGCGGTTACGTCATTTTGTCAAGATAGCGTTTTGGAAAAATACATTTTGTCTCTCTTCGATACGTCGTCGGCTTGTTGGTCGCCATATTTGCCGAATCAATCGACTAAACACGTTCGAGTGAAACACAGACCACGCTTTCGTGATTTAATCGGCAAACTGACTGAAGGCCAACACCCGAACTTGCTCATTATAACTCTATTTAACTCATTGAGGGCGCTGTTTGGGCTTGTGAGGTCATTTTAGGCACGATTACTTGAACGACAAGGTTAAACCGGCGTAATAACGTAGTTTCGTTCGGTTGAGTGGCGAACTAGAACGAAGTTAGGTTCTTACTGGCGTAATATCACTCTGCCGTCCGCGGAGCAATTAGGGTTGCGGGGGCACTTGGTATAACAGGCAAGGCGTGGCATTAAGAGCCATCTGCGTACCGACAAGCAACACATACATTTTGTTTGAAATGATAATGCTACTATATCCACTCAAATTTAGCTCAAATTCTATCATTAGCTGTCTGGATGTACATGTACATAACGAATTTTCACTAGGCTTCTTCTGTCTTTAGATTTTGTGTGATGGGGATAGCGCGAACGCAGTCCCCACTATCAGAAATTGTACTCCCGAGTTCCCCACATTTGGGGGAATCGCAAAGGTCAGCCCAGGCCGAGGTGTGCAATGGCCGGGCCTCGCCTTGGGAGAACCGCCTGAATGATCACGGTATCTCCTGAGCCAGGTAAGTATGAATTGATGGGAGCGTTCTAAAGATCGTGAGAGGCAGTCAGCAACGCCACACCCATTCTGTGAATTAGATGCTCAGTCATGTGAGAAACAAAATCGTTTGGAGGACGTTTATAGGGATGTCTTTCGAACAACGATTCATTGCGTGATTATGGAGACACTTCTCTACTCGATTTATTCATTAAACATGTTCATTAGCGACTTCTGACAAATGGTTTTTAAAGTAAAGGTCATCAATCGCGAGATTCTCCTTTGCAAGCAAGATGTCGTTTTCAAGGCACATCCTAATTATAAGAAACCCATCAGAAACTGTGCCCAGTCTTCAAAGATTGAATTATATAATTATAGACAGCTACGAATCAGAAAGCACATAACATAGAATTTCAATTTGAGTAGAGACACTTCTCTACTCGATGTATTCATTAAACATGTTCATTAGCGACGACTGAAAAATGAATTTTAAAATGAAAGTCATCACTAGAGAGAGTCTCTTTTTCAATCATGTAGTGTTCAAGACACACCTTGAAACTTAATTAGAAGCCTTATAAGAAACTGTGATTCCACCAATTTCAGCCCAGGAAGGTCCCAGTCTTCAAAGATTGAAGTGTAAAAATTGATATTATAATTATAATGTAGGCCTACAAGTTTAAAACGGAAAAATATACGTTCAATCTGAGAATCAACCTGATGAGATTGCAAAGAAAACGTATAATTAACTACAACACAACATCACCTGGGCTAATTTTCATGTAATTTAATTGGGTAAAAAAATTGAAGCGTGCAGGGTTGTACCTGCCGCCCTCAACTCTCAGCAATTCTAAAAGCAAGTTCTGTTCTTGGATTACTAGAGTCGACTAGACTTAACCATAGTCGGTCTAGCTGTCACTCGAACGCTGCATGGTTGAACCAGCTAGTCCAACTGGACCAACCTTGCTCCGGAACACTGTTTCTCTAGTCAACCAACGCGGTTACGTCATTTTGTCAAGATAGCGTTTTGGAAAAATACATTTTGTCTCTCTTCGATACGTCGTCGGCTTGTTGGTCGCCATATTTGCCGAATCAATCGACTAAACACGTTCGAGTGAAACACAGACCACGCTTTCGTGATTTAATCGGCAAACTGACTGAAGGCCAACACCCGAACTTGCTCATTATAACTCTATTTAACTCATTGAGGGCGCTGTTTGGGCTTGTGAGGTCATTTTAGGCACGATTACTTGAACGACAAGGTTAAACCGGCGTAATAACGTAGTTTCGTTCGGTTGAGTGGCGAACTAGAACGAAGTTAGGTTCTTACTGGCGTAATATCACTCTGCGGTCCGCGGAGCAATTAGGGTTGCGGGGGCACTTGGTATAACCGGCAAGGCGTGGCATTAAGAGCCATCTGCGTACCGACAAGCAACACATACATTTTGTTTGAAATGATAATACTACTATATCCACTCAAATTTAGCTCAAATTCTATCATAACGAATTTTCACTAGGCTTCTTCTGTCTTTAGATTTTGTGTGATGGGGATAGCGCGAACGCAGTCCCCACTATCAGAAATTGTACTCCCGAGTTCCCCACATTTGGGGGAATCGCAAAGGTCAGCCCAGGCCGAGGTGTGCAATGGCCGGGCCTCGCCTTGGGAGAACCGCCTGAATGATCACGGTATCTCCTGAGCCAGGTAAGTATGAATTGATGGGCGCATTCTAAAGATCGTGAGAGGCAGTCAGCAACGCCACACCCATGCTGTGAATTAGATGCTCAGTCATGTGAGAAACAAAATCGTTTGGAGGACGTTTAAATAGGGATGTCTTTCGAACAACGATTCATTGCGTGATTATGGAGACACTTCTCTACTCGATTTATTCATTAAACATGTTCATTAGCGACTTCTGACAAATGGTTTTTAAAGTAAAGGTAATCAATCGCGAGATTCTCCTTTGCAAGATGTCGTTTTCAAGGCACATCCTAATTATAAGAAACCCATCAGAAACTGTGCCCAGTCTTCAAAGATTGAATTATATAATTATAGACAGCTACGAATCAGAAAGCACATAACATAGAATTTCAATTTGAGTAGAGACACTTCTCTACTCGATGTATTCATTAAACATGTTCATTAGCGACGACTGAAAAATGAATTTTAAAATGAAAGTCATCACTAGAGAGAGTCTCTTTTTCAATCATGTAGTGTTCAAGACACACCTTGAAACTTAATTAGAAGCCTTATAAGAAACTGTGATTCCACCAATTTCAGCCCAGGAAGGTCCCAGTCTTCAAAGATTGAAGTGTAAAAATTGATATTATAATTATAATGTAGGCCTACAAGTTTAAAACGGAAAAATATACGTTCAATCTGAGAATCAACCTGATGAGATTGCAAAGAAAACGTATAATTAACTACAACACAACATCACCTGGGCTAATTTTCATGTAATTTAATTGGGTAAAAAAATTGAAGCGTGCAGGGTTGTACCTGCCGCCCTCAACTCTCAGCAATTCTAAAAGCAAGTTCTGTTCTTGGATTACTAGAGTCGACTAGACTTAACCATAGTCGGTCTAGCTGTCACTCGAACGCTGCATGGTTGAACCAGCTAGTCCAACTGGACCAACCTTGCTCCGGAACACTGTTTCTCTAGTCAACCAACGCGGTTACGTCATTTTGTCAAGATGGCGTTTTGGAAAAATACATTTTGTCTCTCTTCGATACGTCGTCGGCTTGTTGGTCGCCATATTTGCCGAATCAATCGACTAAACACGTTCGAGTGAAACACAGACCACGCTTTCGTGATTTAATCGGCAAACTGACTAAAGGCCAACACCCGAACTTGCTCATTATAACTCTATTTAACTCATTGAGGGCGCTGTTTGGGCTTGTGGGGTCATTTTAGGCACGATTACTTGAACGACAAGGTTAAATCGGCGTTAACTTAGTTTCGTTCGGTTGAGTGGCGAACTAGAACGAAGTTAGGTTCTTACTGGCGTAATATCACTCTGCGCTCCGCGGAGCAATTAGGGTTGCGGGGGCACTTGGTATAACAGGCAAGGCGTGGCATTAAGAGCCATCTGCGTACCGACAAGCAACACATACATTTTGTTTGAAATAATAATGCTACTATATCCACTCAAATTTAGCTCAAATTCTATCATTAGCTGTCTGGATGTACATGTACATAACGAATTTTCACTAGGCTTCTTCTGTCTTTAGATTTTGTGTGATGGGGATAGCGCGAACGCAGTCCCCACTATCAGAAATTGTACTCCCGAGTTCCCCACATTTGGGGGAATCGCAAAGGTCAGCCCAGGCCGAGGTGTGCAATGGCCGGGCCTCGCCTTGGGAGAACCGCCTGAATGATCACGGTATCTCCTGAGCCAGGTAAGTATGAATTGATGGGCGCATTCTAAAGATCGTGAGAGGCAGTCAGCAACGCCACACCCATGCTGTGAATTAGATGCTCAGTCATGTGAGAAACAAAATCGTTTGGAGGACGTTTAAATAGGGATGTCTTTCGAACAACGATTCATTGCGTGATTATGGAGACACTTCTCTACTCGATTTATTCATTAAACATGTTCATTAGCGACTTCTGACAAATGGTTTTTAAAGTAAAGGTCATCAATCGCGAGATTCTCTTTTGCAAGATGTCGTTTTCAAGGCACATCCTAATTATAAGAAACCCATCAGAAACTGTGCCCAGTCTTCAAAGATTGAATTATATAATTATAGACAGCTACGAATCAGAAAGCACATAACATAGAATTTCAATTTGAGTAGAGACACTTCTCTACTCGATGTATTCATTAAACATGTTCATTAGCGACGACTGAAAAATGAATTTTAAAATGAAAGTCATCACTAGAGAGAGTCTCTTTTTCAATCATGTAGTGTTCAAGACACACCTTGAAACTTAATTAGAAGCCTTATAAGAAACTGTGATTCCACCAATTTCAGCCCAGGAAGGTCCCAGTCTTCAAAGATTGAAGTGTAAAAATTGATATTATAATTATAATGTAGGCCTACAAGTTTAAAACGGAAAAATATACGTTCAATCTGAGAATCAACCTGATGAGATTGCAAAGAAAACGTATAATTAACTACAACACAACATCACCTGGGCTAATTTTCATGTAATTTAATTGGGTAAAAAAATTGAAGCGTGCAGGGTTGTACCTGCCGCCCTCAACTCTCAGCAATTCTAAAAGCAAGTTCTGTTCTTGGATTACTAGAGTCGACTAGACTTAACCATAGTCGGTCTAGCTGTCACTCGAACGCTGCATGGTTGAACCAGCTAGTCCAACTGGACCAACCTTGCTCCGGAACACTGTTTCTCTAGTCAACCAACGCGGTTACGTCATTTTGTCAAGATAGCGTTTTGGAAAAATACATTTTGTCTCTCTTCGATACGTCGTCGGCTTGTTGGTCGCCATATTTGCCGAATCAATCGACTAAACACGTTCGAGTGAAACACAGACCACGCTTTCGTGATTTAATCGGCAAACTGACTAAAGGCCAACACCCGAACTTGCTCATTATAACTCTATTTAACTCATTGAGGGCGCTGTTTGGGCTTGTGACGTCATTTTAGGCACGATCACTTGAACGACAAGGTTAAACCGGCGTAATAACGTAGTTTCGTTCGGTTGAGTGGCGAACTAGAACGAAGTTAAGTTCTTACTGGTGTAATATCACCCTGCGCTCCGCGGAGCAATTAGGGTTGCGGGGGCACTTGGTATAACAGGCAAGGCGTGGCATTAAGAGCCGTTCTTATTTTGGTCGTGTAGGCCTATGCAAAACCAGAAGACGTCTTTTTTCGAAGACTAAAAGACGTATTTTGACGACGTTTACTCGTTACGAAAAGACGTGCATACACGACCAAAATAAGACATTTATAGGACGTCAGAAAAGACGTCATTTAGTCGTCAGAAGAAGACGTCTTTTAGTCGTTGGATAAAGACGTCTTTTGGTTTTGCACACACCACCTAAATAAGACATTTATATGACGTCAATAATTTACGTGCATAAGACGTCTAACAGACGTCGTGTGCCCACTGGGGAGTAGCAACGAAAAACGGACACTATCCAATATCTTGCTCGAGATTCTGCACACCATTAGGGGTGAAACGACGAGATACAACGCATGTTCTTAAAGAAACCAAACGCTTATTTGTGTTGCCATTGTAAATTATTGAAACATCGTCTCTGTATCTCATGTAGGCCACTATACTGGGTTGTTAGGGAGTGTAAGTTTTTTCATATTTGAATAGGGTGATGTCACATATTATTTCAAGACTGCATACACTCCCCATTGCCACGCCAATTGTTTGTCTGTTATTGAATTCGAAAACGTTTGCGCCCAAGATCGGTTCTTAAAGACATTGTGTGTGTTTTCTTGTAGGTTTTGGTATGGTGTTTAGTCCTGATTTTGCTTGTTCCAACAACGTGACGGCGTTCAACAATAATGGCTTCCGGGAAATCCGAAATTATGTCGTGCGCACGAGATATTATGTCGTGCGCACGAGATAATTATGTCGTGCGCACGAGATAATATGTCGTGCGCACGAGATAATGTCGTGCGCACGAGATAATTAATATGTCGTGCGCACGAGATAATATGTCGTGCGCACGAGATATTTTTTATTTTTTTTTTTATTTTTCATGTCCCTTTAGGGGCTCCGTAGAACGTCTTGGTAAGTTTTATAATTATTTTTAACGCAGCGCGTGTAGTTAGTTGGTGCTAGTTTTCAGACTCTTGATGGCGCTAGAGTAGCGAGCAGTCGCGCATTGGGGTGCACCACACTAAATAAACTCCCATAGGAACCAATGCTAAATGATAAATATTCAAAAATACTCAAAAAATCGTGTAAGTCTCCCAGCCTCTAGAAAACCAATCAAACATATTTTCGGACGACTGAACTTCAGAATTCTTTTCAATTTTTGGCAGGTCAGCCGTTTGGAATTTTTGCTAACTACCCCCAGAAGAAAAAAACACGATATTTTTTTCTTTTCAAAAACCGACTTGCTGCCAGTTTTCGTGAAGCACTTCTCCACTTTCCCTGTCAAATAGGGCCAACTTTATTAGGGCTAAATTTATCCAGTCTCCTCAAAAGTTGAAGCACCGAACCCCTGGGTTGTGATAGATTCTTATATTTACACAATCTATTAATTGCATGACCCCAAAACGTTGTAATTAAAAATAAGTTGTGGGTTTACAAATTATGATAAGTAGCTTGGCGCATGAATTCTGGCTTATTTGGTGTGGTGCGCCCATGGGGGTGAACCCATTGATCTCCATTATAGTGACACTATAATGGAGATCAATGGGTGCACCACACTAAATAAACTCTCATAGGAACCATGACCAATGCTAATTATTCAAAAATACTCAAAAAAAGTCTCTCAGCCTCTTGAACACCATTAAAACATATTTTCGGACGACTAAACTTCGGAATTCTTTTTCAATTTTTGGCAGGTCAGCCGTTTGGAATTTCGTTTGCTAACTACCCCAGGAAAAAAAACACCCCCGAAAATGTGCTTTTTCCCAAACCGACTTGCTGCCAGTTTTCCCAAAAGTTGAAACACAGAGCCACCAGGTTCGGATAGATTCGTATAATTACACATTCTATTATTTGCATGACCCGCCCAAAACGTTTTAATTCAAAAGATTTTGTTGGGTTATAAATTATGATAATCAGCTTGGCGCATGAAATTTGGCCTATTTGCCCTATTAAAGGGGATCAAGGTGGCAAGCCCAAGTCTTTCCGTACATTCAAACACGGGCAATGTTTCTTAGATTTGCAGCTCAATCTTCATCTTGCACAAAATATATTTATGTTAGGCCTAATAATCTTTTTACTCGATAGGGTTTTTTTCTTTTAGATGCGTAGATCCACAACGAATCCTACTGACTCGTCACGGCCTACAGTAGTAGCACATTACTTTTTACTGCGTCCATAAAACGGCGCGCGAACCAAAAAGTTTGTTTCACAGTCACACTACATAGCAACAAGTTTACCCGCATGGTCTGCGTTTGACACACTGTACGCGTCGTCATTTTGTTTCCATTGCACTTCCGGTTTCTACGTAACATTTGATACAAAGAAAACGTACGATTCATTCATTGTGACATCACAAGGTGACGTTTCGCGCTCTCACTCAAAATAAAGAGTTGCCATGTGCGTGCAGCATACGATACATAAACACAAATCACGAGGCACATTCTCTCTCTTCTTGTTTAAACTTCGTGCGATAAACAAGGATTTTTGGTGATACATTTTTCGAATGTAACCAAGAGATTTTCTACAGAAAATTCTTCAATTGAGAAAAGTGAAAATGATTACAGTTCTACGATTAGCTGAGCAGCTTATGTCGGTGAATTACAGGTAGGCTTAGCGTTCGCTTATTAATTCAGTCGTTTTGTAGCTTTTTATTCACATTTTATTTGTTTTAAATCATTTTAACAATATTGTAATACAATGGTAATGTGGATGGAGTTCACGGACTATAAAAACGATTGCTCCTTCAGGGGTGCCATACTTTCTAATATTTTGATTAAATTTAAAAGAATGCTGTTAAACGCTAGACAGAACAATGAAAGACAAAGCATTTTAGGATCTTGTTTTGCCATTATTTCTTTTACGGGGAATTTTTGTTGGTTTGCGTGTTTTTGTTTGTTTAATGTGGTGTTGGAAGGATGCTTTGTTGTCTGTTTGTTGTTTTCATTACAAATTTACCTAATAGGCATTTCTCATGAAATGGCTTTCTTTTTACGATTTAATTACAATTTTATGAAAAGTAAAACAACTTTAAAAGGATCTTTCTAATAGATTTCGATCAAGATACTCAAAAATGAGCGTTTCTAAACAAATTAATATTAACTTTTTGTTAACAGCCACGTGTTACCATCGCGGTTGACTTCATCTTCCGATCAGCTGTTACAGCATCCCACCCCGAAGACCACGCCCCCACTTTTAACTTTGTTTGAAAGTCAACGTGAAGAAGCTTGGTGTCTTAGGTCCGATTCAGCCGTCGATATGATATACAGGTGAGTGCATTGAGTACCTCAGAACCAAAAACACACAATGGTACTTGTTTATTAGACCCATTACTATTTATAACTGTTGACGGATTATATATTTTTTAAGATATAGAACTGTAGGCCTATCAACATTTTAAAGTACTAATTAATTGAATTGCAACAAAAACTTCTTATCCGCCTTTCCGAGTCTCAGGAGGCTCGACCCATTTCTAGCTCAGGCCAACCCGGAATGTGGTTTTAAAACATGGGAAATCAAATTCTCTGTTAGTTTGACAGATTTCTGAGTGGTTTCATAGATTCCTGGTCATACTGACCCAGAAGTGGGTCAGGCCCCACTGGACCCGGATCCGGGTCAATTCTGACCTGGAAGGTTTTTAGAAATTATGTTCAAGGTACAAACAATACCCTTATGTCATGGAATTACAAAACTTAATATTATTTAGAAAACAGTTTGTCTATATCTACTTAAACAAACAAACTTATATAAATTAATTGTCAAAGCGTCACTTACGTTAGCTAGCGGGGCTTATGTCAGAAGTCACACGTTTAATAGATCTGTTCCTTCGCTTTCAGTTTATTATGTTCAAATAATTATGGTTCTTGATATAGGTCGATTGAACCAAAGCAAACAAGCAGCTCAAATTTACAAAAGCTTCAATATCCACACCGAGATGCAAGCTTCTCTACAATGTCTCATCACCTTAAAGGCAGCATTCCTGTCAGCCAAATCGCATCACCCAGAAGTGATGTTTGTGATGGGATCAAGATAACCCCAAGAGATATTCTGCAGAATTCTGCAACACCTCTGTTAATCCAAGGAAACTCAACCTCATCCTCATCATCTCCTCAGGGTTCGACTCCCAAACAACAGGTACAGCTATACTTCAAATCTTACATCTTTAGATTTAAAGATTTAAGATTCTTCTGATTCAAACGTTCTGTGATTTCTTTGTTTGCAACTTATGTCTAAAATTCTTAATGAACCAATCATTTTCTTTTTTACTTTTATAATATTAGGGATTGATAGACGAACATGAGATTGTCCAGGAAGTCTTGCAAAAACTAAAAGCCACCAAGGCCTCTCTTGGCAGAATCAGGTAAAGACAATTAAAGTTTGGGCGTTAAATTACGTCAACAACTTCCACATTTGAATGAGAATCATTTCCTTTGATTATGTTCTATTTGTTTTCTTCTTGAAGTGGAGAAAGTCAATTGGAAGAACTTTGGCAGCGTGAACTACGAGCTGCTAATGGGCAGTCAATATCTGCTTCACTGCAGTACCAATCTATCCCACTAGTCACACCAACTCTGCAACCGTTTTGCAACCAAGCAGAGCAGAAATCTTCTATCCCACCAATCACACCAATTTTGCAAGCAGTCTGCAACCACCAGGTAGAGCAGCCATCGTCGATCTCACCAGCCACACCAACTCAACTGGTCCGCAACTCTAAAGGGCAGTCTCTGCATCCTGAGATTCAACATCAGCCACTAGTCACACCAAACCCAAATGACCTCAAATTCTCTTCGTCAGTTTCAAGTAATGGAGCTAATAAGTCACCACAGAATGTCTTGGCTACTTCATCTCCGGAGCAGCAGGTACTGGATAGAAATGTTTTGAACAGTTAAAAAATGTCCCCTAAAATTAACACAACATCAACTTTTGTTTGTAAAACTGTATACAATGGCAATATTTGTATTCATGTTTGAACTGACAATGAATCTTTGGTAATCTATCCTTCTATGCTGATTTTTCATTCAGGGAAGGGTTCTGCAAAGCAGAACTTTCAATGGAGTTATGCAAAGGATTAACTTCATGATGGCACAGCCCCTCAATAGAAGGTAAATCTTTATCTTATCATTAATGTAAGATGGTGTACTGCGTGCGTGTTAAACTCACGAGCAGGAATGGAGTTGCAATCAACAAAACTAGTAGGACATCAAATCTCTAGACAATTTCAAGACACTGATTTTCATATCTGTAGGTTAACCAATTTTTTTTTTCAGTGGATTGCAGCAGCCACTTTGGTTACAAGCTTTGAATGCACAGCAGACTGTACCCCGTGTTCATCAGCCTCAAACCCCACCAATCCCACCAACGCCTGTACAACCTATGTGGTCTGCGTCACCCATCCACGTCAACAAAAAGTAATTGAACTTGATGTTACATCTTTATATCCAGTTGTATAGCTCAGTAGGTAAAGCACGTTAACCCGGAGGTCGTTCGTTCAAATTCCGCTCTGGTCAATTTTTCTTTGTTCAACCCAAAAATCATTTAATATTTAACCAGTCAGTTTGCCTTGTGGTTTATTATTTGATATATTTATATTCACGACAAAAGGCCAGGAAATACGTCATTAATGTCAGAGTATGTCGAATAAAAAGGATTACGAAGAGTCAACCTGCATCAGTTTAACTTAACTTTATTTTATTACGCTCTCTACAGAAGACAGATGACTGACTCTAAGACTCCACCAGAAATCACTGCCAAGAACCAAAAGAAAGAGACAATAAAAAGATCAGCAGTAGCTCAGTCGACAACGGCCCCCGGGCCTTCCTCATCCTTGCCTACTGACCAATTGCCTCCTGAATCTTCATTTATTCCAATCCTTCTGGAGAATGAACTAGAGGACGTCTTGAGTCAAGGCTATCCAGTCTGTCTGGGTAAAGGAGCGTATGGAGAGGTCTATCTCAAGAGAAAGATAGTAGATGGTACTCTGGTAGCAGTCAAAAGACTGAAAGGTGTTCAGGATCACATGAAAGCATATCACGAAATGATCACTGAGATCAGAACTATGATGGCTGTGCAACATTTGACCGAATTCAACCGAGTTTTAGGCATCATTGATCAACAATCATTCGGTGTTGAGTTTGTTGGAGACCCAGTATCTATGACATCCACACACCTTCACTCCATATTATCAAATCCTCCGGCAAACTTAGAGACAACGGACTGGATTAAAATATGTCTTGATCTATCAAGAGGACTTCTTGCCTTACATATTGCTGGCTGGTCTCACAATGACCTCCATAGCTGTAATGTAATAATATGGCGCGATGTTTACAGGTGTCATAAATGGTCGGCAAAGATTATAGATCTTGGACTGGCTACACGGTTAGATCCACCCCCTCCTGCGTTAATATATGACTCCAGTACCAAGTCATGGTGCTATGACAACTGTCCACAAATGCCACCGGAAGTCATAGAGGGCGTTTGTCATCATAGCATCCAAACCGACATATACAGTTTGGGACATTTGTTTAGTATTATAACAGCTAACAAAGCCGAGTTGGCTTTCATTAATGACATTGGTGACAATTGTTTAGGGTTGAGTCAAAGTCGGCCATCTCTGCAATCCATTATTCAGGATGTAGAAAGATTTCAGTGTGAGACTATGAAAAAGATTGCTTTGAATAACGCCACAAGAGGGCGAGCGGCAAAAAACCTCAAAAACATATAAGTGACCTGTTAGCACATTTCAAACAAGAAGGACTTTTGCCTTCAGGTATAAAATGACAAGAAATCTGATTTATGTACAATGTTCAAATATATTTTTAATTTGAATGAAAAACTTGTCAATTAATTATTGAAAAATTCAATAAACTAAATTATTGATAATTACAATGCTTCTAAATTGTTGAAATTTGTTTGCCTCGCCTGTCGACCCCGCCCAAGTCCCCGCCCGCTCCCCGTCAATGAAAATTTCTGTATTTGATCACAAGAATAATACAAAATGTTACATATTAATCAAATATACTGTACATTGTACATATATTTTACAAATTGATATAATAGTGAAAATTAAACAAATGGCAACAAGGTCCGGGGTGAAGCAACAGCATTGGTACCCCCAGCCTATGGACGGACAGACAAACATGAAAAGACAGCACATAAGCTTTATCGTAAGGTCAACAGTAATTTTTGATAATAAGTCGTGTACAATGCTGGGATTGGGAAGAAATACTTTAAATAAACAGTGTTTATCAGTTAATAAACAATGTTTATCTCGATAAACTCTGTTTATCGGCGAAAAACAGTGTTCAATCGAGATAAACTATGTTTATCAAGTGATAAACATAGTTTTTCTCGAAAAACAGTGTTTATCGGTCGAAAAACAGTGTTTATCGGTCGAAAAACAGTGGTGTTTATCGAATTATTTTGGGCATATGGCTTGCCATAGCCGTTTTGCAGACAGTTTTATATCAGGCTCAATAAAGTGAGAAGGGGGTGCACATATGGAACAGTTGACCAGTAAGTGTGTGGCAAGACAAAAGTTATTGTTAAAAAACTCAGAACTTTTATTATCAGGTTAAACAAAAGACATTTAGTTTGTGTTATTCCACCTTCATCATGTAGTTTAAACCAAATGATTGTAAAAGTGCACTGCATAAGATTTAATTGAACATAGAATGTGATCAGAAAAAATCAATTACACAGATTGATGAGGGAAACCAACTATCCCTCCATGTTTTAACTATTGTATGATGAACAAGTAGATAAGACTAATCTTTCATGGATTGACCGCAAAATAAATGGTTAGAAAATGTGTATACTGAGTCCTCACCAGCTGGTACTGATTTGTTCCATATATTTATTAGTCTCGTTAATCTCAAGGAAATATCAACATGTGGCTTATCTTAAACAAAGAAAAGTTGACTAGAGCAGGATTTGAACCAACAACCTCCAGATTAACATGTCAACACTTCACCAATTGAGCTACATGTATCTAGCCCTATGTTAGGGGTCTTCTTATCAATATCTAGAATTTTGCAAATTTATTAACACCCAGTCAGTTTCCCTTTTTGTTTATTGCTTGATACTAGAAACCTCTCTATTAGGGAATCTTTGTTTAGCGCCCTCTTTCTAGTCAGTCCTATACAGTTTTATTTCCGGGTGTGTGGGAGTACTGTGCCTGTTTCAGACGCATCCGACCTCCGATCCTGATCACGGTTATACAGATTGAAAGGTAACACATGATATATTGGTTTGTATTTATCTTCTTCTTGTTACATTTACCAGTTAACTGCCATTATTTGCCTATGGTTTTATCGCTGAATGTTTTTGTAGCTGAGCGGTTTATTCGTGTATTGGACTGGTGATAAATCGGTGTGTACAGCCATCAACCCTAGTCCGCAGTGTGATACACAGTGGGTTCCGCTGGTAGCCGATGTACTTGCCGTTTGCTGTGTATAGTGTACACACATGTATGCATGGGTTAAATACAATCACTGCAGTCTGCATGCACAACGTGTGTGTCGTAGGAAGTGCTTCCGGATAGAGTTTTAAGTTCGTGCTCGTCCTCGTGCAGTAGTATTTGGACGTGGAGGTAGAAATAATAATGTGTGTGATGGATGTAATGCTTTAACTTGTAGTTTAAAGAGACACATTGCCTTGGATCGGACGAGTTGGTCTATAAAAAGTGTTTTTAACAGTTTGTTGATACATGTAGGTAGAATCATCAAATTTCAAAGTTAATTTGATAGTTGTAGAATTTGCTTTTTCTGAAAAAGCTTTCAAATTGCTATAATAAACAAGGGGTCTACTAGCCCAGGTTGGACTCCCCCGTTGCATACAACGCGACGGAGTCCAGGGTAAAGGGGCTCTGCCATTGCGAAAAAATTTATAAATAAAAAAATATATATTTTTACCTATTTGAGGAAGCTGAAACTTGACTCACATATTCCTTGTGTCCTGAACTTTACGCCTGCTCTATTCAGAATTGTAAATTTTATCCTTGGATGACATTATTTCTGAAAATAAATCCGAGTTGTGCACTGGCGATGTGACAACCTCGACTGACATGGAGCCAAGTCCACAAAAGAGGGCGCTGTTTAACCCGTAACACTCAACGTTTTTACTTCCGGGCGGCAACACGACTGAGTCACAGCGCCAGTGCACAACTCGGACTTATTTTCGGAAATAATGTCATTCATGGATGTATTTGTTCGTTTTTGAACTCATCAAAAGTGTAGTTAACCAGTTCGACGCGGGATAAATTTTCACCGAATTTACCCCCCATGCGGGATACTTTTGTGAATTTTGTTGAAATTAAAAAAAGTGCAAGTGCTGGCATAATTTTATTCTTTATGGCAATTTTCTGAAATAAAAAGCTCTGTGATTTAAAAAATTATGTCACAATAGGGGGAAAACACCTTCACATTTCTCTCTTTTTGTTTAAACTCACATTTCACCATCTCAAGATACGGATCCCTCAGAAAAATTTGCATTATCATCACTCACCTCAGCTCATCATCGTGATCATCAGAACTGACTTCGATATAACCATGCTAACTTCAGAATTCTCGCTTTTTTTCACTATTATTTTCAAACTCTGAATCAGAACTATTGAACTATTACCCTTACTTTCCTCTGAACTAGATGAATCGGAATTAGAGGACCCTGACGATACAAAATATCAAAGAATTTCCGTGTCATTATTGTACACGCGTTTTCTCATGGAGGCCGCCATCTTGATTTTGTCAACAAAATGTCATCTCAATCGTTGTGTTCATCGGCTGGCCCTGTGTCCATAAAAGTTCAATAGCGCCACCAATCGCTAGTAAATTACACTAGATATATCCCTGGTACCCCGCAATGCAACTACAACTGAATCCCATACACAATTCGCACGCTGAGGGTAACGGCGATTCATATGTAAATTTGGCGAGTATACTCGTCCTCCTAGTGTCAGTAAAAAAAATTCCCGCGAGTTAACTCGTCATTCGCGTCGAACTGGTTAAGGGCACCAAGAATAAATGAATGGAGTTTCAGCTTCTCAAATTAGGTAAAAATATGAAAAAATTGTACTCAAAATTTTGTTCGCATTGTACAGGATCTTTATACCCAGGACGTCAGTGCAGTGGCACTGACTGACGTCCTACCAGGGCTAGGGGTCTCCTAGCTTCATAGCGCAAGCGGTTCTGAAGTTATCGCAATTCTAAAGTCGTACTTGTTACCTGAAATGATGGTCGCTTTGGCTGAAAAAAATGTGACCATGCCATTTGATGATACATGCATACATGTACAAACATATGGGAAATTTATACACACAAGTATTCCTGTCAAAACATTGGCTTATTGTGGCTTTTAATTTTCAAAACAACCGCCCAATTTCAAAATGGCCGCAACAAAAATACAATTATTTTCACTTTGTCTCAAATAACAAGTCTTTGTTACATGTAATTTGACTATATTTTGGACAAATACAACTAATAGTAAATAGTTGTATTTGTCCAAAATATAGTCAAATTACATGTACATGTACCTCAACAAGTGGAGTACATGTATGACCATCCATTTCGGTGGTCATCGTCGCTGCTCAACGCATCGCCGTTACGGCATGGCTATGAGCCTATGTTCCAACGCATCGCCGTTACGGCATGGCTATGAGCCTATGTTCGGGAACCTCTAACTTTTTTCAGCAATGTGATTTTGTCACCAACTAAACTTTCCCTAGGTCGACTAGACCCCTTAAATCTGTAATTTTGACAATTAAAGCGCCGACATGGTACCCCTATACAAGATATTACATGTCAAACTTCTTTTGAAAAAAACGGGGCGATATTTCCCAATTTTTTCAGGCAAAGAATTGACAGGTCACGGACGAAACTTTTATCACAACATTGGAAATTCATGAATGAATCTAAAATGGCGCCCATTGAGCTGCAGCCCCATCACAAAGCTGTGAAAATCAGATCACTCCGCACCCCAATATTGTTTGCTATACAGGTTCGGTGGTGATGCGGTCACACAAGGTGAGGTTATTTTGGGCATAAAAATAGCGCCACCAACGTCCGCTTCGGTGATTCAACCTATATAAGATGCATGGTTAGAAAGATGTTTTAAAATAGAATACAATGATCCACACAAATATGCCTCGAAATTGCGTGGTTTTCCTTTTACATCGTGAACTAACACGGTCGGCCATTTAGTGGAGTCAAATTTCTAAATGGCCGACTGTTAGTTCGCAAATTAAAAGGAAAACCACGCAATTTCGAGGCATATTTGTGTGGATCATTGTATTCTACTTTTAATTAAAACATCTTTCTAACCATGCATTTTATAACAAACTGTAGTGTTACTGTTACAAATGCTTTTTATAGACCAACTCGTCCGATCCAAGGCAATGTGTCCCTTTTTAAGTTTGTGTGGATGTGGTGTGGATTTACTGTGTCCTGAACTCCACATCTGACATAAATCATGATCATCATCAAAGATTTATTAATAATCATTGATCATTTATTGTACTGTATTGACGTGCTTGTCTCCTGTCTACTGAAGTCTAAACTTGCTAAAGACTAACATTAGTAAAATAACATTAAGTTTGACGTCTGAAACAGGAGTAATTGGGCGTGCGAGAGGTCTAAAGTTCATCTGTCTGAAAGCAAAATTTGGCAAGACTCCGGAGTGCCTGTCTGAAACGGGGGAACTAAAACATCGGTTTTTTTGTCTACATGTGCAGGCTCATTTTAAACACAAAAGCATGAAGGTACATGTAGACCTCTGGTCCGTGATAACCAACCGCTCATGTGTTTAAAATACATGGCAGCAGCCATATTTGTTTTGAAAGGCGATGCCGATTTAGGATTCTGAATGACGGTGAGAACTCATCTGTTTTTGGAAAAACAACTTGCAAAGTGAATTATCTGGAACAATCACAAGCTCACTGAGAGCACAAAGAATACATCGAGCCCAATTTTGGTGAGATCCTCTTTAGGCCCTATACTTGGGTAAACGTTCCAACAACTTTTTTCTACATTCTGCATCTCCTTACCCGGTGCATGTTTCCCTCCATCCTACAATCTGAACTGTTTCAAGAGGAATATCAATTCCTACCTTCAGCTCCCCTGTGTAATAAATCAGCAATAATACATTGACAAAAACCAAACAATCACCCTACCTTAAGTCTCAAATTTGCCCTAAAAGTTGTATGCATGGCAGAATATGATGCTGTTGAAAGGGCAGAAATTATGACATCCTTATGGTTTTTCCCTAGGAGTTGGTTTGGCAGAGAGACAAAAGCTGAAGTTTTCAGTGTATTCATTGAATGTCCCTGTATACAAATTAAACCTGGCTGGGGACAAAAGAGACAGTTTTTACTGCATCAACTAATCTTATTATTTGTTTTTTGATTGTATGTAAAATGGCCTAACAGCATTGATGTGTCATTACTAAACAAGTAAATCACCAATTTAATTAGTATCTTAGCCTACTGACTGGATCAATAATACTTTGCAAACTTGTGTAGGCGTGCACTGTCAGACAGTGCTTACAGCCACACATAATAGTCTACATGTACGTACACAGATCATAGAAAACTGACATGACTAGGGGTTGATGTCATCTAAAGACTTTTTAAATGAAAAAGAGGCTGACCATGGGCTGACCCAACACTTCATCCCAGTAATATAAATCAACATGTAATGAAGTGTATTAAGTGTGTACCGCAAAGTCCTCAATTGCCTTGTTCTAAACACCAAGTGCTGATGTCACAGTTTCAATCGGATAAGTTTCTTTTTAACATGTAACCTTGGGAAGTTGTCGGTCTACATTTGGATAATCCGAGGAAATAACCAAATGGTTTGGTCTTCAGCTGACTTTGAAGTTTTGTTAACAGAAGAGCTGTCGTGACTTTTTAATCATTGAGCTTTCACGTTGATAGAATTTAACCAATCCTATGCGTACTTTAGCAACTTGCAACTTTTACAAACCAGAAACAGTTGACTTATTATTCCGTTTTTATATTCATCCACAAAATTGTATTTATTTAGTTATTTTTTTCTGTATGTGGTCAAAATCGAGTGAAATGTTTATATATGCCTGGATATTTAAATTTGTAGCGTGCACAGGCATGCACTCACAATGCTATGTTTTGTCATGTACAAAGGGCACTGGAATTCATGCTCAAAAACTCCCTTTTTGTGGTGGTTTATTGTATAATATCGAATTCCAAACCTTCCCAGAGGCCTGATACAGACATGCCAACTAGTACGTTTTTCCCGTATTTCGTACGGGTTTTCGTTAAAAATACGGGTGTACAGGTTTTCCAAAAAAAATACGGTTTTGACCACCGCCACCGCAAAAATAATTCCATTCCCCAAAACGGCTGCGAGAAATACTCTACTAACTAAAGCTAGCGCTATTAAGCCATGTGGTACAACCTCGTTTCCAATGGTGTTCAATCTCGCCGCGCAATTATTTTCTTTCCCAGAATGATCGATACGGCGCACGCGCTACCCATGTTAGCGAGGTTGTCTGTGGGCACGAGGCAGCGGAGGCTCGTTTATCACCAATTATTCGTAAGCGCGTCAGTTATTGGTGCATGGTATGTAAACAAACCTGTATTAACCAATCGGAACACTGCATGCAAAAGGTTACGATTGTTCGCCTTTCGAGAGCTGTCAGTGTCAGTTCACGCTGTTTTGGGGAATTTTTTTAGCACTCCTGCATGAAATTGTAATATAAATATCTGATTATGGCTTCGACCTCGTCGAATAAAAGGAAGCAGTCATTTAAAGGAGAATATTCAGCGAAGTGGGACTTCATAAAAGCGTCCAAAAAAGGGAGAAAATAATTAATTTATCAATAATGTTATTTTGTTATGTAATTTGTAAGCAGCATCCCTCACAATATGAAATGGATGGAGGTACGCAGGAGATGTTTTTTTGTTAATATGGAGGTATGATTGTGTCAGATATCTTTCAAAAAATATAAATTTCCGGCTAAAAGGTTGCCCCAAATCGTCCGCTTGCGACTTCTCTTGTCCATTCTCGTTCAGCTGCACAACGAATTGGACAAGCTCTTGCGCAATCTGCAGTTTGCGCCATGCAGAATCGGCAGCTCCCATTGCCTATCGAGTAAAGGTTTGCGCAATTTTCAGATTGCGCATTGTCTTGTACACCATGCGCGCTGTGTACTTCCACGAAACACGACGCGACGACCGTGGATCACAAAATCATGAGACCAAAATCACAGAGATATCAGTGGATGTGTTCTGGTTTTTTAGTTCAATTTTGTTAAAAACATGTTTGGTTGGTCAAAGTCTGACATTTAATTATTTTTTTTTTTTTATTTGATAATTTTTTTTTTTTTTTTAAGTCGAATAAAAAGTTTAGGGTCGTGGCACGGGAAACCGAAACAGACATGACAGAACACCCTTTTGGGGGGGCTAAACTCTTGTATGCATTTTTTTTCAAAAATACAGGTTTTTAAGGAAAAATACAGGTTTTGGGGTTTCAGAATACAGTTTTGTGATCCCAGAGGTTGGCATGTCTGCTGATAACAAATATTATGTATTATTGACATGAAGTGGTTTTAAAGGTGAAGGTAGGGTAGGAAGTCACCAAATTATCAACAGTAATTGGCCTACTGACAGAAGTCGTACACTGTACACATTCACCCCCAGCCTCTAAAAGAAATGTGTTTTGATCATGTTGGTTTCAAAACATGCTGACTTGTACAATCAATGTTGTTGGTAGTACAGTGAACATGTAGGTCACTATGTCTTCATGTGTGATACATGTTTACTGTACATTATGTGAACCTTACCCTGTTAGTGTTAGTCATTGTGTACATAAAGTAATAAATAAGCGCCATCAACCATACAGCATGTACATACAGAATTATCACATCATGTACATGTACATGTACTGTCATGACTGTACAAGTAATACAAGTACATGCTGGTCAATCAACTACACACCTGTCTGTATAGTTCAATAAAAGCCTGCTGCTTTTACTGTCAGTATATTATTTTGTACAATGTTTGATATATTTTAACTTAAAAGAGGCAACTACAATCCCCATGTACGTGTACATGATGATGTACACATGTACACCATGGAGTAAAGTACTGTTCTCATAGGAGTACATGTAGGATATGATTCAACTTTGGTTTCCTGAGATATAACTTATAATTAATGAAGTACAGGTTATCAATGTGCAGTATGATTGATAATGTGCATTAAATTATTCAGTCAAACTATCATGTCATTACAACTAATAGCTCTCGGGAAAAAAGACTGTCGTTGAACATCTTGCATAATAAGTGAATGTTCACTAAAAAATTAACAATCAATGCAACACAAACTGAGACATGCTGAGATTAGTTGATCACTATCCTGTTTTCCAGTCAGATTGGCCTGCCACAACAAACGTAACCCAAAGAGGAAGAACACTGGTTTCCTGCATGCTGCCACACTTTTACTGTTTAAATTAGTTACTTTGTTTCATCTGAAAAGGGAAATAGGGAAATCAAATACTTTTGCTGCATTTTTCTTCCAGGAAAGTACAAATTAAAACAGCTACATGTAATACATGTACCAGCTACAATGGGTTTATCTACAGCATAACTCAAGATTGAAATTGAACTGAGCATTGAAACTCATCAGACAACTGAACCTTAGTATCAAGATGACACACACTTGATGATGTCATGATGATGTCATGATGACGTCATCGGGTATCAAATTACATTAAATCAAAGTTTAACCCTAACAATCCCTAACCCTACAAATTCAAACAGGGCAAAGTGTTTAATTTTGTTAGGTTAAGTACAGTGAAGTTAGGATTGGGTGTTTGATTCTGTGGGATTGTGTATCCTTGCTGACAAGTAATGGTGTTGGAATTTGATTGAGTGGGTATGGTGGATGTGTGAAATGTACATGTCTGGCATTGCTCTTTCCTCCATGGTCTAATGAGATAGTTGTTGGATTATGTTATGTTGGGTACTGTGTGATTTCACTGATCAAATTTTGCACATGCCAAGTGTACACACTCCAACAAAATCAAACAAAAAAGGCCTGTTGGAGTTTGTTAGGTTGTGTATCGTCCCCCTAAGATTGGGTACAGTTCCCATCTCATGGTAGTATAAGCTGTTGGAATGTGTTGGGTTAGGGATGGATTCTAGTAAAAACGCTTTGGAAGTTAGAATTAATACTTGAAAAAATCATAACTCGTGAACACAACGTGGATTTTTACAATCTACACATCATCGGATAGGTCATTAAAAGTTCGGCAAACGCTACACAGAACATAATCCCTTTGACCCTGACTTCCGGTTCAAATCAGAAGTTGAAAAATCCATAATATATTGTCTTGTTTATGTCTTAAAAACTACTAATCATTTCAGCATAATTTTTGTATCAGGTTGTAGAACGTTAAGCCTGCTCAAACTTCTGCACAGACAGGATTACATTTTTACCTTTGTATCTGGTCGAAAAAGGATGATAAATCGCACGCATCAGTTGACCGTCATTGACGGTCAATCTCCTGTACACGTGCATCGTTGACGTCCTATGTTAAATGCACTTGTGATTATTTTGCACGTAAATGTATTTTTGTGCTGTGGGATGGGGACCATGCTGTACTACATTTCGCATCCATATTGCATCCCAGCGGATAATCCATCTAATATTTGAAAAAAAAATTAACTCCTGAACCACACATTGTATTTTAACAATTCATACATTATCTGAAAGGTCTTAATAGACTCATCACGTGCTACACAATATGCGGCCCCGTTTGACCTTGACTTCCGGTTAAAGTTGGAAATTGATATTTAATGTTTCAAAAATCACTAATCCTGAACCACATGTTTGATTTTTATCATCTATAAACGTCATAAGAAAAGAACTCAAAAGACTCCACCAACGCTACCAAGTGTGACCTCATTTGACATTGCCTTTCAGTTCAAAACGGAAGTTGAAACTTTGTTTGAAAAAATCATAACTTCTGAACTACATACTGGATGTTTACAATCCATCCATCATCTACATGTAAAAGATCTTCATAAACTAATCTTGCGCTCACAAAATGTGACCCCTTACCTATTAATTCAATCACTCACCACGAACACCTTGTTTTTGTAATTAACAAAAACTTAATCTCTAGTTATTATTACATCTTGTGACAATGCCCTCACACCAATTGAGCTTCCCTAACTACATGTACAGATGCCCTCAAGCAAGTGTTGTACTGTACATTTACATGTATTAAAGTTTGTAAGAGTTGTACATGTACTTGTGTCACCAACTAAAACTAATGAATCACCTTATGGATTTTAACAGTATGCATCCTGTTTCTGTTACCCGCTGTTTTTTGTTGGTGCTTTTACTTGATACAGAGTTGCCATTTGAAGAAAAACAAATTAATGCAGTTACATGTATGCTTTTACAACATTGATTAACCCTTTCGTTACTGAGCCTTAATGTTGGCTGCATCCTGGGTGCTGTACATGCATTTCAGCACAGTCTCAAACAAATGTAAATTACAGGAAAACTATAGGAGATAGGGGATCAAATCCAACTGGAAACAGATGTGGACATGTGTAGCTTTGTTTTGGCAAAAAGAAAATCTATTTTATTGAAAAATTTAGGTCATATTTTTGCTAATTATTTCCAATAAATTATAATTTATGCAAACAAATGTAAACAAATCCACACAAAAATGTGTTAAGTGTCATTTTTTTCAAATTTGTATTTGTTTTATCTGAAAGGCAGGGTCAATACACACAATGAGCAGCAACAATGAGCAGCAACAATGAGCAGCAACAATGAGCAGCAACAATGAGCAGCAACAAAGTTTATAAAAAAATCACACCTTGTTTGTCTTGGCCACTTTTTAGATTTACAAAGTGCAAATCACTATAAACCTCTGTTGGCTGCATCTTGGGTGTTGTGCATGCATATTTCTGCACTTTGCTCGTTTTCATTCTCAAATTCCCATTCTGAATCATTCAGAACTTCATCTTCAGATGATCTTGACTCATTCCCTTTGTCAAATCGATCATTGTTGTTGTCTTCGTCTCCCATAACAAGTTTATAAGTTGTTCTGCTGTCTTGCGTTTCGTCGGAGATCCCGAGGCTTCTCCATGATGGTGCGCCATCTTGAACAAAGAGCCAAGCTTCAGAGCGCCCGCACAGTACCCCCACACAAAACGGCATGATAATGCTTCAAAAGACTGGTAACCTATGTATTTTTGTATTGCAAATCATTCAAAAATACCATTCACAGGTACCATTGACAATTATTTTTATTTATATCCGTGAGAGGGCGCCCATACAAGGGGAATTAAATAGGGCCCGCAGTGCGGGTCTCACCGACGCGATGTCACAATTTTGTGGCCGGGCCCCACAGAGCGAAAGGGGTTAAAATCGAAATAAATGTACAATATAAACTGCTTGTTAGCTTAATTAGGTTTTTAAATATTTTTTTTATGGGGTTTTTTGGGGGGGAGGGGGAGGGGGGGTGTACAGTAGTGCATTGTGTTGATTGTGCCTTTACATGTACACTGTAGCGCAATAAGTTGAAATAAGGAAACCTGTGCACCACCTGATTTTTCAAAGAGATCAGATTCATTTTGGTGATTCCACTGTCACCGTTGGGACGTCATATTTCACCAAGCAATTCAGGTTTTGTTCATCACCCATTCATCTTTTAAGATGAATCATTTACATGTACATGTACATGCAGCTCTGTGTGAACTAGGGCCCAGCACATGTATATATACATTGTTTTACCTTCCTCAGATATCTGGTTTCCTCAAACATTAAAAATTGAGGTCATTTTAAACCAATTACAATTCTTAATTACAAGGCACCCATGCATGCTACTTGTACGCATTATCTGTACAGCACATTAGCCATGCCCAGCTGAATCCATCAAACTCAGCACACAGACATAACGAATTGTGTATGATTTTAGGACCAGGATTAACTTATGTAAATGTAACTTTTCACTCAAATTTGTCATTAATGATGAATTTTTGTCTTGTTGATATCTTATAGTTTCAGCCAATAGCTTTTGATTACCAGACAACATGGAGGAAAGTCCACCAGCTCCCCCAATGCGATACACCAGTAACAGCGGTGGTACCCTGAAAGCGGACTCCTCTGGTCCAGGTTATAAACCTCTTCCTAACACACCTACAGATGATGAAAAGAAGAAGAGGAAGCTGAAGATGCCATGGCAAGGAAGCAAGAGTGAAGATAAACGTAAGTTTCAGTAATTTGAGGTTGAACAAAGAAAAATTTACTTGAGCGGGATTTGAACCTCCGGATAAACATGCCAGCGCTCTCCCTATTTTGTCAATATCTTTGTTAGGAGTGCCAGTTGGGAGACCACACAACCATTAACTGCTGTGAAGCCAGGCATCAAACCCAAGTTTACGATACATGTACAACCTTAAGTTTCAGCCTGTAGTCTGCCTGTTTTGCATCCTGATGATAAATTGTGACCTGCTCTATCGAATTGAGGAATGTCTCGGACATTTTGGAAATTGAGTTATGCATACCACGTTAACAAGTAACTCACTGGCTTTCTAGCAATGTCTTTATTATTTCCGTAGCTTATTCCAGTCCAAAGTTATCGGGCATTGAAGAAGGTCACTAAGACGAGGCCACTTCCATTTTTTTACGACGTGTTTATTTAGATAATCGTTTTTAACAACAGCTTGCTATCCGCGTGCGACGCGATCAACCACACACGCATAGAACGATTCTTCACGTAGCTCATGAATAATTCATACAGAGGGATAAACAACCGCGACACCAACTCTGCGCAGGGCCCAAACGACGGCACGCTACGCTCTCGATCTCCTACCCACCAAAACACATTGAACTACGTTGTGTAGTATAGGATAGGCTACACTGTGCGTGTAGAGAGACTCGCGCGATCGCATAGAAGAAAAAAAAACAAACATCGCGCGGCTGTAAAACCGGCTTCAAATCCTTCAGAATGCGTAACGACGGGCTGAAAGCTTTGTGACGTCTTCAGGTAAACATCCAAACTGCGCACGCTCGTCCCCTCTCATCCAATCAACGATCTCTGTTTCTTGATTTTTGTAAAGCCCGCCTAATCTAAATATCGAGTTTTCAGCCGTAAATTGATAAGTTTTCCGGCCTCCTGACTATGTTATCATAGGTAAAAAAGAACGATTGAGGTCATGACCTTTTTAATGGTACCAAAACAGTCGTCCAACGTGAATGGAACTGCTCGTTCGCTGCAGTGGAATTAAACACCTTTTTCATGATTTTTGAAGGCAGCTGAGACCGTCTGGATGAAAAATAATTGCGTACAAACATGCTCAGGAAAACGTACTTTTTGTGGATTTATTCATCTTTTTAATTAAAGGTAAGACCACGACAAGAGAGATCAAGTTTTGCAAATCGCGGAATCGGGTTTTGGATATTTTTTTCATGATTTCGATTGTCAACAACTTTTGTATGGCGAGTTACACGTAAACGTGATTTCCGAGACATTCCTCATTTCGATAGAGCGGGTCACAATTGACTTGTTCATAATTGTCATGCAGTCTGATAATTGTCATGCAGTCTGTAGGCCATTTCATCAGATCACATTGACAAAGTGGCTATTTGAATACATTTACTTATGGAATCTTGAAGTTTCTTCGTCTGTGCTTCCGCCCATGCAACAGACGCAAATTGAACACGTGCGCAGGAAAGCCCGGCCCGCAATTTTTTTATTTGTACCACACAGTATGGGGTCAACAGTGAAGGGATGCGTGTAAGCCAGCGTGGGATTAACATTTTCTAGGAGTCCTTCGTTGATGTTACAGGAAATTTTCCAGTAAAATTAGACGATTGATATTGATCTGAAGTACTCTTTTCCTCTGTATTTAGGCACACGGAGGCTTGATTTTCGACCCCAAAACGCCGAAAGCTCAGAGCTCAATGGGGTTTCGCCCCCTGGACCCCCACCGGGGCTTCACCCCTGGAACCCTACCAGGGGCCGTACGGCCGGCCCCTGGACCCCACCCCTGAAATTTATTTGAGCAACAAATAGAGAAGCCTGTGTGCGCCGTTATGCCCCCCGGTTTAAAAAATCCTGGGTCCGTGCATGCTCATTTCTAAAAAATGATGATGGCATCGAACAGTATTTTAGCATCAATATTTAAAGTGATGTTTCTACCATCATCAACTTTACACCGTGTCATGTTTTACATCGCGGATTTAAACTGATAGTACATTAAACGATTTTATGCAATTCTGGTGATCTGGGGATGTGGGTAAAGTGTTTAATAATTAAGGTGAGTGACCAGGCAAATTTCACAGTATAACCTGGCCCCCCTGTTAAAGTCATCTTCCTACGTGCCTGTACAGTGTCAAGTAAACTGTATATATGTACAGAACATGGTACATTGTATAGTATATGTAGGCCTACCTGTCTGAATGCACACAAAATAATAACCGCAGTATTTTCCCTTTACATTCAACTATTATGTTTTTGTACATGTACCGTTTTGTGTAATTTTCAGAAATGCAGTCATTGTACTTCATTCTGATTCCAAATCACAACAATAGAAGTTCCCTGTTACAGGGTGCAGATTTAACTACCTGCTTGACTGTATAATACATGGATGAGGAAACAACACCTTATAAAAAACAACCTATTGATCAGATTCTGTTTTAGCATTGGCTAGACATGATGCATTGTACACTGTGACCCAACCTACATCCTCTGTATCCTGTATGACCTGTGTACATACGTATCCTGTATTATACAAGTACACACAACTTTATGGTTTGGGGATTGTAGGGTTTTGCTATTGTTTTGCTATTGTTGCTCTATAAATTCCCTTTCTAAAGTTTCTAAAGTATTCCTTATTGGGGTCCAAGTTGAACACAGAAAAACTGTTATGTTGTTCCATTGTGTAAAAGACCACACAATGGCCTGTGGGTTCACGCACATGAACATGGGTACTTTTTCCTTGAATTGGGGGCATTTATTCCACGTACTGCATCTCTTTGGAACTCCTTGCCTGGTGCATGTTTCCCTCCATCCTACAATCTAGACTGTTTCAAGAGGAATATCAATTCCTACCTCCAGCTCTCCTGAGTTCTTTTCATGTTTCATAATTTTCCTCTTATAATGTAGCCCCTTACCAAGAGTGGCTTTTAGCCTTGTTTGGGGCGAACTTGCATAAATTTTTTATTTTTTTTAAAATTCTACAATTATTTAGTCAATTGTTGCCTTATTTGTCATTGACACTTAGTAAGGAATGGTTGTCCGTTGCAGCGTTCTTCCTTAACAGTTGTGCCGGCCAATTACCAGTTAAAACACCCGAGCACCAGTCACAATTCTCTTCAGGATCCAGCTGGCCAGTTCAGTGTTAGAAAGCATCACTGTTTCATTTGAAATGCGGACTAATGAAAAAGCTGACGGACTAGTGAAATAACAAGTTAACTGGTCCTTCTGGCCAGTCACTAAAAAGGTTAAATGCAACCCCTGTGTTGGTTAAATGCAACCCCTGTGTTGGCTAAAGGCAACCCCTGTGTTGGCTAAATGCAACCCCATGTTGGCTAAAGGCAACCCCTGTGTTGGCTAAATGCAACCCCTGTGTTGGTTAAATGCAACCCCTGTGTTGGTTAAAGGCAACCCCAGTGTTGGCTAAAGGCAACCCCTGTGTTGGCTAAATGCAACCCCATGTTGGCTAAAGGCAACCCCTGTGTTGGCTAAATGCAACCCCTGTGTTGGCTAAAGGCAACCCCATGTTGGCTAAAGGCAACCCCTGTGTTGGCTAAAGGCAACCCCTGTGTTGGCTCAATGCAATCCCTGTGTTGGTTAAATGCAATCCCTGTATTGGCTAAATGCAACCATGTTTGTGTTGAAGTCAGTGTAACCCTTCTGTTGCATCTCATGATACATCAAAAATGGAGCATAAAATATTGCTGAGGCAATATTTCATCAATATTGTAGAGTAGCGCTTCAAGTACAAGTACATGTAATGAATCAAGCTCATGTTGATGCATTTTTGTCATGATACACCTGCATATAAAGCTACTTTAGAAGGATGAAGTAACATGTTGAGTGTCTTGGACAGTCATTTGTACCCATTGAGGGACAAGGCAGGAAATGACAAGGAAGTTCCGGTTTATCCTCCAAGTATCCCTCATGAAGGAGATCTCAAGTAAACTAGTCAATTATTAGTCATGACATGTCCATCAGTGACAGATGATACATACACTCGTGTACATGAAGTGCATGTAATCTGTCACTCTAAAGCCTGTATGAAAAGTGCCCCCAAAAATATATAAAAATCCACATACTTTTTAGATAATGTACATAATATAGTGTGCATAAAATGTTCTGGTTTTATGCACTATGTGTACAGTGTGTACATGTAGGTCCTAATGTACATGCATACATTGTATGGAGGATGGTAAACTCTTTCCTGAGGATGATCCCTGATGCATGGTACATACATGTAGTTTCCTGCTCAAGGCATTATATAGCTTTGGGTAGATTACCTCAGTCACTCAAGCAGGAATTAGTAGAGGCAATTATTTATATCAAAGATCTGTGATTGATATAGCAGATAGAAAATGATAAATCTGTGCTGTACACAACTATTTTGATGTTCACATTTACTTGCAGACTGTTCACATACAATGTATGTACAATGTACAGTTTACGTGTAACATAGGGGTGTGTGCATTATGTACACATTAGGCGTGTAATTTCTAACCTTAACCCTGCTTCCTCCATGCCCTCCCAAACCCAAACAACTTGTATAGTAAAGGATGGGTTTGCTTTACAATAAATTAATTTAGATTGTTTGTCAAAAAAATAGTGTCTAGATTTGCATAAAGCATGAGTTGGGAACTAAGGAGACTGAACAAGCTGAAAGTCTTGCTAAAGCCCCTTGCACACTAAGCAATCTGCCCAAGAAACAAAGTTCCACTTGACTTGAGTTTCCACTTGTTTACACATCAGAAGCATCCAGTAAACAACAGTCCAGCCAACCTCGATCAGGGGTGATCGATCTCACCGTGCAATTTTTTCCAAGCATGCCTTGCTCGTTCATAACCCTTGGAATTGGTTCATTAAAATGTGCCAGAATCCAGAATCTGGCATATTTTAAGTAGGCCTGTGGTTGATCAACTCTATGCACCCGCTCAAGTAAGGCAGCCTGCAAAAGAGGCATCGAGTCAAAGAGCAACTTGTCCTGTCGTTCTTCTTTGAACTTGTGATAATTCTATGCAGTTTAGGGTGACCGTGTAAAAACATGAATCATTTGAAATGGAACCGCACCAAAATAATTACATTTTCACACAAGCGTACTAAGCGTCCTACAAGCACCATACAAGCGTGCACACAAAGTAGTCACTTTTGGTAAGACAATCAGCGTTGTTTTTAGTACATCCCTACCAGGGGGTTAGTGATGAGAGGTATCGATACGGCTCGCTGCCCATGGTAGCCAGGCTGCAGTCCAGCAGCGCCAACCGTCGACTAACAGCAGGCCTAACAACTAACAGTACACACACTAGTGAACACCAATGCAGAAAGTAGAAACACATCACCATGATCACCAAGCACCTGATGATGATGATGATGATGATGATTAGAGCACACTAGTAGAATCATGGAGAACAAACCAACCAGCTCTTCACCCAAAGCAAAAGAGGAACATGTTGTGCACCCAGAAATAAATTCAAATGATATACATTTTCTGGGGAAATTCTATGAAGAATGTATTGATCTTTGCACAGTTTCATTGCAAATCCTAGAAAATATGTTTATGTAAACAATAACAGTTTGAATTGTCCTTTTTCAGCTTCTAAACAAAGGCCTGAGATCTCCTACCCAACAAGTTTTGAGCACACTGTCCATGTTGGATTTGACAGTATCACTGGGGAATTCACGGTGAGATAGTTGTCCAAACTATACTGAAATTTTAAATTGAAGTTAAGAGTCCCCCCCCCCCCCCATCATAATCATCTTAATTACCAAACCCAAGAATTTTAAATTCCAAACAAGTAAAGCCCGGTTCATACATATATGTACTTCCTGCGAATTTTGACATCACAACTCTGTTTTCGCTGCGAATGTTTCGCAGGAGTTGAGCACAGCTCAACTTCTCCGAATTATTCGTTGCAATTTTGTGACGTCAAAATTCGTTTCGCATTCGCAGGAAGTATGAACCGGGTTTAAAAGAGTTAGTTTTTTGGCAACCTTGTACACCAGTGCATTCTCATTTACCCTTTTACTAAAGTGAAATTTCAAACTTCACTTCACTGCTGTTGTTATGCAAAAAACCTTGTATTTAAGAGTTAGAAATATTTCTTGCAATCAGCACTTGTAACAACTAGATTGATATACATGTATACAATAATTATACACAATTAAACTGCTTTTTGTTATCGTTGCTTTAAAGTCACCACTGAATTGGCTGCAATTTTCATGGGTTACTTGTATCATGAACCTTCATGGTTTTATGTTGTGTTTAGAGGATTTGAAATCATTTACTTTTTTGTTGTACAATAATGTTTAGCATAAGTTTGTGTACAATGGACGCAATTACTTGACAGTTTTGAAAACTTTTACTTTCACTAACCTAGAACACCATCCTTTGCATTGGTTGTAGCGATCAAAGCTGATATGATAATGATAACTTTTCTATGTATTTATTAAAATTGTAATCCACTTTAATATGGGTTTTTTTTCTTGTTGACAGGGTATGCCAGAACACTGGGCTAAGCTGTTGATGTCATCTCAGATAACCAAGACAGAACAGAAGAAGAATCCACAGGCTGTGCTGGATGCACTCAAATTCTATGATGACAGTAACACCAACAGGAATGAGAAGTTTATGACACAACAGAAAGTCATTCTTAGTAAGTATGGACTGTCAGTTGATGGGTCTGAGAAAACAGGAACAGAGCCATAGACCCTGTTACTCTCACAGAATTGCTCTTCAAATAAAGAAGGAAACTGTGCTTTGTCATTAACTCTTTCAGTGCCAAGGTCGTACATGTATGATCTATTTTATGTATTCCCCAAGTGGCAATATCGTACATGTTCGATCTACTTTTATTTACTCAAAAAGTGTCATCAATCGTATCGTACATGTATGACCCATAATATACATGTTATTACGAGAAATTATCATTCAAAAATAGTATTGACTTTGGGATATACCAAGGCAACACAAATCAGCAAGATTGGTTTGGTTTGGTGAGAAAGACTTTTTGTACAACATTTCAAAAAAAACTCAAAAAGCCAAGCACTTCGGCGAACAAAAGCGGGCTCTGAAAGAGTTAAATAGAAAATGCAAAAACATGCATGCACCGATAGACAAATATTGACATGTACTTGTCCTCCTTTTTCTTTTATGAATTAGGCAAAGGTTCATCATTGGAGGAAACATTTGAACAAACTTCCATTAATTCAGTAAGTATTCTAAAGACAAATTTAATTGTAGCTGACTTTTGTTAACACCAGAAAAGCAAAGGTGGCAAATAGTTTTCGAACCTTCTAAATGTTTTACATACATGTAAGTTTGTTTGTCCCAAAAAGTCATGTTTGGGGAATCAAACTCCAATTCATCAAGTTGTCCATGGTAAGAAAGAATGTTTGTATCTATGGGAAGTACAGATTGTTGGCAATTCTGGTACATGAGATGAAATCTACATTCTACATCATGCAAACATGTCATTCCTGACATGGTAAAGAGAAACCCAAGAAGTATGTCCTCTTCAGCATTGAGTATGCTGATCAACAAATAATTTGACCTTAAATGCAATGGGGAGTTTGGGGTAAAAAAACTTCACATCTGTAACATACCTATGTAAAGTGATTGATTAAACTCAATTTGTTTTAATCTTCTGCTCAGGAAAACTTTTATGTCAAGGAGATAGTGTTTAGACAACTAGTTTTTTATTTCATATTTGGTATTGATGTTAAAAGTTTCTACAGAACTTCTGATCAGATGTACACAAGTTTGCAGCATCATTTGTTGTGTTCAATATTTCCGGAATGGAGCAAGTCTTTTGTAGTGTTTTTTGAGTAGTCAGTCGAAAAAACATGAACTAGGAAGGCAATTTTCAAATTGTATACTTTAAAACTTCCAGAAACATCCTAATACTCCTAAATCACCATATACTGAAGAAGATGATGAAGATGACGATGCACCACCAGCTATTGCACCAAGACCTGAACATACTAAATCTAAAGTAAGTCAGTCCAATATACTCCCATCAGCTATTACACCAAGACCTGAACATACTAAATCTAAAGTAAGTCAGTCCAATATACTCCCATCAGCTATTGCACCAAGACCGGAACATACTAAATCTAAAGTAAGTCAGTCCAATATACTCCCATCAGCTATTACACCAAGACCTGAACATACTAAATCTAAAGTAAGTCAGTCCAATATACTCCCATCAGCTATTGCACCAAGACCGGAACATACTAAATCTAAAGTAAGTCAGTCCAATATACTCCCATCAGCTATTGCACCAAGACCTGAACATACTAAATCTAAAGTAAGTCAGTCCAATATACTCCCATCAGCTATTACACCAAGACCTGAACATACTAAATCTAAAGTAAGTCAGTCCAATATACTCCCATCAGCTATTGCACCAAGACCGGAACATACTAAATCTAAAGTAAGTCAGTCCAATATACTCCCACCAGCTATTGCACCAAGACCTGAACATACTAAATCTAAAGTAAGTCAGTCCAATATACTCCCATCAGCTATTACACCAAGACCTGAACATACTAAATCTAAAGTAAGTCAGTCCAATATACTCCCATCAGCTATTGCACCAAGACCGGAACATACTAAATCTAAAGTAAGTCAGTCCAATATACTCCCATCAGCTATTGCACCAAGACCGGAACATACTAAATCTAAAGTAAGTCAGTCCAATATACTCCCATCAGCTATTGCACCAAGACCGGAACATACTAAATCTAAAGTAAGTCAGTCCAATATACTCCCATCAGCTATTGCACCAAGACCGGAACATACTAAATCTAAAGTAAGTCAGTCCAATATACTCCCATCAGCTATTGCACCAAGACCGGAACATACTAAATCTAAAGTAAGTCAGTCCAATATACTCCCATCAGCTATTGCACCAAGACCGGAACATACTAAATCTAAAGTAAGTCAGTCCAATATACTCCCATCAGCTATTGCACCAAGACCGGAACATACTAAATCTAAAGTAAGTCAGTCCAATATACTCCCATCAGCTATTGCACCAAGACCGGAACATACTAAATCTAAAGTAAGTCAGTCCAATATACTCCCATCAGCTATTGCACCAAGACCGGAACATACTAAATCTAAAGTAAGTCAGTCCAATATACTCCCATCAGCTATTGCACCAAGACCTGAACATACTAAATCTAAAGTAAGTCAGTCCAATATACTCCCATCAGCTATTGCACCAAGACCTGAACATACTAAATCTAAAGTAAGTCAGTCCAATATACTCCCATCAGCTATTGCACCAAGACCGGAACATACTAAATCTAAAGTAAGTCAGTCCAATATACTCCCATCAGCTATTGCACCAAGACCGGAACATACTAAATCTAAAGTAAGTCAGTCCAATATACTCCCATCAGCTATTGCACCAAGACCGGAACATACTAAATCTAAAGTAAGTCAGTCCAATATACTCCCATCAGCTATTGCACCAAGACCGGAACATACTAAATCTAAAGTAAGTCAGTCCAATATACTCCCATCAGCTATTGCACCAAGACCTGAACATACTAAATCTAAAGTAAGTCAGTCCAATATACTCCCATCAGCTATTGCACCAAGACCTGAACATACTAAATCTAAAGTAAGTCAGTCCAATATACTCCCATCAGCTATTGCACCAAGACCTGAACATACTAAATCTAAAGTAAGTCAGTCCAATATACTCCCATCAGCTATTGCACCAAGACCTGAACATACTAAATCTAAAGTAAGTCAGTCCAATATACTCCCATCAGCTATTGCACCAAGACCTGAACATACTAAATCTAAAGTAAGTCAGTCCAATATACTCCCATCAGCTATTGCACCAAGACCGGAACATACTAAATCTAAAGTAAGTCAGTCCAATATACTCCCATCAGCTATTGCACCAAGACCTGAACATACTAAATCTAAAGTAAGTCAGTCCAATATACTCCCATCAGCTATTGCACCAAGACCTGAACATACTAAATCTAAAGTAAGTCAGTCCAATATACTCCCATCAGCTATTGCACCAAGACCTGAACATACTAAATCTAAAGTAAGTCAGTCCAATATACTCCCATCAGCTATTGCACCAAGACCTGAACATACTAAATCTAAAGTAAGTCAGTCCAATATACTCCCATCAGCTATTGCACCAAGACCTGAACATACTAAATCTAAAGTAAGTCAGTCCAATATACTCCCATCAGCTATTGCACCAAGACCGGAACATACTAAATCTAAAGTAAGTCAGTCCAATATACTCCCATCAGCTATTGCACCAAGACCGGAACATACTAAATCTAAAGTAAGTCAGTCCAATATACTCCCATCAGCTATTGCACCAAGACCGGAACATACTAAATCTAAAGTAAGTCAGTCCAATATACTCCCATCAGCTATTGCACCAAGACCTGAACATACTAAATCTAAAGTAAGTCAGTCCAATATACTCCCATCAGCTATTGCACCAAGACCTGAACATACTAAATCTAAAGTAAGTCAGTCCAATATACTCCCATCAGCTATTGCACCAAGACCTGAACATACTAAATCTAAAGTAAGTCAGTCCAATATACTCCCATCAGCTATTGCACCAAGACCTGAACATACTAAATCTAAAGTAAGTCAGTCCAATATACTCCCATCAGCTATTGCACCAAGACCTGAACATACTAAATCTAAAGTAAGTCAGTCCAATATACTCCCATCAGCTATTGCACCAAGACCGGAACATACTAAATCTAAAGTAAGTCAGTCCAATATACTCCCATCAGCTATTGCACCAAGACCGGAACATACTAAATCTAAAGTAAGTCAGTCCAATATACTCCCATCAGCTATTGCACCAAGACCGGAACATACTAAATCTAAAGTAAGTCAGTCCAATATACTCCCATCAGCTATTGCACCAAGACCGGAACATACTAAATCTAAAGTAAGTCAGTCCAATATACTCCCATCAGCTATTGCACCAAGACCTGAACATACTAAATCTAAAGTAAGTCAGTCCAATATACTCCCATCAGCTATTGCACCAAGACCGGAACATACTAAATCTAAAGTAAGTCAGTCCAATATACTCCCATCAGCTATTGCACCAAGACTGGAACATACTAAATCTAAAGTAAGTCAGTCCAATATACTCCCATCAGCTATTGCACCAAGACCGGAACATACTAAATCTAAAGTAAGTCAGTCCAATATACTCCTATCAGCTATTGCACCAAGACCTGAACATACTAAATCTAAAGTAAGTCAGTCCAATATACTCCCATCAGATATACACGTGGTGTTACTACAAACCAAATATACATTGATACCTCACCATGCAATGTCTTAAATCCTGTATACATTTTTACCTTGTAGTGTACCTATTTGATATGAACGTTACCTAATGCCATTGTGTTGTAGTATTACTCAAGGATTGAACCACCTGCTGAGCCTAGCCCTCCACCAGTCACCCCACCCCCACCTGCTGCTTCAACTAATACTGAATCCAGCGTACAGAGGCCTCGTGACAGACAAAAGAAAAAGAAGATGAGTGATGAAGAAATTCTTGAAAGACTTAGTAAGTTGTTTCAAAATTATTAACAACAACAATGGAAAAATGTTTATGGTATCTTTGCTTTAAGTGGAGTCGGTAGTCACCACATTTCCTTTAAACCGATCCTGTTGTAAGAAAATAAAAGGTCAATTAGTCTTGTCCAAAAAAGAAGTTGGCAGTGTTTTAAGTCTTACACAAAGTTCCCTATCCTTATTATTGTACCGTAATTTCCTGCGGATAAGACGCATCTTATCTGACTTTCAATGGCAAAAAAAAATCACCGTGTCTTATCTTCTGATGCGCCTTATATGATTTCGATTTAGTTCATTGTGATGATTACAATGTGAAATCTAACATTTATACTGCAAAATAGTTCCTTTATTTCGTCCAGGGTAATTCTACATGTTACATTTTTATTAGAATAAAATCTACACCGTTCACATATTTGACGAAACTTACCAAAGAACGAAGTCACTGGCCATGCTGCTATAATAATAACAATACCATCGCGAATGAGCGACGATCCATGCATGCTGCACACATGCACAGTACACTGCTATATCACATGACTGGTACTAGTCTTTAAACAAGTAGTTTTTGTATATTATAGTGAAATGCTTTCGCCAACAGAGGACATATGTTCTTATTGTGAAAGCATTATTAAGAAAGCGCCCTCTAGCATTCGTTTGTTCTTGCATGTATTGCAGCATTCAGCGAAGACTAGCAAAGACCAGCAGCCCATTCATTGGGAAAACGTGTGTCTGCGCGTGCTCGTTGTGTAAAAAAAAAAACTGTTAAGATAAGGTTTTAGAAAAAATCTGTAAAACGAAAATGGAAAAAATAATAATGAAAAAAAATAGAAGTGAAGTTTTACTTGTCTTCGTGAAAAAAAAATGATGATCCCTTTGCGCTATGGTAAGTGTGCTTATACCATCACAACGACCCCTATATATGTTGGTGTACCAGCAGTATGGTACTTGGTGAGCTTATTTATTTAATGTTCAGGATATGTTGCGCCTTATTCGGCGGTGCGCCCTATCTGTTAACTCTGGAATATTATTAGGTAATTTGAGGTTACTGCGCCCTGTACGCTGAGCGCCTTATACGCAGGAAATTACGGTAGAAATTAAGTAGAAACAGAAAACGCTGTTGTATACAAGTGTTTTTTCCCAAGACAAAGTACAGAGTTTGTAAATATCGGGCATGATATTCTTTCTACTTTAGTATGATTTTTGTGGCGATTTCTGGGGTTTTTTGGTTGTTGGTTTGTTTTGTTTTCCTTGGGAATATTCTGGAAAACTGTGATTATGTAGACTGAAAAGTCTATACCATGTTTACATGTAGATCAACCCTTGTACTCAGTAAAATGGTCATACTTTTTTCCAAGAACCAAATATTGTGCCTAAAATCTAAAACAAATTTTGGTTCAATGTCAAAGATCACTCATTCTAAAGTTGAACTCACAACCAATCTCACAGAGAATATTATCAGTGCTTGGAAATAGCAGTGAATCGAGATTCCCAAAATCACCATTACATAGTTTGATTGCACCAACAACAAAATCTGCTACAACTGCATGACTATTAACTGATTCAGATAAATGATTGTACTAAGTTTACTGGAATTCAGTTTATATGTGTTCTCTTGAAGAAAACAACGTTCTGTACATTCAGTTTATATCCATGTTCTCTTGAAGAAAACAATGTTCTGTACATTCATGTTATATACGTGTTCTCTTTTGCAGGGCAAATTGTGAGCGTTGGAGACCCTAAGAAGAGATACACCAAATTGGAGAAGATTGGTCAGGGTGCGTCTGGTGTTGTGTATACAGCAATAGAAATTGGAACTGGTCAAGAGGTAAATGCTGTGTACAGTTGTATTAGAATGGACATTGAAGATTTAATAGTCGGCTCTCAAGTCCTTAAAGGCATGCCTTGACTCTCATGTAAATTATCAAGTTATTCACCCTTTGAAGACGACTCATTTCAGTACAATAATGGAGATGTGGCTAAAAATGTGGATTGTTTGAAGTAAGACTGTCTGGAAAAATAATTTCAAGCCAAAAATTTAGGAGTTGGACTCTTTTGGTTGAGTGGATATAGATCAATTCTTGCAGCCATTTGAGCAATTGGTACAATGGGGGCGGGGTCTAATTGAGGGTCAAGGGGTAAGTTTTGACTCTCCAGTAAAGTCACAAGTCGTACCGTTTCAACTCCTGAAAGTGGGAGTCTCAAATTTGTTGTGAAGGCTCAAGTCCTGAGCAGGAAGTAATTAAGTTGCAAAGCCTAAGTTGAGACACCGCTATTACTTGTGTACTTGTGTATTTGTTCTATTTCTTGTGAAATCAGTACAAGTACCTTATTGTATAAACTCGCTGCAACTCAAAGAGAATTTTTTGTACACTGTATTGCATCAATAAGATATCTGTTGTATTTGTTGAAGGTCGCCATTAAGCAGATGAATCTACAGCAGCAACCCAAGAAAGAGTTAATCATTAATGAGATTCTAGTCATGCGAGAGAACAAGAACCCAAACATTGTCAACTACCTGGACAGCTACCTTATTGGGGGTGAACTCTGGGTAAGGTTTTTTATGATTAATCAACCCAGGAACCATTAGCATGTCCTGGGACTCCTGGCTGAGTGAGTACATGGAAGTTCACTGAACTCATCCAGGGCCCAATTACACAGCTCTACTTACCACAGAATACTGTGCTTATGGTCACCCGTCCCTACCTGTAGGGTTAACACTACATTGTCTATCAACACTCTGTTGTTTGTCACCATTGCCCTTACAAGATACACATTTTGGGGTAATCTTTAGGTAGTAAGTGTATTTATTGGGGGGGGGGGGGGATTTTACATTGTGGGATTAATCCTTGTTTCTGTCAGCAAGCACACTGGGTTTGTATACTAGGTTGGTCAGCAAGCACACTGGGTTTGTACATTAGGTTGGTCAGCAAGCACACTGGGTTTGTACACTAGGTTGGTCAGCAAGCACACTGGGTTTGTACACTAGGTTGGTCAGCAAGCACACTGGGTTTGTATACTAGGTTGGTCAGTAAGCACACTGGGTTTGTACACTAGCTTGGTCAGCAAGCACACTGGGTTTGTACAACAGGTTGGTCAGCAAGCACACTGGGTTTGTACACTAGGTTGGTCAGCAAGCACACTGGGTTTGTACACTAGGTTGGTCAGCAAGCACACTAGGTTTGTACACTTGGTTGGTCAGCAAGCACACTAGGTTTGTACACTAGGTTGGTCAGCAAGCACACTGGGTTTGTACACTAGGTTGGTCAGCAAGCACACTGGGTTTGTACACTAGGTTGGTCAGCAAGCACACTGGGTTTGTACACTAGGTTGGTCAGCAAGCACACTAGGTTTGTACACTAGGTTGGTCAGCAAGCACACTGGGTTTGTACACTAGGTTGGTCAGCAAGCACACTAGGTTTGTACACTTGGTTGGTCAGCAAGCACACTAGGTTTGTACACTAGGTTGGTCAGCAAGCACACTGGGTTTGTACACTAGGTTGGTCAGCAAGCACACTGGGTTTGTACACTAGGTTGGTCAGCAAGCACACTAGGTTTGTACACTTTGTTGGTCAGCAAGCACACTAGGTTTGTACACTAGGTTGGTCAGCAAGCACACTGGGTTTGTACACTAGGTTGGTCAGCAAGCACACTGGGTTTGTATACTAGCTTGGTCAGTAAGCACACTAGGTTTGTACACTAGGTTGGTCAGCAAGCACACTGGGTTTGTACACTAGGTTGGTCAGCAAGCACACTGGGTTTGTACACTTGGTTGGTCAGCAAGCACACTAGGTTTGTACACTAGGTTGGTCAGCAAGCACACTGGGTTTGTACACTAGGTTGGTCAGCAAGCACACTGGGTTTGTACACTAGGTTGGTCAGCAAGCACACTAGGTTTGTACACTTGGTTGGTCAGCAAGCACACTAGGTTTGTACACTAGGTTGGTCAGCAAGCACACTGGGTTTGTACACTAGGTTGGTCAGCAAGCACACTGGGTTTGTACACTAGGTTGGTCAGCAAGCCCACTAGGTTTGTACACTTGGTTGGTCAGCAAGCACACTAGGTTTGTACACTAGGTTGGTCAGCAAGCACACTGGGTTTGTACACTAGGTTGGTCAGCAAGCACACTAGGTTTGTACACTTGGTTGGTCAGCAAGCACACTAGGTTTGTACACTAGGTTGGTCAGCAAGCACACTGGGTTTGTACACTAGGTTGGTCAGCAAGCACACTGGGTTTGTACACTAGGTTGGTCAGCAAGCACACTAGGTTTGTACACTTGGTTGGTCAGCAAGCACACTAGGTTTGTACACTAGGTTGGTCAGCAAGCACACTGGGTTTGTACACTAGGTTGGTCAGCAAGCACACTGGGTTTGTATACTAGCTTGGTCAGTAAGCACACTGGGTTTGTACACTAGGTTGGTCAGCAAGCACACTGGGTTTGTACACTAGGTTGGTCAGCAAGCACACTGGGTTTGTACACTTGGTTGGTCAGCAAGCACACTAGGTTTGTACACTAGGTTGGTCAGCAAGCACACTGGGTTTGTACACTAGGTTGGTCAGCAAGCACACTGGGTTTGTACACTAGGTTGGTCAGTAAGCACACTGGGTTTGTACACTAGCTTGGTCAGCAAGCACACTGGGTTTGTACAACAGGTTGGTCAGCAAGCACACTGGGTTTGTACACTAGGTTGGTCAGCAAGCACACTGGGTTTGTACACTAGGTTGGTCAGCAAGCACACTAGGTTTGTACACTTGGTTGGTCAGCAAGCACACTAGGTTTGTACACTAGGTTGGTCAGCAAGCACACTGGGTTTGTACACTAGGTTGGTCAGCAAGCACACTGGGTTTGTACACTAGGTTGGTCAGCAAGCACACTAGGTTTGTACACTTGGTTGGTCAGCAAGCACACTAGGTTTGTACACTAGGTTGGTCAGCAAGCACACTGGGTTTGTACACTAGGTTGGTCAGCAAGCACACTGGGTTTGTACACTAGCTTGGTCAGTAAGCACACTGGGTTTGTACACTAGGTTGGTCAGCAAGCACACTGGGTTTGTACACTAGGTTGGTAAGCAAGCACACTGGGTTTGTACACTTGGTTGGTCAGCAAGCACACTAGGTTTGTACACTAGGTTGGTCAGCAAGCACACTGGGTTTGTACACTAGGTTGGTCAGCAAGCACACTGGGTTTGTACACTAGGTTGGTCAGTAAGCACACTGGGTTTGTACACTAGCTTGGTCAGCAAGCACACTGGGTTTGTAGAACAGGTTGGTCAGCAAGCACACTGGGTTTGTACACTAGGTTGGTCAGCAAGCACACTGGGTTTGTACACTAGGTTGGTCAGCAAGCACACTAGGTTTGTACACTAGGTTGGTCAGCAAGCACACTGGATTTGTACACTAGGTTGGTCAGCAAGCACACTGGGTTTGTATACTAGGTTGGTCAGTAAGCACACTGGGTTTGTACACTAGGTTGGTCAGCAAGCACACTGGGTTTGTACACTAGGTTGGTCAGTAAGCACACTGGGTTTGTACACTAGGTTGGTCAGTAAGCACACTGGGTTTGTATACTAGGTTGGTCAGCAAGCACACTGGGTTTGTACATTAGGTTGGTCAGCAAGCACACTGGGTTTGTACACTAGGTTGGTCAGCAAGCACACTGGGTTTGTACACTAGGTTGGTCAGCAAGCACACTGGGTTTGTATACTAGGTTGGTCAGTAAGCACACTGGGTTTGTACACTAGCTTGGTCAGCAAGCACACTGGGTTTGTACAACAGGTTGGTCAGCAAGCACACTGGGTTTGTACACTAGGTTGGTCAGCAAGCACACTGGGTTTGTACACTAGGTTGGTCAGCAAGCACACTAGGTTTGTACACTTGGTTGGTCAGCAAGCACACTAGGTTTGTACACTAGGTTGGTCAGCAAGCACACTGGGTTTGTACACTAGGTTGGTCAGCAAGCACACTGGGTTTGTACACTAGGTTGGTCAGCAAGCACACTGGGTTTGTACACTAGGTTGGTCAGCAAGCACACTAGGTTTGTACACTAGGTTGGTCAGCAAGCACACTGGGTTTGTACACTAGGTTGGTCAGCAAGCACACTAGGTTTGTACACTTGGTTGGTCAGCAAGCACACTAGGTTTGTACACTAGGTTGGTCAGCAAGCACACTGGGTTTGTACACTAGGTTGGTCAGCAAGCACACTGGGTTTGTACACTAGGTTGGTCAGCAAGCACACTAGGTTTGTACACTTTGTTGGTCAGCAAGCACACTAGGTTTGTACACTAGGTTGGTCAGCAAGCACACTGGGTTTGTACACTAGGTTGGTCAGCAAGCACACTGGGTTTGTATACTAGCTTGGTCAGTAAGCACACTAGGTTTGTACACTAGGTTGGTCAGCAAGCACACTGGGTTTGTACACTAGGTTGGTCAGCAAGCACACTGGGTTTGTACACTTGGTTGGTCAGCAAGCACACTAGGTTTGTACACTAGGTTGGTCAGCAAGCACACTGGGTTTGTACACTAGGTTGGTCAGCAAGCACACTGGGTTTGTACACTAGGTTGGTCAGCAAGCACACTAGGTTTGTACACTTGGTTGGTCAGCAAGCACACTAGGTTTGTACACTAGGTTGGTCAGCAAGCACACTGGGTTTGTACACTAGGTTGGTCAGCAAGCACACTGGGTTTGTACACTAGGTTGGTCAGCAAGCCCACTAGGTTTGTACACTTGGTTGGTCAGCAAGCACACTAGGTTTGTACACTAGGTTGGTCAGCAAGCACACTGGGTTTGTACACTAGGTTGGTCAGCAAGCACACTAGGTTTGTACACTTGGTTGGTCAGCAAGCACACTAGGTTTGTACACTAGGTTGGTCAGCAAGCACACTGGGTTTGTACACTAGGTTGGTCAGCAAGCACACTGGGTTTGTACACTAGGTTGGTCAGCAAGCACACTAGGTTTGTACACTTGGTTGGTCAGCAAGCACACTAGGTTTGTACACTAGGTTGGTCAGCAAGCACACTGGGTTTGTACACTAGGTTGGTCAGCAAGCACACTGGGTTTGTATACTAGCTTGGTCAGTAAGCACACTGGGTTTGTACACTAGGTTGGTCAGCAAGCACACTGGGTTTGTACACTAGGTTGGTCAGCAAGCACACTGGGTTTGTACACTTGGTTGGTCAGCAAGCACACTAGGTTTGTACACTAGGTTGGTCAGCAAGCACACTGGGTTTGTACACTAGGTTGGTCAGCAAGCACACTGGGTTTGTACACTAGGTTGGTCAGTAAGCACACTGGGTTTGTACACTAGCTTGGTCAGCAAGCACACTGGGTTTGTACAACAGGTTGGTCAGCAAGCACACTGGGTTTGTACACTAGGTTGGTCAGCAAGCACACTGGGTTTGTACACTAGGTTGGTCAGCAAGCACACTAGGTTTGTACACTTGGTTGGTCAGCAAGCACACTAGGTTTGTACACTAGGTTGGTCAGCAAGCACACTGGGTTTGTACACTAGGTTGGTCAGCAAGCACACTGGGTTTGTACACTAGGTTGGTCAGCAAGCACACTAGGTTTGTACACTTGGTTGGTCAGCAAGCACACTAGGTTTGTACACTAGGTTGGTCAGCAAGCACACTGGGTTTGTACACTAGGTTGGTCAGCAAGCACACTGGGTTTGTACACTAGCTTGGTCAGTAAGCACACTGGGTTTGTACACTAGGTTGGTCAGCAAGCACACTGGGTTTGTACACTAGGTTGGTAAGCAAGCACACTGGGTTTGTACACTTGGTTGGTCAGCAAGCACACTAGGTTTGTACACTAGGTTGGTCAGCAAGCACACTGGGTTTGTACACTAGGTTGGTCAGCAAGCACACTGGGTTTGTACACTAGGTTGGTCAGTAAGCACACTGGGTTTGTACACTAGCTTGGTCAGCAAGCACACTGGGTTTGTAGAACAGGTTGGTCAGCAAGCACACTGGGTTTGTACACTAGGTTGGTCAGCAAGCACACTGGGTTTGTACACTAGGTTGGTCAGCAAGCACACTAGGTTTGTACACTAGGTTGGTCAGCAAGCACACTGGATTTGTACACTAGGTTGGTCAGCAAGCACACTGGGTTTGTATACTAGGTTGGTCAGTAAGCACACTGGGTTTGTACACTAGGTTGGTCAGCAAGCACACTGGGTTTGTACACTAGGTTGGTCAGTAAGCACACTGGGTTTGTACACTAGGTTGGTCAGTAAGCACACTGGGTTTGTATACTAGGTTGGTCAGCAAGCACACTGGGTTTGTACACTAGGTTGGTCAGCAAACACACTGGGTTTGTACACTAGGTTGGTCAGCAAGCACACTGGGTTTGTACACTAGGTTGGTCAGCAAGCACACCAAGCACACTGGGTTTGTACACTAGGTTGGTCAGTAAGCACACTGGGTTTGTACACTAGGTTGGTCAGCAAGCACACTGGGTTTGTACACTAGGTAGGTCAGCAAGCACACTGGCTTTGTACACAAAGTTGGTCAGTAAGCACACTGGGTTTGTACACTAGGTTGGTCAGCAAGCACACTGGGTTTGTACACTAGGTAGGTCAGCAAGCACACTGGCTTTGTACACCAAGTTGGTCAGTAAGCACACTGGGTTTGTATACTAGGTTGGTCATCAAGCACACTGGGTTTGTACACTAGGTTGGTCAGCAAGCACACTGGCTTTGTATACTAGGTTGGTCAGTAAGCACACTGGGTTTGTACACTAGGTTGGTCAGCAAGCACACTGGGTTTGTATACTAGGTTGGTCAGCAAGCACACTGGGTTTGTATACTAGGTTGGTCAGCAAGCACACTGGGTTTGTACACTAGGTTGGTCAGCAAGCACACTGGGTTTGTACACTAGGTTGGTCAGCAAGCACACTGGGTTTGTACACTAGGTTGGTCAGCAAGCACACTGGCTTTGTACACTAGGTTGGTCAGTAAGCACACTGGGTTTGTATACTAGGTTGGTCAGTAAGCACACTGGGTTTGTATACTAGGTTGGTCAGTAAGCACACTAGGTTTGTACACTAGGTTGGTCAGTAAGCACACTAGGTTTGTACACTAGGTTGGTCAGCAAGCACACTGGGTTTGTATACTAGGTTGGTCAGTAAGCACACTAGGTTTGTACACTAGGTTGGTCAGCAAGCACACTGGGTTTGTATACTAGGTTGGTCAGTAAGCACACTAGGTTTGTACACTAGGTTGGTCAGCAAGCACACTGGGTTTGTATACTAGGTTGGTCAGTAAGCACACTAGGTTTGTACACTAGGTTGGTCAGCAAGCACACTGGGTTTGTACACTAGGTTGGTCAGCAAGCACACTGGGTTTGTATACTAGGTTGGTCAGTAAGCACACTGGGTTTGTATACTAGGTTGGTCAGTAAACACACTGGGTTTGTACACTAGGTTGGTCAGCAAGCACACTGGGTTTGTACACTAGGTTGGTCAGCAAGCACACTGGGTTTGTATACTAGGTTGGTCAGTAAGCACACTGGGTTTGTACACTAGGTTGGTCAGCAAGCACACTGGCTTTGTACACTAGGTTGGTCAGCAAGCACACTGGCTTTGTATACTAGGTTGGTCAGTAAGCACACTAGGTTTGTACACTAGGTTGGTCAGCAAGCACACTGGGTTTGTACACTAGGTTGGTCAGCAAGCACACTGGGTTTGTATACTAGGTTGGTCAGTAAGCACACTGGGTTTGTATACTAGGTTGGTCAGCAAGCACACTGGGTTTGTACACTAGGTTGGTCAGCAAGCACACTGGGTTTGTATACTAGGTTGGTCAGCAAGCACACTGGGTTTGTACACTAGGTTGGTCAGCAAGCACACTGGGTTTGTATACTAGGTTGGTCAGCAAGCACACTGGGTTTGTACACTAGGTTGGTCAGCAAGCACACCAAGCACACTGGGTTTGTACACTAGGTTGGTCAGTAAGCACACTGGGTTTGTACGCTAGGTAGGTCAGCAAGCACACTGGCTTTGTACACCAAGTTGGTCAGTAAGCACACTGGGTTTGTACACTAGGTTGGTCAGCAAGCACACTGGGTTTGTACACTAGGTAGGTCAGCAAGCACACTGGCTTTGTACACCAAGTTGGTCAGTAAGCACACTGGGTTTGTACACTAGGTTGGTCATCAAGCACACTGGGTTTGTACACTAGGTTGGTCAGAAAGCACACTGGCTTTGTATACTAGGTTGGTCAGTAAGCACACTGGGTTTGTACACTAGGTTGGTCAGCAAGCACACTGGGTTTGTACACTAGGTTGGTCAGCAAGCACACTGGGTTTGTATACTAGGTTGGTCAGCAAGCACACTGGGTTTGTACACTAGGTTGGTCAGTAAGCACACTGGGTTTGTACACTAGGTTGGTCAGCAAGCACACTGTGTTTGTACACTAGGTTGGTCAGCAAGCACACTGGGTTTGTACACTAGGTTGGTCAGCAAGCACACTGGGTTTGTACACTAGGTTGGTCAGCAAGCACACTGGGTTTGTATACTAGGTTGGTCAGTAAACACACTGGGTTTGTACACTAGGTTGGTCAGCAAGCACACTGGGTTTGTACACTAGGTTGGTCAGTAAGCACACTGGGTTTGTACACTAGGTTGGTCAGCAAGCACACTGTGTTTGTACACTAGGTTGGTCAGCAAGCACACTGGGTTTGTACACTAGGTTGGTCAGCAAGCACACTGGGTTTGTACACTAGGTTGGTCAGCAAGCACACTGGGTTTGTACACTAGGTTGGTCAGTAAGCACACTGGGTTTGTACACTAGGTTGGTCAGCAAGCACACTGGGTTTGTACACTAGGTTGGTCAGCAAGCACACTGGGTTTGTACACTAGGTTGGTCAGCAAGCACACTGGCTTTGTACACTAGGTTGGTCAGTAAGCACACTGGGTTTGTACACTAGGTTGGTCAGTAAGCACACTGGCTTTGTACACTAGGTTGGTCAGCAAGCACACTGGGTTTGTACACTAGGTTGGTCAGCAAGCACACTGGGTTTGTACACTAGGTTGGTCAGCAAGCACACTGGGTTTGTACACTAGGTTGGTCAGCAAGCACACTGGGTTTGTACACTAGGTTGGTCAGCAAGCACACTGGGTTTGTATACTAGGTTGGTCAGCAAGCACACTGGGTTTGTATACTAGGTTGGTCAGTAAGCACACTGGGTTTGTACACTAGGTTGGTCAGCAAGCACACTGGGTTTGTACACTAGGTTGGTCAGCAAGCACACTGGGTTTGTACACTAGGTTGGTCAGCAAGCACACTGGGTTTGTATACTAGGTTGGTCAGTAAGCACACTGGGTTTGTACACTAGGTTGGTCAGCAAGCACACTGGCTTTGTATACTAGGTTGGTCAGCAAGCACACTGGCTTTGTATACTAGGTTGGTCAGTAAGCACACTGGGTTTGTACACTAGGTTGGTCAGCAAGCACACTGGGTTTGTACACTAGGTTGGTCAGCAAGCACACTGGGTTTGTATACTAGGTTGGTCAGTAAGCACACTGGGTTTGTATACTAGGTTGGTCAGTAAACACACTGGGTTTGTACACTAGGTTGGTCAGCAAGCACACTGGGTTTGTACACTAGGTTGGTCAGTAAGCACACTGGGTTTGTACACTAGGTTGGTCAGCAAGCACACTGTGTTTGTACACTAGGTTGGTCAGCAAGCACACTGGGTTTGTACACTAGGTTGGTCAGCAAGCACACTGGGTTTGTACACTAGGTTGGTCAGCAAGCACACTGGGTTTGTACACTAGGTTGGTCAGTAAGCACACTGGGTTTGTACACTAGGTTGGTCAGCAAGCACACTGGGTTTGTACACTAGGTTGGTCAGCAAGCACACTGGGTTTGTACACTAGGTTGGTCAGCAAGCACACTGGGTTTGTACACTAGGTTGGTCAGCAAGCACACTGGGTTTGTACACTAGGTTGGTCAGCAAGCACACTGGGTTTGTACACTAGGTTGGTCAGCAAGCACACTGGGTTTGTACACTAGGTTGGTCAGCAAGCACACTGGGTTTGTACACTAGGTTGGTCAGCAAGCACACTGGGTTTGTATACTAGGTTGGTCAGTAAGCACACTGGGTTTGTACACTAGGTTGGTCAGCAAGCACACTGGCTTTGTACACTAGGTTGGTCAGCAAGCACACTGGCTTTGTATACTAGGTTGGTCAGCAAGCACACTAGGTTTGTACACTAGGTTGGTCAGAAAGCACACTGGGTTTGTACACTAGGTTGGTCAGCAAGCACACTGGGTTTGTACACTAGGTTGGTCAGTAAGCACACTGGGTTTGTACACTAGGTTGGTCAGCAAGCACACTGGGTTTGTACACTAGGTTGGTCAGCAAGCACACTGGCTTTGTACACTAGGTTGGTCAGTAAGCACACTGGGTTTGTACACTAGGTTGGTCAGTAAGCACACTGGCTTTGTACACTAGGTTGGTCAGCAAGCACACTGGGTTTGTACACTAGGTTGGTCAGCAAGCACACTGGGTTTGTACACTAGGTTGGTCAGCAAGCACACTGGGTTTGTACACTAGGTTGGTCAGCAAGCACACTGGGTTTGTACACTAGGTTGGTCAGCAAGCACACTGGGTTTGTATACTAGGTTGGTCAGCAAGCACACTGGGTTTGTATACTAGGTTGGTCAGTAAGCACACTGGGTTTGTACACTAGGTTGGTCAGCAAGCACACTGGGTTTGTACACTAGGTTGGTCAGCAAGCACACTGGGTTTGTACACTAGGTTGGTCAGCAAGCACACTGGGTTTGTATACTAGGTTGGTCAGTAAGCACACTGGGTTTGTACACTAGGTTGGTCAGCAAGCACACTGGCTTTGTATACTAGGTTGGTCAGCAAGCACACTGGCTTTGTATACTAGGTTGGTCAGTAAGCACACTGGGTTTGTACACTAGGTTGGTCAGCAAGCACACTGGGTTTGTACACTAGGTTGGTCAGCAAGCACACTGGGTTTGTATACTAGGTTGGTCAGTAAGCACACTGGGTTTGTATACTAGGTTGGTCAGTAAACACACTGGGTTTGTACACTAGGTTGGTCAGCAAGCACACTGGGTTTGTACACTAGGTTGGTCAGTAAGCACACTGGGTTTGTACACTAGGTTGGTCAGCAAGCACACTGTGTTTGTACACTAGGTTGGTCAGCAAGCACACTGGGTTTGTACACTAGGTTGGTCAGCAAGCACACTGGGTTTGTACACTAGGTTGGTCAGCAAGCACACTGGGTTTGTACACTAGGTTGGTCAGTAAGCACACTGGGTTTGTACACTAGGTTGGTCAGCAAGCACACTGGGTTTGTACACTAGGTTGGTCAGCAAGCACACTGGGTTTGTACACTAGGTTGGTCAGCAAGCACACTGGGTTTGTACACTAGGTTGGTCAGCAAGCACACTGGGTTTGTACACTAGGTTGGTCAGCAAGCACACTGGGTTTGTACACTAGGTTGGTCAGCAAGCACACTGGGTTTGTACACTAGGTTGGTCAGCAAGCACACTGGGTTTGTACACTAGGTTGGTCAGCAAGCACACTGGGTTTGTATACTAGGTTGGTCAGTAAGCACACTGGGTTTGTACACTAGGTTGGTCAGCAAGCACACTGGCTTTGTACACTAGGTTGGTCAGCAAGCACACTGGCTTTGTATACTAGGTTGGTCAGCAAGCACACTAGGTTTGTACACTAGGTTGGTCAGAAAGCACACTGGGTTTGTACACTAGGTTGGTCAGCAAGCACACTGGGTTTGTACACTAGGTTGGTCAGTAAGCACACTGGGTTTGTATACTAGGTTGGTCAGTAAACACACTGGGTTTGTACACTAGGTTGGTCAGCAAGCACACTGGGTTTGTACACTAGGTTGGTCAGTAAGCACACTGGGTTTGTACACTAGGTTGGTCAGTAAGCACACTGGGTTTGTACACTAGGTTGGTCAGTAAGCACACTGGGTTTGTACACTAGGTTGGTCAGTAAGCACACTGGGTTTGTACACTAGGTTGGTCAGCAAGCACACTGGGTTTGTACACTAGGTTGGTCAGCAAGCACACTGGGTTTGTACACTAGGTTGGTCAGTAAGCACACTGGGTTTGTACACTAGGTTGGTCAGCAAGCACACTGGGTTTGTACACTAGGTTGGTCAGCAAGCACACTGGGTTTGTACACTAGGTTGGTCAGTAAACACACTGGGTTTGTACACTAGGTTGGTCAGCAAGCACACTGGGTTTGTATACTAGGTTGGTCAGCAAACACACTGGGTTTGTACACTAGGTTGGTCAGCAAGCACACTGGGTTTGTATACTAGGTTGTCAGCAAGCACACTGGGTTTGTACACTAGGTTGGTCAGCAAGCACACTGAGTTTGTACACTAGGTTGTCAGCAAGCACACTGGGTTTGTACACTAGGTTGGTCAGCAAGCACACTGGGTTTGTATACTAGGTTGGTCAGCAAGCACACTGGGTTTGTACACTAGGTTGGTCAGCAAGCACACTGGGTTTGTACACTAGGTTGGTCAGCAAGCACACTGGGTTTGTATACTAGGTTGTCAGCAAGCACACTGGGTTTGTACACTAGGTTGGTCAGCAAGCACACTGAGTTTGTACACTAGGTTGTCAGCAAGCACACTGGGTTTGTACACTAGGTTGGTCAGCAAGCACACTGGGTTTGTATACTAGGTTGGTCAGCAAGCACACTGGGTTTGTATACTAGGTTGGTCAGCAAGCACACTGGCTTTGTACACTAGGTTGGTCAGTAAGCACACTGGGTTTGTACACTAGGTTGGTCAGTAAGCACACTGGGTTTGTACACTAGGTTGGTCAGCAAGCACACTGGGTTTGTACACTAGGTTGGTCAGCAAGCACACTGGGTTTGTATACTAGGTTGGTCAGCAAGCACACTGGGTTTGTACACTAGGTTGGTCAGCAAGCACACTGAGTTTGTACACTAGGTTGGTCAGTAAGCACACTGGGTTTGTACACTAGGTTGGTCAGCAAGCACACTGGGTTTGTATACTAGGTTGTCAGCAAGCACACTGGGTTTGTACACTAGGTTGGTCAGCAAGCACACTGAGTTTGTACACTAGGTTGTCAGCAAGCACACTGGGTTTGTACACTAGGTTGGTCAGCAAGCACACTGGGTTTGTATACTAGGTTGGTCAGCAAGCACACTGGGTTTGTACACTAGGTTGGTCAGTAAGCACACTGGGTTTGTACACTAGGTTGGTCAGTAAGCACACTGGGTTTGTACACTAGGTTGGTCAGCAAGCACACTGGCTTTGTACACTAGGTTGGTCAGTAAGCACACTGGGTTTGTACACTAGGTTGGTCAGAAAGCACACTGGCTTTGTACACTAGGTTGGTCAGTAAGCACACTGGGTTTGTACACTAGGTTGGTCAGCAAGCACACTGGGTTTGTATACTAGGTTGTCAGCAAGCACACTGGGTTTGTACACTAGGTTGGTCAGCAAGCACACTGAGTTTGTACACTAGGTTGTCAGCAAGCACACTGGGTTTGTACACTAGGTTGGTCAGCAAGCACACTGGGTTTGTATACTAGGTTGGTCAGCAAGCACACTGGGTTTGTACACTAGGTTGGTCAGTAAGCACACTGGGTTTGTACACTAGGTTGGTCAGTAAGCACACTGGGTTTGTACACTAGGTTGGTCAGCAAGCACACTGGCTTTGTACACTAGGTTGGTCAGTAAGCACACTGGCTTTGTACACTAGGTTGGTCAGCAAGCACATATAATGGTACATGTTCTCCAGGACTGACCCATTCAATCTTGATTCTTGTGTGATTCACTGTAAGTTGTTGATAGAGCTGTAGTCCAGGAATCTGCAACTCTGTATGATGTTACCCACAGGTTGTGATGGAGTTCTTGGCAGGTGGTTCTTTGACAGACGTTGTGACAGAAACATGTATGGATGAAGGTCAAATAGCGAGTGTTTGTCGAGAGGTAAGCATTAGACATGATTACTTTTAATCGGCCAAAAAGCCAAGTGATTTATGTTTTTTGTTTTTTGGTTTTTTTTGGGGGGGGGGGGTTTCGGTTAAACTTTGTTTCTTTTCATTTTATCTGCTTCAGATGGTTAGAAAGTTACATTAATGCTTGAGGCCCATAGCATATTCATAAAATTGAAACAAGGTTTTTGACGTTGCAACCTTTTATCTACATAAGCACTTCCTCTTGTAACAATCAGTCCATTTGTTAAAGGTTCATATGTTTTTAATGTTCATTAAGTGATAATTCAATTTTGATCTGTACTGGTTTGTCAACAACATGTCAAGCCTTATGAAAAAGGGACCATGGATAAATTAAGAACGCATCCGGTTTTATGTTAACATTTTTACGGTTCTGACAAGCGTAAAAAAATTCACTCGAAAATTCTTCAAAACAAGGACCACATTGCGATCACAATTTACACAACGCACGCAGTCAAGTCGTTTCCAATTTTCAGGTTCGTAGTCCCGTTCCTTTGGGTGCAACAATAAGGCAGGAAACATTGAGCACTAGAGGGCATTTCAAAACAATGCGATACCATGAGAGTGAAATCCCCCTATTGGTGAAATATCCCAATGCATTGCGGGGTAGATCACAACACCCGTTTAAAGCACCTTGACCAAAGACATTACGTGTCTGTGCATGCTTGGAGAAAAACAGGTTTTCCCCCGAATTGCAATAATCACCATCGCTGGTGCACGATCTAAAACCGTGCACGGAACAATGAGCAGCTGGTATGCACGTAACAGCTGTCAAAGCATGGTCTTCAAACACAGTTCCCCTCGGAAATGTTAGCTTGTTTACAAAAACTGCACAACGTGTAGGCTTTATTTTACAAAAATTATGCCATTTAGGACATTTTGGATCAACAGAATGATTTTTTTACTGTAAAATGTAAGATTTGATTCTTTAATTTGTTTTGTTTTGTTGTTTTGGGGAATTATTTAGCGGGGTGTTTGTAGCGGGGTGTTTGTGCTTTGGTGAAGACGCATTGTTTTTGATCACATCCGTGGTTGTGTAAAAGTTTTTTCAACCTAAGATTTTTCACCTGTCTTGTTAAATTTATTTTTACCATGAAGACTTATTGCGGGGAAAAAGGCTAGGGTTTATCTAGTAAGCTGATTATAACTACACTGTGGCATTTGGCCAACACACCATTGTTCCTTTGTTATACAGTGATTCTCCCTCAAGATTGGGCGATTGCAGAAGAACGCGTGACACTGGGTTTTCTTTTGTTTGAGCTTGCATGCAAAAGAACGCGTAGGATCGCGGCCGTGCCCGTGACATAATTTATCCATGCTCCCTTATTGCTTAAGTTGTGCATTACACCACTAACTAAATTTTGTTATGAGATATCGCCTAACTCACAAGGCCAATACAAGAAACCTTGTGCAATTGGACTTAACGCACGTGCGTTAAGTTTCAGAATATCGGCTGGTGGTCTAAAACTTCAGCAGGGCCATGGAAACCATTGACCTTTACTCATTATCTTCTGTTTGGGTGACTTTGTATGTTAACCATCATAGCCTGTGCAAGAGGGATTATTCAATCATAGTTAAACTCTTTCAAATTTGACAATCTACCAATGAGGTCATAAATCTTTATCATACATTGTGATGGTCCTTTTAGCAGGGAAGTGATATCTCTGTTTTTAACAGAAAATCCTTTTCTCCCCCCTCCTCCTCCCCCCAAAAATTAAATAACAAATTCATAAAAAATGAAGATAAAACCATATAGAACACCCCCAGATTGCAGAGTAGGGCTGTTAACAGCCTATCACATCCCTGTTTTAGGTGTACAACTGTACATGCATTCAAGATTCATTGTCTAAAGACAAACTATGGTATTGGTAAATATACCAGCGAACAATTTGGTCATTACTCCATGTACTCATTACTGATACATTCACCCTACAAAAAACGTCTTCAATAAAAACACAATTTTTTAAATGATTATGATTTGACATCTGACTTTCATAGGAAGTATTTATCTGGTCAAATGATGTTGGTTCAAAACAAATCTTCCAGAGAAAATTAATTATTTATTTATTTATTCTGGTTTATTATTAAAAGCAAATACATGATTGGCAGCCATCTGGGTGGCTGAAATAATCTTGTTTAAAAGTAAAAAATTCCTTATTAAGTGCCTTCATCTCTGAGAAAAATAAGTAAACATAATTGGAGCAAAATGTCATCCATCAATAGTTACCAATAAATAAGACAAAAAGTAACTATCCTCCAAGATGGATTTATTTGTTGTGTTTAAATGTTTACAAGTGAGATTAATTGTTATGAAGAACAATCCAATGAAATCAATAGATTTCTTTCACTTTATGTAGCATACATATATTGAGTTGTTGTCATTTGTTATCTGTGTGTTTAGTGTTTGCAAGCATTGGAGTTTCTTCATCTTAATCATGTGATTCACAGAGATATTAAGAGTGATAATATTCTCCTTGGCATGGATGGAAATGTCAAACTAAGTAAGTGCATTCTTTATCTGTTTGTAGATTGTTGTTAAAGTACAATTCAATATATAAAGGGTGCGTTCGATTAGCTTCCCCAGGTCGACCCCAGTGTGCTCATCCTGGTAAGCCACTGACATGAGCTAATCGAACGCAAACTTTCCCTAGCATCTCTGGATGACAGACCGGAACTTCTTTCAGTGTCTGCATTACGTCCATTGATTCAAGAAAAGATCGTAAAATAATTATTCTCAAGGTAAAACTGCAACGGTAATTTTTTTTACAAGCCCACGTTGACATTTATACAAAAGTAAGCGTCTTTAAAAAAAAAATGTAATACTCACAAAGTCGCTGTTAAGGGTGAAAATGTGTGTCAAACTTTCTGAAAGTGTCCCGCTGAATTGCAAACAAATTGGTGGTCATTGAGAATGTTTTCGTCATGCACCTGGGTCAGTCCCAAGTAACCCGCTCCACAAGCGGGTTACTTGGGTCTGACCCAGGTGAGCCATGAGCCACGAGCCACAACAATGGTGTCAAAGCTACTCAATTGCATTGGGGTCAAGACTTGGGTCAACCTTGGAAGCTAATCACACACCCTCTGAAGCTGCATAAATAACTTAACAATTTAAACCATTGAGTGTGCAGAGTTAAATGGTGTACTGTGTCCTTTTCAGTTTCAGATTCAATATCATAAATCAAATGAAAGTCAAAGATTAGACTTGATTCTAGACTGTTTTGATTATGCTGTGTAAAGGGCAAAACCATTCATTCAAACAAACCTCTTGGGCTAAGACTAGTGAAAGGGAAGGGAAGAGGAGTGTTATCACTGAGAAAATTGTACCTTTTTAGTGTAGAACCCTTTCCTGAAGAACAATGTGTGGGTTAAATGTAATAAAATATAATTAATTTAATTTGTCATCTTTCTGGTTTCAACCCCTTGCAGCTGATTTTGGCTTCTGTGCACAAATAACTCCTGAACAGAGCAAGCGTACAACTATGGTTGGTACACCATATTGGATGGCCCCAGAGGTTGTAACCCGTAAGCAATATGGACCCAAAGTAGACATCTGGTCTCTTGGCATTATGGCCATTGAGATGATTGAAGGAGAACCTCCTTATCTTAATGAGAATCCACTTAGGGTAAGTTATATCCAGTACATCAAAGAGTCATATCTGAATAGAGGAGTTTAGCTGCAGCTATGGCAGCTACACATAAACACAAAGTCAAAGCCACTCAATTAAGGCACATTTTTAAACTTTACAATGTAGTCATGACATTGTAGTCATGGCGTTGTAGTCATGGCGTTGTAGTCATGGCGTTGTAGTCATGGCGTTGTAGTCATGGCGTTGTAGTCATGGCGTTGTAGTCATGGCGTTGTAGTCATGGCGTTGTAGTCTTGGCGTTGTAGTCTTGGCGTTGTAGTCTTGGCGTTGTAGTCTTGGCGTTGTAGTCATGATGTTGTAGTCATGACATTGTAGTCATGACAGTGTAGTCATGATTTTGAAGTCATGACATTGCAGTCATGCTGTTGTTGTCTTGATGTAGTCATGTCATTGTAGTCATGACATTGTTGTCATGACGGTTTAGTCATGTTGTAGTAGTCATGTTTTAGTCATGATGTTGAAGTCATGACATCAAACTATGACAGGGAATAACAATTAATGCAGCCAAAGCAAGACCCTGGGAAGGTTAACTGAGTCGTAATAGTGTGTATGCCTACAAAAATGTCTGCAGTGATCCAATATTGGTGGATACATGTACATGTATAGACGTCATTGACGTGAAGTGGTTAAGGCTTCCAATCCCACACATTACCCCTGTAAGTTTCTTTCCCAAAGTACCCAAAGCCTTTTTGAGTTATGGCGGACACTATGCTACAACACTATAAGGTTTGGGTAAATTTGTCTGTATACACCCAAACTAAACAGTGTACTCCTATAGTGTCCGCCATATCTCAAAAAGGCTAATGTAAGTACATCATGTGCACTGGTGGAGGGCAAACATGTCGGCATGTACTAGAGGTGTTTACTGCCACCAATAGACAACAGTGTAGTTTGCTATCAGTGTATTGGGGTTTCATGAGTGGAAAAGAATATTGATGTTTATAGATAAAGCTATTTCTTAATCACAGTGTGTTGCCCTCAAACAGTCAGAAAACATTCTACAAGCAGTGATTCAATGCATAGAAAAATATGTAACATACAATGTACATGTGTGTGTTTTGGAGGTAAATCAAATTTTGCATTTCAAGTTTGAGTAAAAACACAAGGCTGAGTTAATTTTTGTTTCATTTGACTGTAGGCTCTGTACCTTATTGCAACAAATGGTACTCCAGAAATCCAAAACCCAGAGAAGTTGTCACCGGTGTTTAAGGACTTCTTAGCCCAGTGTCTAGAGACAGATGTTGAGAAGAGAGTAGGCAGCACTGAGCTTCTTGAGGTAAGATCAGGGGTCTGTTTGGCTCACATTGAGTCATTGGTTCAAAATCCTAGATCCAGCTCAGTTGAATACAAACAACATTGTAGGAATTCTAACCCAGTGTAGGTTTTGTATTAGTTGTAGTGTCTTGATGGCAGACTGTGGCTTCACCCCAGTGTTGTTGACTTGACTTGGACTCGAGTCAGACTCGAGTCGCTAATTTCATTAACTAGCAACTTGAATTGACTTGGGGAAAAAACGACTTGTGACTTGACTTGAGGGAAAATGACTTATGACTTGACTTGCCATGAGGAACAATTACTAGAGACTTGACTTGACTTGCGCAAAAAAAAATTGAGAGTTGAGAATTGACTTTAATAAATTTGATTTTACGACAAAGCAATTATTGTTCAAAATAAATGTAGCAAATTGGAGTCTTCGGCAGCGATCAATGCCCCTTCCGAGGATCCCGATGTTTTTGAGTGCTCTTGTCATATAGCTAAACAAACAAGACATGACTGTATGGATAAACCACTGAGATAAAATCACTGAAATTAATATCCATATTCCATGAAAACAGAACGTCACACATTTTTGTGTGCTTTTTATCACTGACTCAATTAATTCATGGTTTCTACCTCCACAATTGAACGTTGCGATCTCTAAAAGCTGGTGCCTCGATTTTTATTCCGATACACGTGCATGGACATTACGTAAATACATGTACTTTTCAGTGCACCTGACGTTTCCCGACCACTCGGTGAGTTCTCACCGAGGGAATTTCCCTTGCCTTTTCGCTCCCACGGCTACACGCCCTTCCTTCACCCCCTAACTATAAAGTTGACCACATTAGGAGCAAGTACATCCGCGGGATCGAGGTGATGAATACTATGGGATGGCAGCGCTGTGAGAAGCATTACGTCATAAATACTCACACCGATCGAGTGCGTTTCGGCCAATCGGAAAGCAGCCAGTCAGAAATCAGCCAATCAGCCTGTGCCAATCACGTTCGTGCTGCTTCGGCGATACCATGAAGAAAGACAACTATGGCTAGATGGGAAGACGTACACATGGTGTCCAGTTTCCTTTAAGAATTTGTACATGCCGCGATCCAATGAACTGCCCTCTTTTTTGTGGCATTCACATAAAAAAAAACCTGTTTATGACCATTGTAGGGCTGGTCGCCGTCCAAAATACTGAATGGCCTACACCAGTTCGACACCCTTTGCGGAGTGTAAAAAGCTTAACAAAAGGCAGAGATTACTCACAATATCAAAGCAAGCAACGCACAATATCGTATATATATATTTTTTTTTGCGATATTTGGATATTTTAAAAACCATCATCGGTATTGACGATATTATTCCAATATCATATCTTGACGATATTATCATATCATCGTCCAGCGCTAGTACATATACTTTGCCAGTGTCTGACATCTGTTTCTGTTGTTACATTACAAGTTACGATCTCACAAGAAGTCCAATGCCAACTGTTTTACATGTATATCACTTGTATATCACTTGTATATCACTTGTATATCACTTGTATATCACTTGTATATCACTTGTACATGTATATCACTTGTTATTAAGTCTTTCTTCCATTCTTGCTACTTTTCTTCATATTTACCACAATTTGTAAATCACTTGTTATTAAACCCTCTTATTGTTTTGTTGTCTTGATGCAGCATCCATTCTTGAAGATGGCCAAACCTCTTAAGACACTCGTCCCGTTGATAATTGCAGCCAAAGAGGCCAGTGCTCGCCATTAGTCAATGGCTGACAAGGAGAATAATTCCCATCATGTATAGGTAGGGATTGTAGGCAACTTTACTTCCAAACCCTACACAGAGGACCACACCATTGGCTCAGTTACTTCATTGCTATAAGATCATTCTTGTAATCTCAGATCACTAATCAAAACACTTAGAAATCTCAAGAAAACAATAAACGACCACAAACTCATATTCTTCTTACAAAATGAATGTTCATTTTTGCATTTTTTTTTTTTTTTACAATTTTTGCTCCAAAATACACAGAGCAATTTTATGAAACTCCTACATTTGTGATAAGGACCTTATAGTACTGAGCCAATGTAAATCTAAAGTAAACAATGCCGGTTGTACATTGTACATGGTAGTAATGAGTGCAGTAAAGCAGTGCATAGGATTTATAAGTGTATTTATGTAACCAGCTACAATCACACTTGACATTTTAGTAACAGGATAGTAATAGCAATATGTTATATCCTGAGCAAAACTGTGATTAATTAAAGGGATGGTTTGTCACTCACAAAGTTATTGCTTTCAATATTGAGTAAGAGGCAATTATGGAGTTTGCACGAGTGCAACACATTTTGATGAAAATTTTCTTCAAACAAATTTAGGAGAAAAAATACATCAGTTACCATTGATGGAATTTTAAATGTTTTTATGCTGCTTTGATAAAAATAAATGTGACAATTTTCTTCAAATCTGGATGAATGTTTAAATGTACAGGTTGTGAAAGCGATGATGGGCTTGCCATTTAAATAATACTTGAAAGGACTTTAAATATAAGTCATACGGTGCTTAATCATTTTCTACTTAATGTTTTTGCTTTTGCAATTTTTCAATTTGATATCCCTTTCACATTTGTACAAATATCTGGGTCCCCAGTTATACAAATTGTGTGCCAGAAAACACACCAGTAGTTGTGTACTGCTATAGTGCTCATTGACATCACTTAAGCACTATACAATACGTTTTATATATCACACACATAGATCCTTGTCATTTGATTGGAGGAACATGCGTCACATGTTATAGTTTATTTTGCCATATACAATACTGCCGCAGCACGTGACGCTCCAAAATTTGATACAGGAGTCCTATATTGATTAATATAGGTTGCTCAGGACACTTGGCAATGCACTTCACAATTTGCAGCATCATTTTCAAAATAATATTTCCCGCTCGTTTGTCCCTACGAAACAAGGTCATGTCACAGCTGTCAAGGTCGGTGTCTACATGGAGTCATTTCTGTTGTTCATAAGGTGTTTTTTTTATTTTCAGAGAGTTATGTGGATAAGTTTCATTGTCTATTTTGTGTTTATTGTCAACAAATTTACAACGACAAGGATCTATGGGTGTGTTATACAAAAAGTATATTGAATGCATTTCATTTGTGCATTGTTGCCGAGTATGAAATTTGGCTTTTCGATTTCACTCTGCTTCGTCTCGCGAAATGGAATATTTCAGATTTCACTTTGTGATTATATTCTGCGACAATTCACTTACCCGCATCCAATATTTGTATAATATGATGATTTTATGTCCCAACCAGTGTATAATTGTCTTTTTTGTCTGTTTCTAAATGTTGTTGGTGGTTTTGTTCCTCTTCTATCCCCTAGAACTCAACACTGAGCACTGTGGAAGGTTGCTGAAGGGAAACCACCAGTTAATATTTAAATTCACTTGTTTTTCAAAGAACCCCAAGGTCGGTCCCAAATTAAATTCAAAAGCTATGAATTTATCATTAGGGTTGCTGAGAAGTAAACACTGAACCCTTTTTGTAAATATTTTCATTAAAACATGTTGATATTGCATCATAGACTTATACCAATCAATAACTATCCAACAAGTTGAACTTGAACAAATTCAACAAAATGTGACATGAAAAAAATGTTGGGTTGTTATTTTGAAGGACTACCAAATGACTGCATGAACCGAGCTCATTTAATGACATCAATGTAGCTGTCAAATCAATAGGAGATCTAGTATACAGCGGATTAAATACAAAATTGGCTTGCTTGTGTTTAAGGCGATGAATGGTTATTCCCCGTCTTATATATGTGATCTTGTGCAGCCATATGTTCCAACACGAGAAAACCTACGCTCTGCAGACAAATTTCTGCTTGAAGAACACAGGGCACGCAACTCTTGGGGAGAGCGTTCATTTCAAGTCGCAGCAGCAAAGATATGGAATGGTCTTCCACACAACGTCCGGGCAGCTGTCACAACTGATACATTCAAATCAGCACTCAAAACACATCTGTTCAACATGCACAACTAATCATTGCCTTTGACATTATTTTGATATGGACATGTGAATTTGACCACAGAGCATAATAACTATAACTATTTTATTAGATGTCACGAGCAGTGCACTTGGAGCTCAACTGACTAGAGTGCAGATTTTTGAGCAAGCGCCATGAGCGCCTGCATTGGCGGATACCGGCGCTATATAAGACTTCGATTATTATTATTATTACATGTACCAGATCTTTGAACATTGGTTTTTGTTCAGGAAAACAGGTCCAGCTTTTTTTGTTTTTATTGTTCAGGAAATGTAGTATGTTTCCTATATTACTTGCACTTGGTGCAGTTTCTTAGAATACTATCTGTAAACAGCTCGAGCTAACTCTCTGTGTTATTTACTTGGATCCTTCCACATTCTTTAAAAAAGGTGATCACTCAATACCCAAATTGTTGCCTTCCATGATCAGTGTCAAAGAACACTCCTTGGTTTAAATGGAATTAAACAGAACTAATTCTGTGATTTCGATGTATTTTGGGTAGTAAGGGATTGCATAAAAATCCACTTAATACTGCAGTTTATAAATTAATTACCTTTCTACTGACTGAGGCTCTAATGTAAAAATCGTACTCCATTTGAAAACTCAAATCCAAACATAAGGTATGCACAACATTTTCATATCTTGTTCTTGGTTAATGGAAACAGTTTTACAAATATTTGAACTCCAAGTTTAACTTGGTTGTAGGAAAAATACCGATATCGAGTAAATATCAATTTTTATCCATTGTACAGTTGAACTTTCATCCTTATCAAATATTTTAAAGGTCACATCCAAGTTGTTTACTTCAGAAGAAAGCAGCCTGATATGGTGTAGTTTTACAGTACAATACATCAAACTACTTAAGCATGTTTCATTAACAACGACTATAAATACATTTGACAATACAGCAGAGTGGGAATTCAGCTTACACTACTTCAGGCTATGTAGAATCATAAGAGTCTACTAGACTTGTAGTTGAGTTTGGTTGTCATATTATATCTTCCCACCAACCTGGTCCACTATGCACAGTTTATTTCCTTCAATTTAATGATAAGATGCTCATGGGAAATGTATGTAAAGTTCCTGACTTGTATTTGAACATTTAAGTATTGTTTTGCCCAGAATCAACATCTGAGACATTCTGATAAGTTTCACTGATACTGTGAAATAAACCTTGGAGCCTTGGAGTTTGATGGATTGACTGACCAGCAGAATGGGGAAGTTCTTAGACCTAATGCTGACAGGGTTTAGGCAAAGGGAATTCAAGCTACTCTTATGTATTAATTGTTTCATACTTGTTTGTGTGAACAACAATTTAACCTGGTGTGTAGATAATGTTTAATAATTACAATATTACATAAAGAGACTAATCAATGAGTTGTGATTTTAGCCTTATTAAGTAGCCCCTTTGCACATATTGTAGGATTGTCCTATTGCAAATTTATTAATGTAATTTTAACATGCAGCTCCATTTGTATCTGTTGTCTTATTTTATTATATTTTGTCTAAATTGAACATTAATTCAGTTTAGCCAATCCGGTTCAAAAGGAACTCGTACATAACTCAAATTGTTTGTGTGATTAAAGTCAAGTATGTATTTTATATTTTATTTTGTTAGTTGCTGATTTTCAGTTATATTGATTAATAAAAGAGATTGCACGGTGTATTTAACTACACAATAATTTCTCATTATGTTCATGTTCTTTGATCTAAATGGAAGTCAAATACAAGAATAACAATATTAATAATACCAGTGCATATTACAATGCACTATGTCTGTCAGACTTGACACTCCTGGTGCGACTGAGAGCAAAGGGCAGAATTTTTCTTAATGTTACAAGCCCAAGTGCCTAGTGATGTTCACAGATATTTGTTTCAATATTCTTCATAAAAACATGTTCCTCCTCAAATCCTCATCTTTTGGGTGAAGGACAAGTTTAGAAAGATAGAAAATTAAAAGGATTTTGTTATGCTTTTTTTTCTTAATTTATTAATTTTCATTTATGAATTGACCATTAGTTAGGGGCAGGATTTGGAAAACTAGCCCATAGGTTGGCTAGTTTTGATTGATGACGATTTGCAAACTAGTTGCCGATATCCCAACGAATTACTGGAGAAGAGGTATCTGTATCACACAAACATTGTGATCCAGATTTGTAGACTTGCCCAGACCCCATGAGCCAGTCCATGTTGACCCCTCTACTGGTGACTATTTCAAAAACTAGCATCGTATTCCAACTCACGAGTCAAAGTGAACAGTCTCGAGTTTTCAACGTGTGATTGAATTCTGCTATATATACTGTGTATATAAAATGCATCATATATTTCACAAATCCTTTTCATTAAATATTTGTTTATATAATTCATAATTTATTTCAACAAAACATAATACAAAGTTTTGAACAATGAACTTATAATGAGAAAAATAGAATTAGCTGTTGCTAACTAACCAAAAGGACCTATGGTATAAATGCAAAAAATAGTTAATGGTCTGACGTTTTCACCCTAAGCAGAGTCTTCTCGAAGGCATCACAACATACATAAATAGGTCTGTAACAGAAGCAGTCAAGTTCCACTTGATTGCTTCTGTTACAGCTGTACATGTATACCCATTTAATAGGTATGTCGTGACGTCATTTAGCCTTTGATAAAGACTGCTAGGGTCGAAACGTCGGGCCATTAGCTATTTTTTGAATTTAATTATAACTAATTTGAACATAAGGTATTAAACAGCTGATACTGTTAAAGACTGGTTGGCTAAAATGTGTTGGGCACTCGTAGCCATAAACATGTTGGCACGTGAGGTTATGCACATACTAACAATGCGTAATGCAATCAATACAAACAGAACTCAATAATGTAAAATCTATTAGTACAAAGTTTACTAATAGCACCCCAAGCTTCCCTTGTTAAATATTTGGGTGTCGGAACAGTTTACATGGCAACATAAAGTACGACACATGTTCCACCATCAAAAGAAAAGGATCTCCGAGCGTGGTATATAATACATGTACAAGTTGCAGTTCTAGTGTGAGTTTGAGCTTGCTAGGTCAACCAGAAAAAAAATACACACGCATCTTATGGTTCCATTTTACAGTAAATACAACACCTTCTCTTCATATTTATTCACTCAAAAATCACAATTTCTAGTGAGAAATACAAATTTTTAAAAGCAGTAGATATCTGCCAACAGGGGCAAAAAGTTAGGATCAATGATACGGCTCCCTCTCAAACAATTGGACTACATGTATAACTTTAAGCCATGCAGCAATTATGAGAAAAAACACAGAGGATTCGCAAAGATAACTGGGTTTGAAGTATTTGTATAAGATCTGATTGAACTACAAATCCAATGCTAGGTAGAGAAGTTATCTCACAAAGCAAGATTTTTTAAATATTTCACTTTTCTGATGCTCATCAAAGCTCTGTAATCAAACGACAACATTACTTGTGACCTTCCTTATGTTTAAATTATAAACAGTAAAATACAAGAACACATGAAAAACGCTGTCATCCTTAAGTCAATGACCAGCCCTATGTACATGAAGTGACCTCTAGTACAATGCATCACAACTTGTTCAATACCGCACACACAGATCCTTGTCATTTGATTTGGGAAACCAACGCAACATGTCAAATCTTATTTTGCCATGTATTTACTGCCGCATCACGTGACACTTAATACTTAATATAGGTCTCTTGGGACACTTCGCAGCGAAGCATTATACATTTTTAAAAGACTTTTTAGAGTATGGGGTGGATGATTTCTGTGGGTTTTTTTATTTTTATTGTGAGACAAAATTCAAATGACAAGGATGTATGTGTGTTATATAAAAAACACATTGTATGCATTTCGTTCCTGCATTGTCACAGAACATAAACACTCAGTGAAATCTGGCCTTTCCATTTCACTTGGCTTTGCCTTGTGAAATGAATAGTACAGATTTCACCTCCTGCTTTATATTCTATGACAATGCGATCACATACATCCAATATTTGTATATAATGTACAATGAATAAAGCAGTTAGCTTATGCTTATAATAATACTTAATTGGCAACAATATTGGCTTAAGAGTTACAATTCCTTTCACACTTAAAGCACAGATTCTACATAAACAACCCCTATACTTTTCTTCATAAAGAGGAGGGACTCCGGGCTCATAGTTCAAATTCACTTTAGTGATCCACTCATTTTCCAACAGAGTCTATATGAAAAGGAGAACAAATTTAAAGACTCTAACCTCACATAAAAAAGGTGTGAAATGTTACAAGTGCCATTTTTGTCAAATTCCCCCAAAATGTTTAATGACATCACATTTTAAACAATGGTCTGTATATTTTTGTACAGAGAATTACTAGTTCACTTCTAAATTTGTATGACATTCAATCAAAACGACATTGAATTTGACCTTTTAACTGGCGCAAAAATTCCTCTTTGAAATGTACATGTACAAACCCATTTCTTTTTGCTGTCCAGTGACATCATGTTTTAAAATTCACTCTGAAAGAGTATCAAATAAAATGACCCTGACACCATTTCAACATAAACTTTGAGACTTTTAACTTTTTCCCGCTACATTGTATCATAAGGACTCTATCTCTTGGAAAATGATGGATCCAAAACTGAATTTAACCTTGGAGCTCCTTTTTAATATTATGATATATTTCAGTATTGCACTATCACACCATTAAGCCATGTGCTATAGACTAATAATTGCTGATCTTATTTAAGTCCGAACATTTCAATACCATGGACTGGAGTATAATTTGATTGGTGGGCACTTCCTGCCACAACACCTATAGGTTTGGTTTGAGTGAGTTAGAATTAAGCATTGTTAATCTCTAGATTCTGAGCGATTTCATCCATACCACTACTTCTCAAGGCTTCTAGGAGGACAGCAAGTGTGGCTTGCTCATCTTGCTTCTGTCTCCATAATGACAACATCCTCTCAATCTGCAAAGCAAATGCATTCAGAATAATCATACCATCTAGCATTCTAGGTAAAAACCAAGCTGCAAAATATGCTTTTTGTTTATGGTTTATAAATCAACATCAAATATCACAAGAAGATGTGTGTCTACACATCTCCTTGTTTTTTTAAGGTGCAATAATTTCATGCAACTTTCTTGCCTTCCATGTGGAATAAACAGTTTGTAACTTTGATTCAACAAGTTTTCTAAAGTAAAAATGTTTTAAAAATTGTTCTTTACACAAACTGTGTGCAGAAATGCATCTTATTTCTTGGGTATATTTATTTATGCGATACACAGAAAGGAATAAAAGCACTGATGTGCAAAAAGCAATAAACCTTTAGGACCTAGTATCACCTGATGTGAAAGAGTAGTCATGATCCTCTGTACCTGATTTGTTACTAAAAGCGCGGATCACATAAAGAACCGGTAACTAAACGTTGAAGACAATGAATGTAACTATTGGAACTGCACGTTTATTAGTTGAACCATAAAGAGAAACTGGCATACAAACAATATTTAGGCATTTTTTTAGGCTACAAAATCTAGCCAACTTTAAAATGTAGTACCACACATTATCGGTTGCAGAGGTGGCCCCCTATGTTATGACTGAAGTCACTCATACTGGTTGAACCACACATTATCGGTTGCAGAGGTGGCCCCCTATGTTATGACTGAAGTCACTCATACTGGTTGAACCACACATTATCGGTTGCAGAGGTGGCCCCCTATGTTATGACTGAAGTCACTCATACTGGTTGAACCACACATTATCGGTTGCAGAGGTGGCCCCCTATGTTATGACTGAAGTCACTCATACTGGTTGAACCACACATTATCGGTTGCAGAGGTGGCCCCCTATGTTATGACTGAAGTCACTCATACTGGTTGAACCACACATTATCGGTTGCAGAGGTGGCCCCCTATGTTATGACTGAAGTCACTCATACTGGTTGAACCACACATTATCGGTTGCAGAGGTGGCCCCCTATGTTATGACTGAAGTCACTCATACTGGTTGAACCACACATTATCGGTTGCAGAGGTGGCCCCCTATGTTATGACTGAAGTCACTCATACTGGTTGAACCACACATTATCGGTTGCAGAGGTGGCCCCCTATGTTATGACTGAAGTCACTCATACTGGTTGAACCACACATTATCGGTTGCAGAGGTGGCCCCCTATGTTATGACTGAAGTCACTCATACTGGTTGAACCACACATTATCGGTTGCAGAGGTGGCCCCCTATGTTATGACTGAAGTCACTCATACTGGTTGAACCACACATTATCGGTTGCAGAGGTGGCCCCCTATGTTATGACTGAAGTCACTCATACTGGTTGAACCACACATTATCGGTTGCAGAGGTGGCCCCCTATGTTATGACTGAAGTCACTCATACTGGTTGAACCACACATTATCGGTTGCAGAGGTGGCCCCCTATGTTATGACTGAAGTCACTCATACTGGTTGAACCACACATTATCGGTTGCAGAGGTGGCCCCCTATGTTATGACTGAAGTCACTCATACTGGTTGAACCACACATTATCGGTTGCAGAGGTGGCCCCCTATGTTATGACTGAAGTCACTCATACTGGTTGAACCACACATTATCGGTTGCAGAGGTGGCCCCCTATGTTATGACTGAAGTCACTCATACTGGTTGAACCACACATTATCGGTTGCAGAGGTGGCCCCCTATGTTATGACTGAAGTCACTCATACTGGTTGAACCACACATTATCGGTTGCAGAGGTGGCCCCCTATGTTATGACTGAAGTCACTCATACTGGTTGAACCACACATTATCGGTTGCAGAGGTGGCCCCCTATGTTATGACTGAAGTCACTCATACTGGTTGAACCACACATTATCGGTTGCAGAGGTGGCCCCCTATGTTATGACTGAAGTCACTCATACTGGTTGAACCACACATTATCGGTTGCAGAGGTGGCCCCCTATGTTATGACTGAAGTCACTCATACTGGTTGAACCACACATTATCGGTTGCAGAGGTGGCCCCCTATGTTATGACTGAAGTCACTCATACTGGTTGAACCACACATTATCGGTTGCAGAGGTGGCCCCCTATGTTATGACTGAAGTCACTCATACTGGTTGAACCACACATTATCGGTTGCAGAGGTGGCCCCCTATGTTATGACTGAAGTCACTCATACTGGTTGAACCACACATTATCGGTTGCAGAGGTGGCCCCCTATGTTATGACTGAAGTCACTCATACTGGTTGAACCACACATTATCGGTTGCAGAGGTGGCCCCCTATGTTATGACTGAAGTCACTCATACTGGTTGAACCACACATTATCGGTTGCAGAGGTGGCCCCCTATGTTATGACTGAAGTCACTCATACTGGTTGAACCACACATTATCGGTTGCAGAGGTGGCCCCCTATGTTATGACTGAAGTCACTCATACTGGTTGAACCACACATTATCGGTTGCAGAGGTGGCCCCCTATGTTATGACTGAAGTCACTCATACTGGTTGAACCACACATTATCGGTTGCAGAGGTGGCCCCCTATGTTATGACTGAAGTCACTCATACTGGTTGAACCACACATTATCGGTTGCAGAGGTGGCCCCCTATGTTATGACTGAAGTCACTCATACTGGTTGAACCACACATTATCGGTTGCAGAGGTGGCCCCCTATGTTATGACTGAAGTCACTCATACTGGTTGAACCACACATTATCGGTTGCAGAGGTGGCCCCCTATGTTATGACTGAAGTCACTCATACTGGTTGAACCACACATTATCGGTTGCAGAGGTGGCCCCCTATGTTATGACTGAAGTCACTCATACTGGTTGAACCACACATTATCGGTTGCAGAGGTGGCCCCCTATGTTATGACTGAAGTCACTCATACTGGTTGAACCACACATTATCGGTTGCAGAGGTGGCCCCCTATGTTATGACTGAAGTCACTCATACTGGTTGAACCACACATTATCGGTTGCAGAGGTGGCCCCCTATGTTATGACTGAAGTCACTCATACTGGTTGAACCACACATTATCGGTTGCAGAGGTGGCCCCCTATGTTATGACTGAAGTCACTCATACTGGTTGAACCACACATTATCGGTTGCAGAGGTGGCCCCCTATGTTATGACTGAAGTCACTCATACTGGTTGAACCACACATTATCGGTTGCAGAGGTGGCCCCCTATGTTATGACTGAAGTCACTCATACTGGTTGAACCACACATTATCGGTTGCAGAGGTGGCCCCCTATGTTATGACTGAAGTCACTCATACTGGTTGAACCACACATTATCGGTTGCAGAGGTGGCCCCCTATGTTATGACTGAAGTCACTCATACTGGTTGAACCACACATTATCGGTTGCAGAGGTGGCCCCCTATGTTATGACTGAAGTCACTCATACTGGTTGAACCACACATTATCGGTTGCAGAGGTGGCCCCCTATGTTATGACTGAAGTCACTCATACTGGTTGAACCACACATTATCGGTTGCAGAGGTGGCCCCCTATGTTATGACTGAAGTCACTCATACTGGTTGAACCACACATTATCGGTTGCAGAGGTGGCCCCCTATGTTATGACTGAAGTCACTCATACTGGTTGAACCACACATTATCGGTTGCAGAGGTGGCCCCCTATGTTATGACTGAAGTCACTCATACTGGTTGAACCACACATTATCGGTTGCAGAGGTGGCCCCCTATGTTATGACTGAAGTCACTCATACTGGTTGAACCACACATTATCGGTTGCAGAGGTGGCCCCCTATGTTATGACTGAAGTCACTCATACTGGTTGAACCACACATTATCGGTTGCAGAGGTGGCCCCCTATGTTATGACTGAAGTCACTCATACTGGTTGAACCACACATTATCGGTTGCAGAGGTGGCCCCTATGTTATGACTGAAGTCACTCATACTGGTTGAACCACACATTATCGGTTGCAGAGGTGGCCCCCTATGTTATGACTGAAGTCACTCATACTGGTTGAACCACACATTATCGGTTGCAGAGGTGGCCCCTATGTTATGACTGAAGTCACTCATACTGGTTGAACCACACATTATCGGTTGCAGAGGTGGCCCCTATGTTATGACTGAAGTCACTCATACTGGTTGAACCACACATTATCGGTTGCAGAGGTGGCCCCCTATGTTATGACTGAAGTCACTCATACTGGTTGAACCACACATTATCGGTTGCAGAGGTGGCCCCTATGTTATGACTGAAGTCACTCATACTGGTTGAACCACACATTATCGGTTGCAGAGGTGGCCCCTATGTTATGACTGAAGTCACTCATACTGGTTGAACCACACATTATCGGTTGCAGAGGTGGCCCCTATGTTATGACTGAAGTCACTCATACTGGTTGAACCACACATTATCGGTTGCAGAGGTGGCCCCCTATGTTATGACTGAAGTCACTCATACTGGTTGAACCACACATTATCGGTTGCAGAGGTGGCCCCCTATGTTATGACTGAAGTCACTCATACTGGTTGAACCACACATTATCGGTTGCAGAGGTGGCCCCCTATGTTATGACTGAAGTCACTCATACTGGTTGAACCACACATTATCGGTTGCAGAGGTGGCCCCTATGTTATGACTGAAGTCACTCATACTGGTTGAACCACACATTATCGGTTGCAGAGGTGGCCCCTATGTTATGACTGAAGTCACTCATACTGGTTGAACCACACATTATCGGTTGCAGAGGTGGCCCCTATGTTATGACTGAAGTCACTCATACTGGTTGAACCACACATTATCGGTTGCAGAGGTGGGCCCTATGTTATGACTGAAGTCACTCATACTGGTTGAACCACACATTATCGGTTGCAGAGGTGGCCCCTATGTTATGACTGAAGTCACTCATACTGGTTGAACCACACATTATCGGTTGCAGAGGTGGCCCCTATGTTATGACTGAAGTCACTCATACTGGTTGAACCACACATTATCGGTTGCAGAGGTGGCCCCTATGTTATGACTGAAGTCACTCATACTGGTTGAACCACACATTATCGGTTGCAGAGGTGGCCCCTATGTTATGACTGAAGTCACTCATACTGGTTGAACCACACATTATCGGTTGCAGAGGTGGCCCCCTATGTTATGACTGAAGTCACTCATACTGGTTGAACCACACATTATCGGTTGCAGAGGTGGCCCCCTATGTTATGACTGAAGTCACTCATACTGGTTGAACCACACATTATCGGTTGCAGAGGTGGCCCCTATGTTATGACTGAAGTCACTCATACTGGTTGAACCACACATTATCGGTTGCAGAGGTGGCCCCCTATGTTATGACTGAAGTCACTCATACTGGTTGAACCACACATTATCGGTTGCAGAGGTGGCCCCCTATGTTATGACTGAAGTCACTCATACTGGTTGAACCACACATTATCGGTTGCAGAGGTGGCCCCTATGTTATGACTGAAGTCACTCATACTGGTTGAACCACACATTATCGGTTGCAGAGGTGGCCCCCTATGTTATGACTGAAGTCACTCATACTGGTTGAACCACACATTATCGGTTGCAGAGGTGGCCCCTATGTTATGACTGAAGTCACTCATACTGGTTGAACCACACATTATCGGTTGCAGAGGTGGCCCCTATGTTATGACTGAAGTCACTCATACTGGTTGAACCACACATTATCGGTTGCAGAGGTGGCCCCCTATGTTATGACTGAAGTCACTCATACTGGTTGAACCACACATTATCGGTTGCAGAGGTGGCCCCCTATGTTATGACTGAAGTCACTCATACTGGTTGAACCACACATTATCGGTTGCAGAGGTGGCCCCCTATGTTATGACTGAAGTCACTCATACTGGTTGAACCACACATTATCGGTTGCAGAGGTGGCCCCCTATGTTATGACTGAAGTCACTCATACTGGTTGAACCACACATTATCGGTTGCAGAGGTGGCCCCCTATGTTATGACTGAAGTCACTCATACTGGTTGAACCACACATTATCGGTTGCAGAGGTGGCCCCCTATGTTATGACTGAAGT
>JAZGTN010000244.1:1280000-1432262 GCA_037783415.1 Leptasterias polaris
TAATTGGGTCAGCTTTTTTAGCTGATATCATCCTGGTAAGCTTAGTCAAAGCAGGGCCACCACGTGCAGGTCCCAGGATACCAGCCCCAACACGCATTCCAGATCGCCGGGGCCATTGCACCTCCTGATTAGGAAGGGTCCGGTACGCCACCCCAAGGTTGGCGAACCAGTCCCTAAGGCAGTCCCCTACTGTAGTAACGCGGTCCACTAGCCCCCACGGCCAAAGACTAGGGACTACTCCTGTTCGGTCAACCATGTGTGATCACACCGGAACCATCCAACGCCGCGGTGGAGCCCGGTGCATCTTTAGGATCAACCACCGACTGTTACCCCGGCCAGGAGTAGGACCCCACATGCCACGTGCAAGTGTCCAGGTCCCTTTAATTATTCAGAATTTTCCGTGTTTATTCCACCATTTATTCCGAATCTCGGATCGAGGCACAACATAACGGATCGAGGCACAGCATATCGGATCGAGGCACCACCAAGGCTCTAAGGTCTGCAACTAAATAGCTCCAAAAAACGCGTATGTGCTTGCTTGCAATGGTGTACTTATTTACAAGAGGTTAACTGTATAGTGCTGCAATATCAGCCCATAATAAGATGATAACAGAAAACATTAAAACATCAAACTAACACATCTACATTATCTTACAATTAAAAACAGCAGATGACTTGGTTGTTCTTTCATGATTTTTATAGATGAACAGCTGAGATGACTTGAAGATACTGATGTTTACATTCACATTGCTTTATACATGTACCATGTAGCCTTCAAGGTGTCAGTAGAGATGATTCCGTTTGCACTTGATTTCAGGGAACTGTTAGCTTCATCTCTGGCACCTGAAAGGTAAAGTTTACAGACATAACTGTTAACACAAGCCAATAATTGCAATGGGGAAAATCCCAGTTTTTTCTTTATACAGTCATCATTGTTTGTCACTTGATTTTTTAACCATTTCTTGTCTTAGACATAGCCAGTCTAGCTGGGAGAAAGTTCAACATGTATTTTTCTTTTAAAGATACTAACATTTGTTTTCATCTTTCTAATATCTTTTAGGGAAGGTATGGGTGAAATATTCTGAGCTTAAATCTCTCCCGACTGGGGAGGGAGCCAGAGGAGTCCTCTCGATGGTGAGAAAATCGTTGGGGTGATGGGGGGGGGGGGGGGGACTTGCAATGGTGTACTTATTTACAAGCATTACATGTATAGTGCTGCAAAAACAGCCCACTATTCGACGATAACAGAAAACATCAAAACATCGAACTTTAAACACATCTACAATATCTTACAGTTGCAGACAACAGATGGCTTGGTTGTTCATTCATGATTGCTAGATGAACAGCTGAGATGTTTTGATGATACTGAAGTTTACATACATGTTGCTCTCCCTTATACCCTGTAGCATTCAAGATGTCAGTAGAGATGATTCCGTTTGCACTTGATTTCTGGTAACTACTAGCTTCGTCTCTGGCATCTGAAAGGTAAAGTTTAAGGATAATAGCTAATTTTTATATAGCACATTTCATAACTGGAAAGAAATACCAATGCGCTTTACAAACAAAACAAAGAGCAAAATGAATAGGATATAGCTGTTCGTCCTATTGAGTACTGGGATCTGGTTGCAGAATCCTTCACCAGACAAAGAAGATCAGTCCATGTGTGCTGGAGATGTAGCTAAAATGGCAGCAGTCATAAGGCTTGTATGCAATGGTGCAGTAGAACTTTCCTTAGATATAACATGGAAAAGTGACCAGTAGAAGGCTTGAAATTGGTCTAGCTTGATCTTGACCACAAACAAAGTCATATGTTCAAAAGAGTTTGGTGAGGTTGGTAACACAAACTTGTCAAATTGACAGAGAAACAGGAGCAAATAGTTGAGTGCAACCTTACAGCGCAACCTCATATTATAAATGAAGGATAACAAATGTTAGACAAGAAAAATATTGCAATGTGCAAATTCAAAGATTTTTGTGTTTACAGTCACCATTGTCTTTTACTTGATTTTTAACTATTTCTTATCCTTTCTTTGGGGTCATAGGTGGCATATCCCGGAAACCACTGGTCTCACGTGGATTGATGAATGTTTGAGGGTAGGCATGACAGAAAAACTTGTAGCAACAGTGGAAGATGGCATGTCCGCACAAACTCATTGTCAGGTACCTCTTTTGTGTCGCAAAACTCATCAGAGATAAATATAGATATTGCATCCCCAGCCTCAAAAACTGACCCATAGTCAGCTTGTTCTGGAGGTAATGGACAGTTCAGAAGGGACAATGTAGGCTTTGCAACCACAGATGGCACAGTTTTTGTCAGTTCTTCAAAGGCCTGTAGGAGTAGAGTTGTGGACCCCTCTGGCGCTAGGCGGCAATGCTGCTGATACCCAGGGGAACTACCCCAAGAGGACACACTAGAACTATAGCACATTGTCACCTCTTACAATGGCCAGTGAGTTCCCTTTCTCCAATGGAGTCTGCCCGACTGCCATGAGGGCTAGCCGGTATCAAAAGTCCAATAATTGCCACGTAAAAGGCAGAGAAAGCATTGGCATTATGTGACTGTGAAGCACTAGCAATGCAATTAATGTAAATTCATGTAAACTATGGTCCATGCAGAGATGGAGCCAATCATCTAAGCAGTGAAAGGCTATCTCAGTTGCCTCCGCTGAAATACTGGAGTCTTTCTCTTAAAAGCAGACTGGGTACTCTGATAGCAGTAGAAGAAATAGGAAACAGGAAGCCCCGTTTTTGAGGCCGTGTCTACCTAAATCAGAGTATCTTCTAAACAATTTCCCTCCCAACTGGGAAAGGGAGCCTTCACTGAATTCTGAGCCCCAGGAACTCTGAGGAAGGAACTCTCAGGAGCCAATTGTAGTCCACCCGAGGGACTCTTAAAGGGATGTGTGTTTGTGCGGAAAAACAGGATGTACCCGATTCACTGTTAAAAGAGTTGTAATGCAGTCCATACAGGTCCAATCAGACTTAGTGGTCTAAACATGTCTAATGGGGCCAGGGGTACGGGGAAGGTGCTCACAAACTCCAATGTGTATGCCCAATTGATTGTTTCTCATCAGCAAGAGGCTGTTGACACTAAAGGTTTCTTTAGATTGATCTTGTTAGTTGCCTCCAGTCTTTTTGATTTGGCTTCCAGAAAATAACACACAACCAAGCCATTCAACTCTGATATGATTGCCAAACAGAGCATACCAATGTCTTTGAATGAATTGGAATGCTACAAAAAATGATTAATATTAAGATAAGCATAAACAAAACCAACATGTCATTTTGCACTGTATATACAGAGAGCCATTTGGGACAAGGGGTAAACAAAAAAAGTATTCTTTTTGGAAATTCACCTTTTACTTGAGAGTGCAGCTCCTTCATCACAGCATGGTCTTGGACGTACTTGTTGATGGGTAGACGTCTTTGGAGATGCTAAGCCTGACTGCAATACAAATAAAATGCACAATTTGTGACATTTAGTGTTAAGAACACTATTTTTTAGAAACCTGATTTGCCAAACACGCCCAAATTTGTGCTACCACTACATAGGTTCAATCGGAAAAAAATCGTAATTGTCAAGTCTTATTCTCAGGGTTTATTTAGTTTGTTAAAAAGAAAAGTATTTGAAGAAATAGAATCGTGCATACGTAAAACTCAATATGGTTGGGACCAACTTAGTTCTGTAAGTTTGAATACGTGCAAGACTTGCACAGTCTATGATAACTGTAGAGAAAACAAAATATCCACACAAAAAAAGGAACTTAGGAGTTAAAACTCACTTCTTTTCGGCCTGGTCAGAGGTTTGGGTCATCAACTTGGACTTCTGGAGGATCTTTTGGCAGAGTCGGAGACACAGACTTTGATTTGACTGATGGAGCACCAGGAGCAAGATCGCGAGGACCAGACTGGCTATACAGTGTAATAGGAACTCTGCACTATTAAAATAAAGAAAGAAAAGAAGAAATAAAAATGAGCCTCAGGACACTTGTCACATGGGGTAGTTTTTGATGATGGCAATTTGGAGGCAACCAACTGCACTGATCTGCACTAGAGGTGCATTTTCAAAGCAATTATGTACAATCTGAACTGTTTGGTTCTTGGAGATTGCCTGGAAGTAGAACTGATTGCCTGTTAATTAACCAGTTCAACATGGCCCTTAAAGAGGAGGCTCCAAGGTCAAATTCACTTTTCTGATGCACTTGTTTTCCAATAGACAGACTCTTAATGAAAGTGGAAAACAGTTACAAATCTAAAACCTTGTTAAAACGGTATAAAATGTCATAAGGGTGTGGGTTTGAATCCCGGTCATGCAACCTGTGTCCTTGAGCGAGACACTGACACTTAACTCTGAAAGTTTCTTTTCAACCATGGTATATGAGTACCTGTGAGGGCAGTGATGGTTCTTGCGCTACATATTTGGCAGCACAGGCTGTATACTAACGTCCGTCGATGTCAGTTTTTTTCAATAACCGATATATCGGAAATTAAATATCGAGTATACTTGATATATCGAGTATTTCCCGTGCGTAAGATGAAGCCTAAAAACAGCAACTTAAATACTGATGTCCGACAGTTTAATGGGGTTGCGGTTTTGGATTGATCCTCCGCACTTGTTAGTCCGAAAATTATCAAATTGCGCCCGCCCGCCCCGCTTGCTTTTGGTATTCCTACCTCCATGGTTTTACAACGAAGATAAGACATCACCCTTCCGCTGGCTTGTCGAATAGCAAGGGTGCACAGAACGCTCCCCGCAATTACCGACTCGTGATTGGCCGCCCCAAAATAACACACAGCCTTTGTGAGTCGCCGACATAATATAAGGAGTCAGTCGCCGACGCAAGGAGTTGGCAGAGTCATGACTCAACATACATCAGGGTTCGAAATTAGCGGTCGCCCGTTCGCCAAATACCGAGTGAAAACAGCGGCGGGCGAATCAACCCTTCCTTTACTAGTCCGTCGGGCGAGTCAAACAAATAAAATCCCAAAGAAAGTTTATTATAAAGTTTTTAAAATAGTTTGACAAGTCTGGATATTATTTGCTAGATTTAATGTGGCCGCAATCAGAATTGCGATCGTTCATTTCAGTATACTATACAAACGTTAAAACATGACGCACATGGTGCTGACTGCTGAGTATCCACTGCGCGTTCATCGGCCCGGGCCCCACAACAATCGGTCGCCCACCCGTATTCAATGCATAATGCAGTGCAAACCGGGGTCCAAAGTCCAAGCTAACCAACATTCCGCACGCTGTGATTGGCAGTTGATAATTGCATATTCATAACAGAACTAGGAATGAGGTACAGCACAGCGTCTTGCAAATTCAACCCTTCGGCTTACTCTCACACAAGCGCATCGCCCCATCATTTTAAACAATAAAAAACATCGGGAGATACCAGCAAGAGAACAACCATCTCGCAACATTTAATGTTAACCAATCAGATCAATGGAGGGTTACGTCCCAAACAACTGATAGGCTGGGCGGCAAGACCGGTTTCTTCTGAGATTTTACTACAGAGGAACGAGCGGACTTGGTCGCCAAACTATTTTATTTAATATGGCTACTCAAATGTTGTAAGCTGCAAATAAAGACGGCGGCTTTTCTTATACTAAAACCCGGAGGTTTTCTGGATAATCTGACACTCTTTCGGTGTTTTCGATATCATTTAGGAACATCAACATTTTTGATTCATCAACATTTTCGATATATCGAAATTGTCGATATTTCGATATGATTAAAAAAGTGACATCGGCGATATCGATGTCAAAATAGTATCGTTTTTTTTAGTAATATTGATATATCGACGGACGTTACTGTATACTCCCTCCCCAGGGAGCCGAGATAATAAATAATAATAAAGACATTTGTAAAGCGCCTAATGCAAAAGCCTCTAAGCGCATAAAGAGAACAATAAAATATACAAAGAGTGAAAGATACATTACAAGTAAGCAGATTACAAATAAGCAGCTTCAAACAAATGAGTTTTTAACAGAGACTTAAAACAATGTAAAGAACTAGCCTGGCGAATATGCACAGGAAGACTATTCCAAAGAAATGGAGCAGCGTAAGAAAATGATCTTTGACCATAAAAAATGGAAGAAGCTCTTGTAGTTGTGGTAAGCAATGACTGTTGAGATGAACGTAAAGTCCGAGTAGGGGAATAATGGTGAACAAGTTCAGATAAATAAGCAGGAGATTGACATGTTTGAGCTTTGAAAGTTAACAAAAGAATTTTATAAATTGTACGAAACTTAACTGGGAGCCAATGCAATTTCATTAGTACTGGTGTAATATGGTGAGAACGAGGCAAGCAAGAAACGAGGCAAGCAAGAAACGAGGCGAGCAGCAGCAAGTCTAATTGTGACGAAAGCGTGAACAAGACGAAGAGTAGTAGCTTCATCCAGGTAGCGGCGAATCTGTGCTATTTTTCTGATAGCCATGAGAGCTGCTTTGCAAACATTATCAACATGTCTACTCATGCACAATGAAGAATCCATAATTACACCGAGGTTACGGGCAAATTCAGATGGTTCAATAACAGACTGGGCAATATGTAAGGGTGGCGGAGAAATCTGTTTTGTGAAACGAGATCTTAAAAATAAGATCTCAGTTTTGGAGTCATTCAGAGCGAGTTTGTTGGACAAAGCCCAAGATTTGACATCTTGAATGCATAATTCAATTTTAGCCATGGCAGAAGCACGATCAGCAGGATCGAATGTAACATAAAGCTGGGTGTCGTCAGCATAAGCAACACTAGAAATACCATGGGCAGCAATGAGGTCTTGTAAGGGTGCACTGAACATTATAAATTCAAGAGGTCCAGCTACCGAACCTTGAGGAACACCACACCAGAGGTGATGGCGATCGGATTTAGCATTGTTGATGAGAACATGCTGGGTTCTGTTGTTCAGATAAGAAGAGAACCAGTTAAGGGCAGTTCCAGTAATTCCATAGCGAGAAGATAAACGTTGAAGGAGATGCTTATGGTCGATAGTGTCAAATGCTGAGGAAAAATCTAACAGCACAAGGATCGCTTCCTTATGATTGTCCAGTGCACGCAAGATTTCATCCTGTACACGAATGAGAGCAGTCTCAGTACTGTGGAAAGGACAATAAGCAGACTGCATTTTAGCATGGAGGTTATTTTCACAGAGATAGTCTTGAAGTTGACTAACAACTGCACGCTCAATCAATTTGGAGATGAATCTCAAGTTAGAGATAGGACGATAATTTGACAAACACTCCGGGTCCAAATTTTTCTTTTTCAAAAGTGGCAGGATGCAGGCCTCCTTAAGATGATCGGGGAAATGACCAAACGACAAAGACCTATTAATAATCACTGTGAAGGCTGGCAGCAATTCAGAACAACACTCCTTAAAAACAGATAATGGCAGAGGGTCCAACTTGCAGGAGGTAACTGTACAACAAGATTTTATCATCTTCATCACTTCATCATAAGTGACTACACGAAAAGTGGTGAACGAAGAATTGCAATGAGATGGTTTAAGGAATGAAATATATGGCCCAGTGACCATAGTTGGAGCACCATGAGCTGTACAAGAAGCCACTTTTCTTCTTTTATAAATACATCATTATGTGTAACTTCAACAAACAATATCAAATTGCAGACTGGCATAGCTCAGCCATCTTTCAAAACCATAACTGATATTATTAATTGGTCAGACAGTAGGAGAGTTGAATAAGTTGGATGATTTACCATTGAAGTTATCCACTTTCAAGATCAAGCTGGTGATTTCCTTCAATCTCAGCTGCATGCTCTCTGACTCTGGTACGTTCTGCAAAAGGACTTCTATTTGCTTCTCATGCTTGTGCGTGTCTACTGAAGTTCCCCTGAATGGTACAACAAAAATGACAGGATAAAAATATTAACAGCCAAGTGAATTTTTTACAAGCCTTTGTGACTTTCAACTAAAGCCGTGTTCGTATTGAACTTTTTGGGAGTAAACTAACTGAGCAAGTGGCCGTGGGTATAACTTGACCGTAAGTCCAGTTTGAACAGCCCAGGAAAATTTCACCCAGGTAAATTAAAGAGGAAGGAAAATGACCAATTAAACTAAGTTAATGATGTACTCATTTTCCAAGAGATAGAGTCCTCAAGTGAGTGGGGAAAAAATCTCATTAAGACCAGCGTAACTAGTAGTAGTAGTACTAAAGTACTGTAAGTATGTCTATAGGATTAGTAGTAGTTAAGTTAGTACGGTAACCGGTCACTTCGGCACCTTCCAAACTCGGCACCAACAAACTCGGTACCAGACAAACTCGGCACCAACAAACTCGGCACCTAGCAAACTCGGCACCCACAAACTCGGCACATGCACAAAAATATACAAATTCGGCACCCAGCCGATTTACCGCTCCGTACATGGTCTTGAAAGCTGAAATGCAGGTGGGATATACGACCCACTAATTAAATTAGTTACATGAAACTGACATGATTTATGTGCTAGATTTCTCTTTTTGACTGATGTTTATTTTCCAATAATAACAATGTTTGGTTTAAACAAAAACACAATTTATTAAAGAAATTAACTAAATAATAAACAAATATTGTTTAACTAAATGAATAACTATTATTATATTAAACAATAACGTGCATGATTTTATGAATAAATAAACTTTGAGTAGATTAACAAATTTACCTAAAAAATAAAAAAATTAATATGTTTATAGTAAATAAAAATTAATTACTATTTATTCACTACAAATCTTTTTTGTTTTTTTTAAATAACGATATAACAAATCGATAAATAAATAAACAAATAAATAAATGAGTTTGTTTAACAAATTGAATCACCGTTCAATCACGCAATATCAAGGAATAAAATGAATTCGTTGTTAATTTAAAAGTTGTCTAAATAGAGAAATAAAATAAAGAATAAATGAATAAACAAGTTGATAAATAAGTAAACAAGAAATAAATAAAGTTGTTTTTGTTGGATTTGTTTCATGTTTGTAAACAGTTTTCTACGGCCAGAAAATAAAATAAAAAATTTCGAAATGTCCATATTCCCTCCTATTAGTCAATAGCGTGTCAAAAAGAAGTTATCATGGGATGATCCTTTGACTAAATTAAATGTAAATCACCAGTAGGCCTTCTCTGTTTTGCATAGTCATGTTCTGTTAGTTGGACGTCACGGACACGGACAAAGAACCACGCACTTTTAGCACTCGCAACTGCCCCCTCCAGATGCTACCCTCGAATGAATTACCCTACCCTCTTTTCACAAGAGATGATCCATGCTTGCACATTGTAAATCGAAATATAGAGAAGGAATCGAAGCATCCCTTATTTTTATTGTGAATAGTGTACAATGTACAAGTACGTAACTTTAACCACTTCATGCGGACCCTTCCAGCGTTTTAAAGAACAGGTGCCGAGTTTGTTAGTAAAAAATCAACTGGTGCCGAGTTTGCATTCTTGGTGCCGAGTGGGTGCCGAGTTTGTTTGGTGCCGAGTTTGTAAGGTGCCGAGTTTGTAGGAAAACAGGACGTTTCATCCCAAAACCGTTTCATCCCAATAATTTTGGCGACCGTTTCATCCCAGTGCACTTTCATCCCAGTACCGTTTCATCCCAGTACCGTTTCATCCCTGTGCCGTTTCATCCCAATTGAAATTCAATACACTAATGCTTGGTTGAATAAACACTTGTGGGTTGGTAGCAACGGGACAGGGACAGGAACGGCAAGGCGAGGGTGCCGCATTATAGGCCTTGGAAACCCGGGAACTTTCCGACGACTATGTGTACGGGAACGTCAAGGCGTAGTATATGCCTTGTTTTGGTTTGGAAACCAAATTAAATTATTTTCGGAAAACACTAAAATCTCCCGTGTGCGGTATCAGTAGGCAGAGCCGAGGAATACATAGGACCACGCGCATGAGTCCATTGGGATAAAAAGGTATTGCTGGGATGAAACGCCAAACGGTACAGGGACGAAAAGGTATTGGGATGAAACGGTACTGGGATGAAGTTGGTAGCACCGGGACGGGGACAGGAACGGCAAGGCGAGGGTGCCGCATTATAGGCCTTGGAAACCCGGGAACTTTCCGACGACTATGTGTACGGGAACGTCAAGGCGTAGTATATGCCTTGTTTTGGTTTGGAAACCAAATTAAATTATTTTCGGAAAACACTAAAATCTCCCGTGTGCGGTATCAGTAGGCAGAGCCGAGGAATACATAGGACCACGCGCATGAGTCCATTGATTTATCCCCGATACATACCGCGATCCACACGGATCAATGACACGCATTAGGTACTGGGATGAAACGGCATTGGGATAAAAAGGTATTGCTGGGATAAAACGCCAAACGGTACAGGGACGAAAAGGTATGCCCGTATTGGGATGAAACGGTACTGGGATGAAATGGTATTGGGAAGAAACGGTATTGGGATGAAATGGTTTTGGGATGACACGTCTTGAATTCGTTTGTAGGTGCCGAGTTTGCAAGGTGCCGAGTTTGCAAGGTGCCGAAGTGTCCGGTATTCGTTAGTACATGTACGTGTCCGTCGTGTCCACGATCCTCTGTGTACAAAATCCTATTCGAAACTTTTTGCTCTTCACGTTTACATGCCTACTGTTCTTTTTAAAAATCAAATCTCGCCAAAATTAGGCTCTATGTGTTCCTTGTACTCTCATTGAGCGTTGCACAGGTCCAGAAAATCCACTCCGCATATTAAAAATTGTTAAAAAGCGATAAATTCTTACCGTAATTCCTATCCCATCCAAACAGTGTAGCACGCTTATTATGTGTACAAACCCAACCCACTAGTTAGTTGCCGGGACCAGCGTTGCTGTGCGCGGAGTACCAGTTTGTTTGGTAGACTTTTGCAAGCGCAGCGAACAGTCGTAGGAAAAACATTTGACAGCGCACGCACATGGATGGACAGCCAAAAACACACGTTGCACAATAGACCTTTCCATTGTTGATAAACGAAGTGTACGGTTGGCATGGACGGCCGAATGTTAGCAAAACATTCAATCGTGTTAGCAAAACATTCAATCGTGTTTTTAAAAAAATTGACCAAATTGATTTGTTTCTAACAAATTCAACTCTATTTTTGAACACGGTGTAACATTGCGAACTGTGGTTATCTGTAGTGTTTGGCATTTCATAGTTTTCCAACCTCGGTTGGCAAAAATTCGGGTTGTGACGTTGCAATAGAAAGGTCTATAGGCTTACCGTTCAGCCCGAAAAACCTAGCAAAATGGAGGTGTGTAGATTATGCGAAAATGCCCGGTACCACAATCAGCAAAACGGTTTAGTATCAAGTCAATGACTACTCCAGTATCAGCGATGATCATTTGTCCTTATTTAACAAATAATTCGATTACTTCGAAGACGAGAAAATACAAGCGTCGAACCATAGAGAAAGGACAGATGGTCGTCCTACCTCCATGGTCGAACAAACACTAGACATGTGTTAAGGTATTGTCTGTCACCGAAGATAAAGATCAGCTTCCAAAGAAGTCCCAATGAGTCCAACAGGATGTGCAGGCTATGCCTACAGACGACCCTCAGGCACTAAATCACTTGAATATAAATCACTTGAATCATCAACAAAGAAAAGGGAGTGTATTCTGGCCGTTCATTTAAGTCTAAGCGCTTTATCTTTCTTTACTTGTTTTATTTCATAACTTCTCAAAACGTTATTTTTTCCACTGAAAGCCCATAGAATTGATGTAAAATGTGTTCTGCCGGTAGTAAAGTGTGTTACAGAAGCTTTTAAGTTGAGCACAGGGGCCTGCTGTTTTCTTGAGGTCTTTTTACTTTAAAAAGGGAAAATAAGAAAGGTAAAACGTTTAAGAAGGGCGGGGATGAGGGGCGCACCCCTCTAAATGATCTCCCATAGGAACCAATGCTAAATGATAATTATTCAAAAATACTCAAAAAATCGTGTAAGTCTCTCAGCCTCTTGAAAACCAATCAGACATATTTCCGGACAACTAAACTTCAGAATTCTTTTCAATTTTTGGCAGGTCAGCCGTTTGGAATTTTTGCTAACTACCCCAGAAGAAAAAAACACGATTTTTTATTTTTTTCCAAAACCGACTTGCTGCCAGTTTTCGTGAAGCACTTCTCCACTTCCCCGGTCAAATAGGGCCAACTTTAACGCCTAAATTTATCAAGTCTCCTCAAAAGTTGAAGCACAGAACCCCCAGGTTGTGATAGATTTTTATATTTACACAATCTATTAATTGCATGACCCCCAAAACGTTATAATTAAAAATAAGTTGTGGGTTTACAAATTATGATAAGTAGCTTGGCGCATTAATTCTGGCTTATTTAGTGTGGTGCACCCTGAGGGGAGATTCTCACGGTTTGGCGCCCTCTTCGGACAAACATTGAACACGATTAATATCACGGTTTGGCGCCCTCTTGGGACAAACATTGAACACGATTAATATCAAGGTTTGGCGCCCTCTTGGGACAAACATTGAACACGATTAATATCACGGTTTGGCGCCCTCTTGGGACAAACATTGAACACGACATACACGACACACGTACATACACATACATGTACATGCACACACGACGACACACTGTGCACAAAGCAATGGGTACAGACTGCGTACAATATGATAACCACTATCCACTAATGTTACTAAAATGAGGTAGTTATTTGAAAGGTAGCGTTTGATCCGCTGAGTTTTATTATCCGTTAATTTTACATGTCCAATATATTGCAAAGATAAATGTTGGCCTCTGTTTTGTTTGTAAACAAATCGCACATGGTTCTGGGTTAATGGAGGTGGTAGGCGGGCGGACCCTCCCCCCAAATACAACAAAGTCTGGTACCTAAAGGCATCACGTTCAACTATACAGTCATAATGATATGCTCCATGATGGTTTTATGTAAGCTATTTTCTGTTGTGCATTGTCAGGTGATTTCTCTTGAATTGCGCAGTCATTTTGTTTCCCTGTAGTCTTAATAACTGGTGGACGGTTAGTGTGATATTTGAAGCCAAGAGAAGCAAGTTGTACGTTCATTGTAAGTATCATTGGCTCGTATCATTAGCCAGATCGTTCAGCTATTAGTATAACCACCGAAAACAACAAAACTTGCCAGTGATCGGTAGCTCAATTCGTAGTGTGGTACTACACTCCGTACTACACTACTACCAATGACTACAGTCAGTCAGTGTAGTTAGTTGTTGGTATTTTAATTTGTATAGCCCCATAAAAAAAACAAATGGGCCAATCCACTTCGAAGTGGATTGGCCGGGCCAATTTGGCCTATATAGGGGGCCTACTACAAGTACAAAACTTTCTAAGTAGTACTCTACTGTGACTGTCTACTGTACTATAAATAGTAATACCATGGATGGAGGTAGGAAAAGCTAGTCATGTACATTACAGAGTAGCAAATACTGAAATACTAATACTATTGTCTAGATTTGATTGTTTTAAAATAGGTCAGCTGAACTGTCCTAGCTAGGTGACCAGTGACACGATGACAATCACTCAGTCACTGTACTTAATATTCTATGCCATTCACTCAATTTTCTACACTGCGAATTTTAGGTTTGTTTGTTATTTACTTTATTTACTACGTTCTTGTTTGCCTTTGTGCTTTTGGTTGGCTCCGTGTATTCATAATATACAGATATATGTGTGATCATGAGGTATGAATCGATACATGATTTATGCATGCGCCTCGCTCACTGTGTTAATACTTATTAAATCAGCTTGCATGTTTCATTGCTATTTGATTTTGAATTTAATTTGATTGTATGTTCTACCACTACCATTAACCAATGGCTGTTTGAACCAGCCCCATAACATGATAAACAGTGCCAATATTGGTGTTGGGCGCAAACTTCAATCCTCGCGCAAACTTCAGCCTCCGCTGAGCGCGCAAACTTGATGGCGCGTTCACGCATTGCGCAAGAGCGCGGTGTGCGCGGAGCCTTCCGCCTGGCTTCCAGCGCACACTGCGCTCTCTTTAGGCTCCGCGCACACCGCATTAGCAAACATCATGGATGCCGGGCAGTCAAATCGTGTCAGTAACGCCTCAGATTTGTTCATAAATTACACCAAAACGAGCACGCACATTTTCAGTCCACAAATGAGCTACAATAAGTGACAACTGGGGAAAAAATATCGGCATAAAAACGTGAGTTTCTATTCGAAAAATGATCTCACCTCCTGGAGGTACATGGGCGTAGGGCCAAGGATCGGAGTAAGTCCAGAGTATTGGCACTGTTAATGGGGCTAGTTTGTTCCATGATTTAATCTACATGTATCTGACTACAGCTCTGCCTGTGTTAGATTAACTTTATATTAGCCTAACATTAGATCGATGATGTTTAGTGTTGTGATTTATTTCTTGAAAACCAATTTCATTTCTTTTCCCCAAATAAGTGAGTTTGGGTTAAGAATAAGATCTTCACATCGCCATCATGGCATACGTCATTGATGGGTATAACATGACACTATGTGCCATTGTTACCATCGCCATGCAAACTTCCTTCTTTATCATCGCGGCCACCTGCAAGTTTGATAAAGTCACAGACTTCGCTGGAGGGAGCAACTTTGTCATCCTTGCTCTTATGACATTCTTTATTTCGGGGGTAAGTTCTGTATTTTGTATTGGTACACTGCAGAAACCATAATTGGCATAAATGCAATGACATTATAGATGCATAGGAAGCCAGAAACACAGGGGCAAACCCTATCTCTCAGCAATAAGTGTACTGGGTTCTTTTACCTGCATTAACAGATTTTTAATACAACACACGGGACTTACAACTTTAAAAGTGTAACAATGAGGCTAGTAACAAGGTCATAATGATGAGCTACATGTATAAACCTTGTTGCAAACACAATCTTTCACAGACAATGAGGTCAAATCTTAAAAACGTTTGAATATAAGCATGGAGAGAACTGTAACCGAAAGTTATGACCTTGTGCTGATAAGACACGACAAACTACAGGACTTTTATTTCTATGCAAATTGTAAAATGAAAGTTCTTGTTTTTTTACAGACGTATGGTGCTAGACAGATTGCAGTGACTGTGTTTATTGTACTCTGGGGGATCAGACTGTCTGGATACCTCCTGTATCGAATCATCAAGATTGGCGAAGATAAACGTTTTGATGACATCAGGGGCAACTTTCTGAAGTTTGCTTGCTTCTGGATGTTCCAGGCAAGTTGATCATGCAGACCTCAGTCTGTTGAGTGAACAATGTTTAGTTCAGCCAAGAGTGTGACATCTTTGTATTGAAAAAACTCATGTCTTTATTTCACTTCATTTTCAATAATTTATGAACTTTTGTAAAGAGCTCCAAGTGTACCATTTTACCTTCACTTATTTAAATCTCTTACTTCGTTCTCTTTCCTTGTCGGTCTTTCTCACCGTTTCCCCCAAATCCCCCATCATACATGTATGTTCCTCTCCCGCCTCCCCCCAAACAGGCTGTGTGGGTCTTCACTGTCAGTCTTCCAGTAATCTTCATCAACGCTCCTCACAACAATGACGGCAGCTATTTTGGTCCTGCTGATATCATCGGCACGTTGTTCTTTGTCTTTGGTCTTGTTGTTGAGGCTGTATCTGACCAACAGAAATTCAACTTCCGGGATAATGCGGAAAACAAGGGCAAGTTTTGCAATGCTGGTAAGAAGATATGATCATGTCATTTGGAATTTGTTGGCCAAATCTAAACATTTGCTTTCAATGAGAGTGTGTATTTTTTTGTTCAGTAGATAAATAGTGATAGTTGTGATTTTTTATATTGAGTGGAGACCGTCTTTCAAAATTCCCATTTCATTTATAAAGAAAGAACTCAAGTTGAAAGATTTTTTAAGATATTGGTCAACTTGTGCATAGTAGGTCACTCCGCAATCAGGGTTATGGAGCAAATTATATTCCTCAATTGATTTTGTGCTTTTTAAATTGGGTTTCAGGAAACTTTTGGCGTTACTATGCAATACTTGTTATAGAAAATACAATAATTTTCCTCTTGAACTGCATAACGCTGTAGATGTTTAATCTTGTCAAACCTTTTTGATTTACCATTGTTTTCTTTTTGGAAAACATAACAAGTTAGATTCAGACGTGTTTTCCACTATCCTTTTGACACCTGACTTTCGTTTCTACTATCTACAGGTCTGTGGCGATGGTCTCGCCATCCTAACTATTTGGGTGAGATTACCTTGTGGCTTGGTATATTCATCATGAGTGCTAGTACATTGACTTATGCTGAATGGGTGGCAGTCCTCAGTCCTATCTTTATTTCTTCTATCCTTCTGTTTGTGAGTGGTGTACCGCTGCTGGAACAGAAAGCTGAAGCAAGATATGGGAGGTAGGACAACTTTAAGTGTTATTTACAAACGGCTAAGCCAAAGGGCGATGGGGTGCCCCCATAATTTTCCAGTCCCCTCCCCCCCCCACAGAAAGCAATGAATTTCACTAAATTTTGGTTGAACATTGACTAGAAAAGAATTTGAACTTGTGACCTCCAGATTAACACGCAGGTTTTTTACCAATTGAGCTATCTATTTCTAACCCAGGTTGTCTTGTAAACTTGAGTGTAACCCCAGTCAGTTTTCCTTGTTAATTATTACTTGGCACCCGTCAATTTCATTGAGAAATTTGGGATATTTCCGAGGTTTGAATGAGGCATCCTATTTGCTTTCCATCTGAGAATTCACACTTTAGAGAAAAATGGAGTACAGTGACTTGACCACAGTCAAACGTCCTAAAAAATTTCATGTTAGATTTAAAAAAAATAACAATAGCTTTGTTACTGCAAACACTTTTACTGGTTAATGATACCTGATAATTGTTCTACCCTTATCTACAGCCAAGAGGCCTACAAGGAGTACAGGAACCAGACTAGTCCCTTAGTTTTCTGCCCAACAAACCTGTACAGAGTCATCCCACCGAGACTCAAGTGTCTCTTTCTGTGTGAGTTCCCATTCTACAGTGGTGGAGCGCCCTCAAGTAGTGAAGACCAACCGAAGATGGATGTGCCTAATGAACAGACTAACATAGTCAGAACATAGAAACACTTGCTTTTAAAAGAGCTAGCTTACTGCTCTTAAAATGTACTACCATTTGAAAGATATATATATATATCTGTGATATATCACTTTTGAAAGAACATTTGCTGTGTTGCTGCAATTTGGATCATGTTCCCTGTGTACTCATCATGGCCAACTGTAATAATGCATACAGGGGAACAGACTGTTTCTGTCTAAAAATGGCAGGATAACTATCTGTAGTAGAAACCATAGAAATAGAACGCTGGGGTGCGTTTTCCAGTAACAGAAGAATGTAAGCAATAAAATGGCTCCTGACAAAAAACCATTACTGTTGCATTTGTGATTCTAGAATTACCCCAAAGATATGTTTTCCTCATTCCATGCATAATTTAACCTTCCTATAATGAGTAAGGAACTTTTACTCAGTTTTCTGAAACACAATTTTGCACAGTAATTGCTTAAACCCTTTCTCCGGTAACTTTTTCGTTACGTCCTTCCACGCCCATATCTACTTTGTACACACACAGCATTTTCTCCGAGTTCTTTCTATGGTAGAAACTTACTGTCTTTACGTGTTTTTTTTTTTTTCCCCTTTCAACTAATAAGGTCTGTACATGTATACTTGAAGTTTTTAAATATTGTAAAATAGTTGCTTCTGAAAGTGTTATGCATCAAAAACTGTTTACACCTTGTCTTTCCGCGTTCATTTTTTGAAAGACAGTTTCTGACGAATAAAGTCACCATTGTTATATTTTCTATGCATGTTTTTTTTTAAACTACAATTGGAATAGTTTTGGTACATATAGTTATAAAGTAATTATTTGAGTGACGATGCATTTATTTTGGATATTGATTGGAATATAATAAGTTCACTAGTCTGTTAACACATTTGATTATTTGTTAAAGTGTATAAAGGTGATCAACAGCTGTATATTGCGCCAGAGTTTAACCAGAAAGGCTCAATTTACTCCCTTGTGGTTTAGAGTTCAGTTATAGTTAACAAACACAATCTTCCTGAAACTAATGCTGCATCGTCCATTTTAGCATTACACATGTATATTATCTACCCGATTTCAATTGTTCTATTTTCTGTAACTGCTTAATTTGTTTTTCACATTGTGAACTTTATTAAAACTACAATCAAACTTTTTGTTATGATCAATACACTGGCCTCCATTTTGTTCTTTTCCTTCAGTCTATGGTATTGATCAAAATAATAGCCCATATATACATGTCCAAATGCGCATGATCAGCGCCTTAACGATTCTGGATGAAATCAGAGTCCAAGCAACGCCAGCAACCGTCGTGACATGCTGATTTTGAAGCAATGTGGTACACAACTATAAAACCTGGCATAGTTACATTGCATGGTGTCTATATTGGCAGCTTCATATACTTTTTAACTGTAGTTGTTTCCCAAGATGCATTGCATATGACAAATAGGACTCTGTTTAGGTTTGGAAACCAGGCATCACAACCAAAATAAATACGAAGGAATTGTCAGAACACCTAAGCTCAACAAGGTGATGGTCAACAATAATGTAGTGATCAACAGTAACCACTGCACTCTGACTTCGAGGAGCTCTGATGCCTGTTGCTCTGACAGCCTTAGACTAAAGTAGGCATATGCAAAACTGTCTTGTGAAAAATAAATACAAAACTCAAACAAACAGGAGTGTATTTGTACAAATATGAAAAACAACCTGAAAATCGGATAACAGTATCCAACTGGTCTAAAGATGAAGTCCAAAATAAACAGGATATTCCTTTTGAGAAATTTACAGACTCTCTACTTCACTGACCTCTGACCTCTGACCTCAAATTCAAATTTACAGACTACTTCTCTGACCTCTGACCTCAAATTCAAATTTACAGACTCTACTTCACTGACCTCTGACCTCAAATTTACAGACTCTACTTCACTGACCTCTGACCTCAAATTTACAGGCCAGTCAAAACAAGATTCTCTCTTCTCTGGAATGTGAATTTGCATCTCTCAAGGAAATCGGCAAAAATATTGATACTCAGACCAAAAATAAACCAATTTGACACAAGTTCTATTTGATGTTAATCGCATTTTTTAATTCTCTACACCTTGGCAGTAGGGATTCTGACTCCACATTACTTTTCTGTACAATAATTGTTTTCTTTAAATCACACCAAATAACAGCAACAGTACAGGTTTTTTATTTTCATAAACTTTCATTTTTAAACATTTGTTTTTTTTGTGCAATAACTTTGTTGGTAATATTGACACTAGACAAAGATGACAACACACACCCATGAAATGGAGCAGGAAAGGTAGAAACAAAACAAAACTGTGGTTTAGGAAAAGCGTAATCGGAAAAACATTGCACAGCGAATAAGTGAAGGAAAATAACAGGATTAAAAAAAAATTATAACATCTGAATTATACTTGTGGATTCGATCAATTGGGAATGAATCCAACAACCACAGGAATATTTCAAATGGCTTGATTGAGCCAAAGTGATTTTATGATGGTAGTAAATGTAAGGTGCAATATTGGTAACAATTTCAACAAGTAACTGAGTGCTCTGAATGCTCACATAGTCCCGGGCTTGTACAAGATGCCATTCCTCTTGAGGGAAACTTTATAGAAGTTTTGAGATTCTTTCATCTTGCTTTCATTTTGACTGATGATAAATTGATAACGATGAAAATGTTGTTATCTAAACGATATTGACAATATTGGTTGAAAATATATTTCTTTGAGGCTTTTAAGCAAACAAACGAGGTGGTGCACTCTCCCATCAACAGTAAATATGGAAAAGGATTTAGGATATTTGTTAATAATTTGGATGTATCACAGCACAACGTTAAGGCAGTGTTTCAAATAAAACGTGTTTTTTTTTAAGAAGTGATTTTTCTTCTCCTATATGTAATAAGATTCTATAAAAGGAGGGCAAAGGTAATTCTCACCTTTCTTAGTCTTTTAGCCAAGATGAACGATGGCATGTTATTGTCTGGTGGCACGATAATCTGAATTTTTCATGGATTAACGACCTTTTACATTCGGACAACTGCAGACATATTTTGTAAAATTGCGTTACAAAAAAAAAACGGCTTAACGTATCATGCACTGCAATTTGATGCGGGATTGTGAAGATACACAACAAAATCTTACAGATGACGTGAAATTAAACATTTTCAACTGACCAGGCATGCAACCACAGTTTGTCAAAAAGAGAGAGGAAAATTCCAGGCACAGAAAGATGATGTAATGTTTTTCAATTTTCATTGGCACAGCTGAGAAACCAAAGGACGAGGAAATCAGCTAAAATGTTGCATGGCCTGAACGACATCTTGATACATAACAGACACATGTCACATACTGGTCAACTCAAGAGGGGGTAACAAATCCAGAGAGTTTTCTTAATTAAACAACAGTAAAATTCAACAGTAAATGTTGGCGAACGTGCACAAAACTCAAGAACAGTTGCAACAATTAAAAGGAAAAGCATTCCTTCGGAAAATTGAACAAGTTTGATTTGGGATTATTTACTGCAGCTTTTGCATCTTGTTTTTTTTTGTTTAGTTTTCATTTCCTTTTGTGACTTCCCTTTCAAACTGCAGGGATGAGATGAAATTGGTACGAACATTTCAACCATCTTACTTTCAAATAAATTATTCACTAATGACATGGCCACTTCTTTCCATTACTTGTATAAATGTTTGTGAACAAGAACAAAGATATCGTTCACTAATGACATGGCCATTTCCAAACGTTCCTTTACTTCTATAAATGTTTTTGAACAAGAACAAAGATATTGACATTGGGACATCTTCAATATTAGGGCTACATAGCTCAGTTAGTAGAACACCAGCAAGTTAATCGGAAGGTCGCAGGTTCAAGTCCTGCTCAGGCAAGTTTTTCTTTGTTCAACACAAAATTACTAATGTTTTTGCATACATCTAAAATACAACTAACGGGCCGAAAATGTTGTGGAGCCAATTGGTTGTTGAGTTTTGCTCCAAGGAAGTTGCTTTGAACAGAGAAGTCAAAATGGAAATAAAAGTAAACCAACCCTTTTTGTTTGATTACAATCATTATGTTTGTTCTCAACACAAAGCTTCCACAAGTGTTTTTATTTTTTGTAAGGACATCAAATTGTTTGGTTTGAAGTCAAAGTCATTTGTAGTTTTACATCCCACAGCACATTAAGGAACCCTCAGTTTAAGAAGGATGTGATTTTGTTTGCAACAGAATTTGTCATAAACCCACGTCATAACACGCACACTACATGTACCTATGCTATTGTGCATGGGCTATGGGAACAGGGTTTATCTTAATGAACAATTATGGACTTACTGTTAATTAGTAGATTATCTACACTGGAACATTAATTGTGGACAATGTTTATACTGGTTAGTCAAATAACTAGTTAACCTAGCAAAAAACCCGAGTTACTAGTCAACAATTAACTAGTTATTCAACCTAAACTGTTAACATTAAACAGGTCAACGATAATTTCATTTACGTATCTCATACAGACTTTGTCAAAAATAAAAACAAACCCATCAAAACTATGTGAAACCATCAAACCAAAGTATGCCAAATACAGAACAATCGTTTGTTAAACTCAAAATAACTATTCAAACATCCCCCCAAAATAATTCCCATGACTAACCATGATTTTTCAATCACAACACTTGTGAAAACAAACCCATTCTGGGCCAAAATGTTGTGTAACAATAAAATTTCTATCTGTACTGATTCAGTTAGTTTTTCTGATAAAACCAAAACAGAGAAGTTCGCCCCTCAATCCTCCAAACCCTGTGAAACTTCTGTCTGAGGTTTTCCTCTTTCATGATAATTAACAAATCGGTGTCAAAACTTGACTTTCCAGAATTGCTAGAAAAAAAATCAATCAATTTTTGTTAATGACTCTCTGTACAAGTGTAAATTTTCATTTTGTAATTACAAACAACATTTATATATGTACACGGTACCACTGATAATACAGTAACATTTTTTTCTTAACAATATTTTCTTTAAATGTTTAGTTTATCCTTCTTCCGATAAGAAACAATAAAAACGAGTAACGACCATCACCTCTCATCAATCAATAATTGACCAATTCCAAACATGTTCAGGAGCTACGTCATTCACTCGACTACAGGGCAACAAGTGCCCGTTTAAAAATCAAATGACCAATTCAGAATTGGAGGAACCACTTATCCCAAGTCCTGGGTTCACCTTTACCTGCCAACCTCACTATCTGGTTTGAATAAACCTCCAACTTGCAACTTATCAAATAAACGATGAACACGTTGGATTTAAAATCCTCACGTGTTCTTTGTATCTTAATATATTTATTCCTTTCTTTCTTCAATCCACACTGGAGATGATTGAGGGGTGATGGGTTTATATCAACCCCCACCAATCAGTCCATATTCACCCGTTCCTTCATGCTAACCCTTCCGTTTCCACCACCAAAACATCTTGGACCTGACCAGCCGAAACCGTCTCAAGACAGTCTCAAAACTCTTTGACATAATTAAAAAACTTCAACCAAAAGGGAATCTTGTAACTTAGGAGGAGGAGGGGGGAATCCTCCTAGAGATGCTACGCTGGAAGTAAGTCTAGATCTCGATCGACTTCCACCATCGGTACATGACATGATGGGACCTGCGGCCGATTCTTAGGGTCCCATAACTTCAGCTCTTGTAGCTTCAACTCCCATTCTAGTTTCTGGATGGCATACAGAGACGCTGCTTCATGTTGATGCCGTTGGAGGAGATCCTCCTGTTAAACAAACAAAAAGGAAATCTAAATTAATTTCACCAATTAAAACCGATATTCTTAATTAACTGAAATAAAGAAACAGATCTTTATTTGTCCTTAAAGGTAGGTTCATACTTAAGTGATGACCCGGAAAAAAAGTTGTGTAATTTTTATCTGAAAGCCGACTTGTTATAAAGATAGTAATGGTAGTAAGTATCCTGCAAACATTATTTCATCTGAAGTGCCCCCAATGATTATAATTAAATAAAAGTACGCCATAAAATTAGAATCTCCCAAAGAAGGAGACTTTCAAAGATTAAAATGACTGTGGAGTCCATTTGTGAATGCTGTGGCCAGAGACGCGGTTGGTACCCACTGTCAACTCAATCGTGGAGTCCATTTGTGAATGCTGTGGCCAGAGACGCGGTTGGTACCCACTGTCAACTCAATCGTGGAGTCCATTTGTGAATGCTGTGGCCAGAGACGCGGTTGGTACCCACTGTCAACTCAATCGTGGAGTCCATTTGTGAATGCTGTGGCCAGAGACGCGGTTGGTACCCACTGTCAACTCAATCGTGGATGGATTCTGTGGCCAGAGACGCGGTTGGTACCCACTGTCAACTCAATCGTGGATGGATTCTGTGGCCAGAGACGCGGTTGGTACCCACTGTCAACTCAATCGTGGATGGATTCAACGTGCTTGATGAAAATACCGTGACAGCTTTTTACGGTTTTCTCAACAAGCAGACACTGTGTTCTACTGAAACTTCGTGACTTTTATTGTTTCTTTCTTGATAATTTGCTTATAAATCAGCATAACATTGCCGAACACCAATCAATGACCCTACCTTTAAGATGGATTGATAAGATATAAATTTCATGCAACGATAAGTTTTTATCCTTAATAGACTCCTTGAGAATATAAGTATTTGATCCATGAGAAGCAAACCTACCTTTATTTTTTCATATTTGTCGTCGACATCTTGAAGCCATGATAGTAACTGCCTACCGTTATATCTCTGCCTGATGCTTCCCTTGCCATCTTCATTTGGCTGGGTAATAAAACAAACAGATACAACATGACAAACATGTACAATCTTGTTGGCAAACAGCATGATGAAGGTAAAGATAAATCCAAGAAAGGCTACACAAACATTTAAAGCTGTAGTCCTACACTATGGGCGTTAAAATTTGCAGAAGAAAAAGTGAGAATGGAAGTTCCTAGCAGGCAAAACTGTTTACATTGTTCTTAATCTTGGCAAAAATAGTTAATGGCCTGATGTTTCGACCCTAGAAGGGTCTTTCTCAAGAAAGACCCTGGCAGAGTCTTTCTTGACTCTGCCAGGGTCAAAACATCAGGCCATTAAATATTTTTTACAATTAAACCATAGTTCCTCTTAAGCAGTTTGCAACAGCTAATTGTATGTTCTTTTTCTTCTCAGAGAAAGTTATCTTTATGGTTAAGAAGTTATTTGCCTGATAACGCTGTTGGGTCTATTTCATTCTAGACTAAACTGGACTTACCATTGGTTCAGGCATGTTGTACACCTCTAGATTCCTCAGCACGGTACAGACGCTAAATGGGACGTTTTGATTGGCTAATGCCCTTGCTGCACGACCATACACTCTGACTATATCCTGTTCAGCTGCTAGCATCAGTTTCTCCTGTTGGATGGAAAACCAAAACTTGATAACATTCAATAGCGGCCATCTTGGGTGGGGTTTGAGAGCTTTTGGGTACCCTTTTGAATTAGTAACCTTGTCATTTGCCTTAATCCCAGTTCATTCTTCACACGAATGCGAAGCAAATTTGCTGTCGCAAATTCGTAACGCTTAAGTTGAAACATACTCAGCTTTTGCCCTATGAAATGTTCAAGAACAACTTTTGATTTCCCCCACAGAGGTGCTCTTTACCAATGCTTTGCCCTTTACAAGAAAGAAGTATGAGACCTACCAGTATCAACTTTTTTCAGACCAATTCTCATATTCTTGTAGTCAATGCTTACCCTTTCTATACAGTGCCTGCACCTTAACTCATGACGCTTCTTCTCCTGTTCTTGAAACTCTGTTGCCAGCACATTGTGGAGCTCAGTAGGTGCTTCCATCTGTAATATGATAATAAGTAGATTGATTGATGTCGATCACCCATGCATTTGATTGGTTGGGCTGGTAATCAAAATAACATAATGTTTGAATAAAGACAGTCAGAGAGAAGACTCCTGCAAAATTGAACATTGAAAGTTTGAATGAAGAAAAAAAAAAAAATCCCGGAATTGAACAGAGAATGTGTCTTATTAGAAATACGCCTTGTTTCTAAAACACATTTTCTAAGTACAAAAGAAATATTGGTGAAATTAACATCTTTTGGATTTGTGACGATAAAATGTGAAGTTAGATTTCCGAAAACATTATGACACAACGTTTATTTGATAAAACCATTTTGTTATCACAGAAAGTAGTCAAACTGTTGTATCTTTAAAGCCTGGTTCATACTTCATGCGAATTGCAAAAGCAAAGCGAATTTCCCTCCCTGAGTCATAATTGGAAAACAGCGCATATTATGATTGTTGTCATCACATAATTAGCTTCACATTAGCTTTTGCTTGAAGTATGAACCGGACTTTATACTTCACCCACTCATCTTCTAACATTACGAAGGAACTAAATACTTACATTGGGTATAGCTATGCTGATCTTAGTGTCCGGGTCACTAGCCAGAAGGTAGGTCTTCCTGTGCATGAGGTACTCACTGTACCCACTAGGCTGTTTAGGTTGTACATTAGCAATCATCGTCCTCTGTCGAGCCTCGATCCTCTGCCTGATGTTCAAATACATCTCCATGGCATTAATTCTCTCCATAGGAGCTTGCGGTGTCTGTATCTCATCAATGGGTCCCTCTCCGTTAGCTTGTTGCTGCTGGCGGTGACGTGCCATCTTCCGTTTACGCGGGTGCGAGGATTCTAAGTTTGGCTCTGGCGTTGACGTTGAGGATGACGACTCCACTTGCGTCCGTCGACTCCGCGTCATGGGGAGTGTTGTCACCGTTTCTTTGTCATTACCATTGGTCTCAGATGGAGTGTTTGGGTTTGAGTTTACCAGTCCCGAGTTGGAACGTAGCGTTCGCGTTGGTTTGGGAGGTTGCGGCTTCTCGTTTGATTGTTCTTGAGCTTTGGGAGATCCCTTGCCAGACTGATTTGCCTGGTTGGATGTTGACACAGACGATGTCACATCTGGGCTACCCCTCGCTGGCGATCTCCGTCTTTCTAAATCTCGTAAGACAGGACTTTTCCGGTTAGTGGAGTCGGTGCTTGATGAGGCACTGACTGCATCGATGTTGCAGACGGCAGGGGTGGAATCCTTTTCGACCGGTTTTTGGTTGGTTTCTGTGGGCAGAGAGGCACTTGTGGAAGAGACAGATGTTGGGGAGGAGTTGGCTTCTTTTTGACGAGGTTGTGAGATCATACTAGGATCTCTAGGTCTCAATAACAAGGCTTTTATCTCCCCGGCGTTATCAGCTGACGAAGAGGGAGGCGAGACGATATAATACTCCCTTGCGACAGGGAACGGTGACACTCTCTGCTGAGGGTCTGATTTATGCCCGTCAGGACAGTTCTCGGCCACCTCAACCCTTCCATTCTCAACAGATTTAACCTCCGGTGAGGGGGATTTAGATGAGGTACTTGCTTCCTCGCTAGGATGGCGTTCATCTTTGGATGAACGCGATCCCTGACTTGATTGACTTTGATGCCTGTGGTGTTTCCGATGTGATTTCTGATGGGAGCGGTCTTTATGTCTCTTCGGTCGGTCACGCCTTTCATGTTGTTGTTGTAGTTGTTGCTGCTGTAATTGTTTATCCACATTGGAACCAGTTTCAGTCTCTAAGCAGTTATTGACCATAGGTCTGCTTTCTGTCCTCCATTCTGACACACTATTTGCCTGAGATTCAGCACCGGGGACCGGTCTATCTGTCGGCTGTTCCGTTTCATGATTGGTACTGCTGAGACTTGCGGAGGTAGCTGACAAAGATCGGGGAGCATGGGGAGACTGTGGGAGGTGCGTCGACGCTGAATCCTGTCCCACACCACGACTGGAAACCAACGGCGTATGCTGCAGAGAGTCAACAGACTCTGTTAACGTGTCAGGTGCGGCGTGATTTTGCACCTGCTTCTGGGGTGTACCCGGTAAAGACGACAGAGATGAAGTACTGAATGGAGCCAGTGGGTTTACTGATGATACTTTACTGTTCAAAGTCAAAATAGTTGAGTCAAGCTTACTGGAAGAGTTCTCCGTGAATATGGAGCTTGATAAACTACTGGCATTGCTGTTGTGCTGTTGTGCACTCGAATCTACAGTTGGTATCATGGCACTGCTACCAAAATCCGACGGCGGTAAAGTTCTTGCGTTCGTCTGATTCCAGTGAAACGATGACGGGGCTGCCGAGGACTCGACAGTCGTGCTGTCTGCTTTACCTGAGGATCCTTTGGTCTCTGTTGCTGCATTGGAGTCGTCAGACGACATCATGTTGCTGTCGCTCAGACTGCTGTCCGAGTCTTCCTTGGCACATGCTACTCTCGGCACTCCTACATCACACGCCGGAACAGTGTTCGACTCCTTGGGCGACGACTGCGACGCGTTATTACACACCTCATTGGGCAACTTGACCTCTTCATGCGAGTTCCGACACTCAGGTAAGACAACATGCATGGACTGCTGCTGCTGCTGTTGCTGCTGCTGTTGTTGAAGATGTTGCTGTTGCTTGAGCGTGGCAGCCAAACCAGAAGCAATATTATTCAAGGGTTTTGTGTTTAAGTGAGGATCAAACAAATCACTATCGGATGTAGTTGTTGAGGTCATAGAGTTTGGTGTGGCACGGTCATTCAGTTTAGGGATAGTTCTGGTTATTTCCATGATTGCCCCTTTGCCGCATTTATCTGGTGATGCCCAGTGTATTGTTATTTTCTGCTCGTTGGGACTCCGATCCTGATGATCAAATTCATACGGATCAGCTGGACAAAAACAAACGCAAGACGGTAAAACAGTGGTTAATAATCTTGAAAAGAGGGACAAGATGCGGACAAAATATGAAAGGAAAACAAAAGTGTTCATAGATGAGCAGAAAAACAGAACATTTCAGAATGTGTCAGAGAATGTGTTTTCTCAGTTATTAAAAGTTGCAACTCTGTAAAACTAATCAAGGGTAAAAATCATTTTCTGGCAGGTACTGATACCAGTCAAACTTTCTACAGCATTAAGCATAGAAAAGAATGCTCAGTAGAAACACGTAACCTATTTTCTGTCAATCATGTCATTTCTACCAAGTTCTCTTCAAACTGTTGTTATTCAGATATTGATACTGCCCCCATTCCACCTTCAATTATTTCATAACAAAAATAGCAAGTCTTCTGGAGTGAATGGGCAATGAACCTGCCCACCCCCACACCGCCATCTTGTGCATCAAGACTCAGTAGTTATGACTGCTGTCACATACAACCAACATGATCAAAATGACAACCTGATAGCAAAGCAAACAAACAAGCCACCGGACCTCCACATGGAGAAAGAACAAAACTGAAGAGCTTACGTCTCGCTTCGCCATTCCTGAGTTCTTGGGTATCTACTGAATCCACACTCTCTGGGGAGGTTGGGGGCCGTGCCTCGGCCAGCGACGTGTCACTACTCGTCTCGATGATCTCGTTCTTCATGAGGCTGCGGATCTCTGCAGAGCAAGCCAGATCGATGGGGGCCTTGCCGCGCTTGTTGACCTGGAGAGGGTTGGCTCCGTGCTTGAGCAACAGCTCAACAACCTTGGGAAAAAGGCCGGTGGTAGATTCATGAGGGTTACTTCAAGGAAATACAAAGTAAAGTGACAGATGCCACATTTGTTAGAAATAACACAACATTCAAACAGCACTTAATAGCCGAGTTTTCCAGCAATTCACATTCAATTATGAACATTTTACAAGAGTTTTAAAGTGATAGATGTTGAGGGGATAACCCGCAGTGCAGCTTGAGGTTAGGGTCTTACGAAATCTCTATGTCAAAAGTTACTTGAATAATTGACCCATCAAAAACCCCTGACCCCGGCATGACCTTTCTTGACCCCTTACACTAAGAATGCCTGTTTTGATTCCCACCTTGACATGTCCATTGACAGCAGCATCATGTAGTGGCGTATCATCCTCTAGGCCTTGAGTGTTGACATACGCCCCTGCTTTCAGCAGCAGCTTCGCTACCTCATAGTACCCGTGATTACATGCCTCATGAAGCGGCGTCCACCCTGGTAACAAGAAAAGAACCCAGTTAAAAAATCTTCCCATCTTTGTAATAGAAAACATTCTTGTAGCTTTGAGATCTTCTCACATCAGGGCCTCAATTTCATAAAATTGTGCTGAGCAAATGCTTCAGCTCTGCGAAACTTAGATGTGAACCAGTTGCAAACAATTTACATTACATGTTACTTTAGCTGGTACTCAGTTTCTGCTATTAGCAAGGTTCTTCCATTCTAAGCATTTCTTGTTGTTGAGCATAACGGCTTTATGAAAATGGGCCGAGAAGAATTTGAGGGAAGGGGAACGAGTACGCGAGATATCTTGCTAGCTTAGCTTAGGATTTGCAAATATTTGTAGATAGAATGATGCTCTGACATCATTCAAATTAGTCTTTTAAATTCCTTACAACTAAAATCAAATACAAACTTAACTTATGCTTAGGGCATAAATGTTTTTAATAAAACATTAATTTCTGCAAACAGCCCCAAGGCATTCAGCTCTGGTTGTTATTTAATTGTACAGTCCAGTGTTTATTCATTTCAGCTCAACACAATACAGGACTGTATGTAAAGTGGATTATCATCCTTATTCAAAGAGGTGGGGGGGGGGAGGGGAGGGAGGTCTGGGGATATGTGTCTCAGAGGAGAAAAGAGACAGAGAGCGAAGATGTAAAGGAGCTTGAGGGGTCCTTCATGGATGGATGCCAAACCGCAGCATGAGTCAGATAACAGCATTTCTGGTGATGTCTATCAAGTGTGATGTGTCATCCAACAGCCTCATATTCTAGACTTGATTTTATTTTATTATTACATGGAGGGTCCGGTGCTTTGACCTGAGGATCCATCCACGTAAAATTGAGTACAGGTGCAGCGGGGTAAAACTTAATAACCACTTGATCTGTGAGCCAAGGATCGAGGAAGGACATCAAAAGATAAAGTAGCAAAGTTTTTGTGTGCTGTCATGAATTCACAAACAAGTCCAGAACTCCCACAGATGTAAAGAATTTCAACGTTTGTGGTGTTTTCAAAACAAATTTTGCAAAGGGTGTTTCTTCTTTTATTATTTTCTTGCAACTTCGACGACCAATTGGTCCCAAATTTTCACATATGTTTGTTATTTCATGCACATGTTGGGATTCACCAGTGAGGATACTGGTCTTTGACAATTACTAAAAGTACCCTGCCCTTAAACAAAAAAAGGGATACAGTGTTTGTAATTTTATCAAAGACTCCTGACTGTCATTTCTAGGCTTGTAGATTATCAGATCTAGACTGCAATTCCTGTCTGAAAGGTTTACTTTTTTTCCCCGAAACTCAACTCGGACTACATGATCCAAGACTCAATGTTGCTGTGACCCGGCACAGTTGATAAATAATCAAGAGATATCAAGGGGTGGGGGATTAAGGTGATTGAGACTTACCAGCGAAATCCTGAACATTGACCTCTGCCCCCTGTTTGATTAGATTCTTGGTTGCCTGGACGTCCCCTCGTATGGAAGCTAGATGAAGTGGGGCTTCCCCTCTCTCATTCCGCTTGTTAGCCTTGTTCTTGACCCCACCCACTGACCCAGGGGTTGTCATGGCTTTCGGAGGATGACTGATAACTGCAAATGAAACAGGGAGGGGGGGGGGGGGGGGGAAATGAGTTAGTGCTATTCTTCTCAACCCAAGTCAGAATTTATCACAACATAAATCATTCTAGGGTTGAATCATACACTCTGAGACACCATCTCTGGTCTTATTTACACTGCCACTATGACCTCTGCAAAATAAATTTCCAAACATTAGTTATAAAGTTGACAGCAAGAGGACGAAATCCTGTATCTAGCCTACAGTCATAAAGCTACAGTTCACAAGACATTTCACTGAAAGTTACTTGCATTGCAAGATTCTGTAGTGGGAAAACTTGAAGGCTAGGTAAACTTTTTTTCTTTTAAGCAATCTACATGTACCTTGTTACCTACCTGGGACATTGTTTACCTCATTAGCAATCTACATGGTACCTCGTTACCTATTTGGGACATTGTTTACCTCATTAGCAATCTACATGTACCTCATTACCTACCTACCTCGGACATTGTTTACCTCATTAGCAATCTACATGTACCTCATTACCTACCTACCTGGGACATTGTTTACCTCATTAGCAATCTACATGGTACCTCGTTACCTACTTGGGACATTGTTTACCTCATTAGCAATCTACATGTACCTCATTACCTCGTTACCTAGGACTATGTTTTCCTCATAAGCAATCTACATGGTACCTCGTTACCTACTTGGGACATTGTTTACCTCATTAGCTATCTACATGTACCTCATTACCTACCAACCTACAATAGGACTTTGTTGACCTCATTAGCCGTCTACAATGCACCTAGTTACATGTACCTACCTGGGACATTGTTTTCCTCATTAGCAGTCATCTGCATAAGGAGAGCCAACTGTTGTCTTTCAGACAGCGGGATAGAGCGGCCAGGCGTCCCAAGTAGCGTTGGACTGCCGGGTTGGGACGTGGGCTTCTTGCGCTTAGGGGCTGGCTTAGGAGGCTTCTTCTCTGTAATGATTAGGAGAAAATGAGTAAAGGTGTTTATGACATGTGTTGAATATTACAGCCAGGCATTGAGAAATTGTACTATTGTCTTTCCTTGTAGCAAGTAGGTCTTCTACATTCAGGTTTTAATTAGCGAATAATGTATTGCCACATTTGTGGTTTAGTTCACGAGTACACTGCTTCCTTCGGGACCAATTAGATATCAACTTGCATATTAGAAAAATATGTTATTTTCAGATCAAATTTTATAGATTTGCTTTGTCCAACGAAGGAAATGAAACAGTAAAGTCTGTCATAAGAAAGGGCAGTATTGTGCGTGGTGGACACACGCTGGCCGAACTGTGTTTACTGAAAGTTTAGAGGAGCTGCAAATGCTACACATCAGTATCTGTCTAGTGTCTTGTAATCAAGATGGATTCCATTTACAAATCTATGAATGTTGTTTTTTTCCACCCATTTGATTCAGGTGACATGTTAGTTCCTGCCTGATTGCAATCGGATTTACTTCTCCTTCACCTGTTCACCAACAACAAAACATTAGCATCATGAGAAGCGCATCCCGTGCACTTGTCACACGCCGAGAGAACGAGAGCGAGAGAGAGATAGAGAAGGGCTCGGCAATTATAAATAACACACAAGTATCGTATTGCTAGGCAGTCCTGTCGTCTTCTGACGTCAGTAAAGAACTACTCCAAGTGTTCAGTAATGTTGTTGTATGGCTACTTGGTTTCCGACGATTGTGAAAGGATTACACTGTATGTCCTAGGAAAATCTAGGCTTATCTTGTTTTGCTTACGGATTTGTTTTCTTCCATTGGATGCATTATAAAAAAGAAAAGGAAAAAAAAACCAAACACAAAAGCAAACAAATCCTGAGTTGCCGAAATATTTGTAATAACAAGTTTTCATAAATGGCACTGAGAATCAAAAATCATTTACATTTGTGTAATTTATATCTTTTTTCAGGTTACGCTTTTGAGTTGATACTTAGACAAACATTGTTTTTGTTTTTTCCTAATGTTTTATCTCTAATTTATTTTAATTTACTTAACTTATTTTTGATTTCACTCTTTGTAAACTGAATATTTGAAGTCTCCGGACTTGTTGTTTGGTATTTTTATTAAAACCGAAATGAAATGAAATGAAAAAACCCCATCTCTATAACCTGAATGTAGGTAACGTAGATCGATTTATTCTCAAATAACAGGTCAAACTGATAAACTGTTGATAGTATGATAAGATAGTACAGGGTAATTTGTCTTTCCATTCCAGACACATCTATTTAAAGGCAGAGTAGACTTTTGCATCGCATAAAATAACAAACCTGTGATAATTTGGGCTCAGTTAGTCATCGAAGTTGCAAGAACATAATGAAAGCAAAAAACAGCCTTGTTGCATAGAATTGAGTGCTTACAGATGCCTGAGAAAGGCTTCATGCCTGAAGCCTTTTTCAGATTAAATTTTGTTTGGTGAAAAATTACCTCTTTATACTTATATATTATACATTATACTTATAAGAGTGTCGTTTCTAACAATAGTATTTACAGCTCTCCAGTGATCTTTACCAAGCAAGTTTTGATGGTCATTAATTTTTGGAGTAATTACCAAAGGTACATGTATGCCCTCCCTTCAAAGAGTAAATCATCCAAAAGAAAGCATAAGGTTTTTAGCTGTTTACCAGACTTTCCATGCCACAACCAGAATCAGTTCTTGCGAAAGATGCTGATTCTGTCACTCATCACGCTCAAAATTGGTACGGATTAATCCAGACTAAATTATGCTTTTTGGTCCTAATGCGTGAAGAAGCGACAGTTGCATATGGCGTTCTTCCCAAGTTCCTGAGCACCATTGCTAAAAATTCATCGCAGGATTCAACATCCAAATAAGGCAGTATCTGGGTTGACTTCTTAGGCTCCGGGCCCATAAGCTAAGCATCCAAAATATGCTTAGCACAACAAAATTTTACTTATCAGAATAAGGTTACCAGCCAAAAAACAATGTCACGTATGTACCACTTGTGACTGGTATCGTGCTCATTTCTGCTAAGCAGGAAATTGTTAAGCAATATTCATGAAACCGGACCCTGGCTAGAGCAGCAATGTACATAACTACCTATTTACTTCAACATGATGTAGCCAACAGTCAAAGTCTGTACTTCATTTGAGTGCCAGGGTGCCAGCCTGTAGTGTCCCTTTAAAATTTAATTGACAAGGGAAATCAGGTCAGCCTGACTCTGCAGGGACGGATAATCCATCATCATGCTGTCATGGATATTGAAAAAAAAATTAAGAGAAGGAAAAAAAAACCCTGTGCACCTAAATTAATTGAAAATTATACCAGCTTGGGATACGTACATGTATACATGTACATGATGTACCAGCATTTTCATCACCACTGCACTTTGCTCACATCAATAAAACAACAAGAGCTTGAGCTTGGTTGTTATATAGTTTAATAACTATTACCAAAAATTAATTGCTCATTTTTAAAAAGCTTACGTGATGATGATCAATATTTTCCAGAAAAAATACCTAACTTAAACGAACGTATATAAAACATCAAGTCAATACTGTAATCACAGGGACGAGATGGACGGATGTGAATATTCATATAAAATGACTTGTGGGTCTGCGTTCCTCTTATTCTAGACCCAGAACCTCCCTGATGTTACAATTCAGGAGGTTTACATACTGTGAGCATAATCAGAAACACAAACCTACAGGTTTAGACACAATCTGGACTATTTCTTATTCGTTTCTGGTGACTGCTTTATTTCTTTCAAGAAACTTGAAAGGCTCAAGGAGGATTTGAGAAAATCCTTAAAATCAGGGAAAAATCCTGAGAAATCACAGGCCTGTGATCATCAAAATAAACTTGATAGTAGTTTGGCTTTGAAAATTCAAATTTCTGTTTTATTTGATTCCAGTTACTTTAGGATGTAAAACTTAATTACCTGATTCTGTATATTGATACCTGATTTATATTAATGTATGGAAATATCAAGGCTAATTTGTCAGTAGCTTTCTTCCCCCAAGAACAGTTCCATATTTTATCTAAATTTAACCAACTGAAAAAACGTTTCCAAAACAAGCAAAGTGTCACACTGGTTTAAAAAACAATGTACAAAACAAAGATGGTGATGCAATTTTTCACATCTCTCGAGTTTTGGAAAAACGCATGTAAAGTCTACCATCAAAAATCAAACGGTTAAAATATCATACAATAAGGTGGTGCTATTCTAGTGAAAACAACAGAAAAATGGTCCATGTTTTGTCAGAGGCTTCTTTTTAGCTCATTCATGTTTAGCGCTTAAATTGATTGCAGCCATCGAAATAAGAAATTGTGATTTGGGGGACCTTTGGGTGTCTACTAATACTATGTATTTGTAACTGACATTGACAAATGCAAAAGCAATGCATACTTTGCAGATGAAAATAGGCATTGAAATTAGTTTCAATTCTTTGACATCAAGTACATGTTTGTAATCATAAATTTCAGATGAAGCCCTGCTCTATGTTAGGAGTTACAGTTTGGGACATAAATTCTAAGCAAAGATGAAAAAACCCAAAAACCTACAGAAAACCTACAACTGTTCACAAGTAAAATGAAATTATTGGCGATCATATCCTAGGCATGTTTTTTGTGTGTGTGTGGTCGTTGTCGATTTCAGAGCCTGGAGCTTTAATTACAGCATGTATCTCCCCATCCCTAGCCAGTCACAATCAAAGGTCAGCCATGTTTTGAATCCACCAGTACACTTTGAAACTACTGAGGCAATTTCGTATTTTTCTTTGAAAAAATGAAACATCCCCCTTTTAATCACATTGGAAAAGCTGTGTTCCAAAACAGCCTCTGGATAGGTGGATGGGAAATAGTGGTTTCTTACATTAAGTATCCCATCAATCATTGCATTTGTCCACACAAGGCTCTTTGTGTTAAACTTGAGTGGATGGAAAACAAAAAATTAAAAGGATAAATTGTACCGAGTACTTCCTACAGTGCAGTGCCTCACACGTCCAATTACAAATTTTAATGAGTTCATGAAAAATGGTTAAAAACAGGCAGAAAAAAAAGAACACCATCAAAACAAATGAAATGAAATGAAATTCAAGGTTGGTGTTTGAACCTCATATTTACATTTTGAATGAAAGTCAAATAGGTTTTTTGTCTAGGTTGATATTCACATGACAACAAATACAGAAGTCATTGCTCTCTACGATAAATGTAAATCATATTATTTGCTCATTGAGTTCCTACCTCCATGATTAGAGTTTTTTTTACAAATTTCCACTCGTGATAAATACTTCAGAGAAAATAATTATGAATACCATTACACTACTTCGGGAGCAAGGCCAATTTGGAAGAGCAAATTCTGCTTGCATTTCTCAATTTCCCTCATAGAAACTTTACAAGACAGCAAAGTTTGGACATAGTTTTTTTATATTAGAGCAAGTAGTAAATTACTATGTTTTTGATATACTAAATAGCCGACCATGGAAACCATTGTTAACGTAACGTTGAGCATTGAGTTGCGGCTCGTTGATGAGGAAGCACCTACCCCAGAAAGCGACAGCTCGGTGCAATGTGACACACCTGATGAGCCTATGGAAGTTGAAGGCGACGACTCGGGGCAGTGCGAAAAAACTGAAGAGCCGATGGAAGTTGGTAGCTCTTCGGATCACTATTATTTTGAGAGGTTAGAGGCGTTTACGGAGCTGTCTATCCGGCCAAATGTAAAAAAAAAAAAAAGGCGTGACATGCACATAAATACCAGAGCGAGCAATAAAAACGGCAAAAACAACTTGAAGGGAATTAAAAGGTCAGGGTGGGTCTGTCAGGATGAGAACACTTAGAAAGGTCAATCAAGATATCTTAAGATCTGACCACAAGATTACACTGGAGGATTCTTTTACATCTCTGAAAACTGTTGAATAATCAATTGTAAAAACAAGATACATGTGCATGACTGCAGGGTCACCAACGTACAATTGGAAGGGGAAGGACGAAGGCAACTGATGTGTTTGCAATAGCTGTACGGAATTGTGTTAAACACAATACAAAAAACCTCAACTGTAATTATCCATGCATGGTCTACTTTTAAAAAAGGAAGAAAACAAAAAACCCAAAACAAGTTTGTATCCTTTTGGACAAACCTTTCAACAATCATTTTGTGTCTCTAGTTTTAAACGTCTCCAGTTAATCATTCCCTTAACTGAAACTTTCAGGTTTTATATATTTCCTTTTCGTTGACGACTTTAAGGAACCTGCCCGATCAACTTCAATTCCCTCAAGTAACGTACGGTAAAAATACGCCTCGTTTTTACATCGTGCTACTTGAATATGGGTCATATTCAAAATGACTCATCATAATCCCCATAATCAAATCACACCCTAAATTCACTGCAAATAGAATCCTCACAACATACTGTGTGTTTTGTAATGGAGTGATGCTACAGCCACTGCTTGGAGAAGCCAAAGATCAAATCATTGGTGTGGATTTTTGTTTTTCAAACTCACAATATGATTTTTTATCTAGACATGTTGGTTGATACAAAGTCAGAATAAATAATCCCTTTCACTCAAAGTATTTCCAGTGTGAGTTTAATGTCTTCATAACAACAGGGACCAGTTTCATGGCAATGCTCAATACCAGGAACATCAGTGTTTACAGGGCGCGGTAAGGTGTCATTCTTTTCTCCAAAATTGTGAGTGGACTGGTCAAAACAAATAAATAAAAAATTAAAATTAGTTTACAAATAAATCAAGAGCGAACAAAAAAATTTGAGACAGAAAAATACCAAGAGGTCCCTTCAAGATTGTGTGCTGTCCATTGTTATTAACCTTCTTTCGATAGCCAACCTCAAGACCTGATGGGGAGATGGCAAACATTTTATTAACTTCAAAGTTGCATGCTGGATGCCAGTAAAAGCCATTGAGAACTCCTGAGCTGGGAGAGCATTGATCTAAAGTATCTGCTTCATTTGAGGCACTACTTTGTTCTTCAGTGTTTAGGGTTTATCAGACAGTCAATATTTAAAAATCTAAAATTTGGGCCCCAGAGTGCGAAAAATATCTGTGGAAAGCAGTGCCATAAAGTTGGGCCCAGTTTTTCCTCTACTACAGGTCAGATATAATGTACAGGTACATTGTACATGTAGTATTCAAACTTAAGTTACCAATGTTGTTGTCCTTTATTTATGGAAACCAAATGATACAATAAACTTCTACATATGTCATAACATTCTGATAACAACCTTTGAAGGTAGAGAAAAACAAACAGTGTAATTCAAGGCAACTACAAAATCAATAAACGTCTGTTCACAATATCCAATGACCATTCCAAATGGGTTTATTACTCATGAACCTATTTCCAATGTGTGTTTTCTATGACGACCCAAATAAAAGAAAATCAAACAATTTACGCCGACCTACAAATATGAAATCATTTCCACCTGCATACATGGTGCCTTTGTTGTGAAGACACAGCACAATGCAAGCATGACGTAGAAAATGACCTCGAGGAAATATCACATGTTCAGAAATGCAGGTACAGGATGCACTAGGGTTCAATTTAAAGGGATGATGTAATAAATGGTTTGGTTTGATAGAGCTGGGAAATATCACTAGGAGATCTCATCCCTTGCTGCTCCAATACCCTGTATTGTTAGTCCAATGCACATCATGCTGGTTCATGCACAGGAACTTTTATGCATATTTGCTTTCTCTTGTCAAGATAATAAAGATGCAAGGTCCAATTTTGTTTGCTGATTTGACCCAATAAATTTAGATCTCAATTTTGAATCTAGCTATTTTTATAGATTCGAGAAAGTTAAATCTGCCAATGATTAGTGATACAGTGTAGTCAATTCAAAACTAAAAATGAATTATTGTCAGGATCCCAACATCAAATCATGTCCATCTCCCTTGCACAAAATTTTTTGCATGTATGTTGTGCATTCTCGTGGCATTTTGTATGATACCATCTTGAAACAGCATCATCCGTCAAAAATCTTTCGGAGAAAAAATTCTTTGAAAAAAAAATTTTTCCAGAGAAAATCAGGTCATGCACGTTTACATAAATTAGCCCTTCTCTTACATGTAAATAAAACAAAAACTTATGACATGTATGTAAACATATTTGTTGTTAAGTCCAAGATCTTTAAGCACACAGGGTTGTCACCCAGAAACCCACCCCACCCCCTACCCAAAACAAAACCAAACATAATGAACAATAACTAAGTCTGTATGCAAAAAGGATAATCCTGGTATCTTTTTACTCAAACTGTACTCAGATAACATGTCTACAAGGACTTTGTAGAGTAACATGCGTACATTGTACATTCACAACAATACAAGCACCAGTGAACTACACTAAAATTAGAAATTATCTAAGCTTGTTAGTGAAGTATTCCCTCCGGCTAAATTATGACAAAAACCTTCAGGAAATCTCGTTAGTTAGTAAAGAGAAAGAGAGTCCAACATTATTTCTGTGTATTTGCGTCAGTTACGAACGTCACTCACGTCAGACTAGGACAAAAGGCACATATCTACGGGAGAAAAACAAGACTGGCCAAGTTACCGGAACATCCTGTCAGGCTAGCGCCTTGGAAATACAACGCCTTGCTTGATCATAACTGACTAAAGGGACCTAGAGTGGTCATTGAAATTCAAACAAACAAATCATCTGCCCACAGATTTTTCTCTCTTTCTTCTCTTGTCAATCTTCGCCTGATTCGGGTCGCTCACGGAGCGAAATTATTTTTGTTGTTAAAAAAACATGAACTGAGTGATATCACAAAGTCAGCCAAGAGGGAGGGAAAAAATGCCCCCAAAGCATTGCTCAAAACAAGCCATTTAATTCATCATGGTTTATCATTCATCATGGTTTCTATTTTTTTTTTTCAAAGGGGGACGATTGAATCTCCTACATTGAGCAGTCTTTTCCCACAAATAATTCCCAGGAACAGAGTTTTGAAACAAATAACAACCTAAAAATGATTTAATGTAAGGAAATTCTCCATCAGCCAACACCCCTCTCTTAAACTATTTATCATCATTCTCAAGTATTATGCCTACTATTTCAGCCAGCATCTGCTGGGGCATTTTTCCTTGTCGGTGACAAAAGAACAAAGAGATACACCAAGATAACAAAACACTCGTACATTGATCCCTTGAAAGGAGCATGTATTTTTTGAGTGGTCTATTTTGGTTCTTGACGGGCTAATGTGTCTTATGTTTTCATGTTTTACTGGACCTGCAGTAGGGTCTTTGTGAAAGAGACAGAGACAGAGATGACTGAGTTCAGAAGTGTAATCTGTAAAGTGCTCTGCAGATACACAAGGCTAAAACACACCAGCATTCTGCCAAGTCATACAAGCATTCCATTCCTACCTAGACACTATGGAACCCAATGTGCATTTACACCATTTTAAAGGGATGCTACATCAAAGCAATTTTTGTTTTAAGCCGATGATACGTTTAACCATCAAGTTTCTACGTCTGTAACTAAAGAGTTGCCAACATTTGCAATCAGGGAGATTTCAAATAATAATCAGGGAGATATTTAGAATTACATTCAGCATAATAGGGAAAGGTTTCTTTCCATAATCAGGGAGACTTTCAAATTTGTTCATCAGAACATGAAAAGATTGGTTTATTTTCAGGGAACTTTCTAGAGAATCAGGGAGAGTTAGCAGCTCTGGTAACTGACCTGTTATTTCGCCCCAACACTATTCTTCATTTCAGAAAACAGTATTTTATACCATACGATTGTGTACTTATTTGTCAAGTTGAATAATTGTATTATTCACTCGTCTTCTTTTGGTAATCAGTTTCAATTTCCCAACCAACCCCCTTGAGCTTCAAACATAGTAGAAGAGTTGTAAATCTTTTTTCATAACCGACTGTTCAGACAATAATCAAATCCATTTATAGAACGCAAAAGATAGACATGTAGACTCGGCACAAGAGGGCTCCACTAAGTGCGTACCACTCAAGAGAATTAGTACCCACCGGACCGGGTGTTCTCCAACTGATGCATGAGATATTTGTGTGAAGGTCGTGATGAAGGTGAAGGAATTTATCCATGGCTAGGCAGTGGCAGACATTTTTTGAATGGGTGTCTGACTTCAGCAAAATAATCAGTTTTCTGGGCCATGGTTGCAATCAAAGACACCAACTTGGAAAAAATCTTAATCATACTTCAAAACCTTAAGATGGGGGGAGATGAAACAGAACATTGCTTACCCTCAGCCCCTTCCCCATTGACGCCGCCGGCGAAGAGCTTCCTCTTCAGGGTCTTACCACCGTCTCCCTTGGTGGACATCGGCGACTTCACCCCCGCCTGCTTCTCCTGAGAAAACAAACAAACAAACAGTTTAAAAAAAATAATAATAAAAATGCCAGAAAGAAAATTTACCGTAGACACAAGGCATGATTAAAACCTCATAAAATTCACTAACAGAGAGGCAGAGAGAGAGAGAAACACTGACAAACAAACACCTGTTATGTGTACCATCCTAAGGAAACAAAATAATCATACAAATGAACCAACTTCTGAAGAAAAAACCCCACACAAAAACAAAACAGAAAAAATTGTAAGAACAAACAAACAAACAAACAAACAAACAGGTGAAATCAAAATTGTCTTCAAATATACAAACAGACAGACAGAGAAATGAACAATTTGTACGTACATGTACCGCCCAAAAAGTGAGAGTATAAGAAAACATATCAAAAACAGGTACAATGAAAATCATCATCAAATTCACTAACAGACAGACAGAGAGAGGGACAAAACAACATCTCTTACCTTCCTCTGAGGAGAGCTCTTCTCAGCCATCCCTGAGTACTGGACCATGTATCTTGCTCGTTGGAAGTAAGGCTCGCTCACTTATACAACAGCAAGAAGTGGTCATCAGGCTCTTAATATTCCTCCAAGTGAAGAGTTTTTCCTCATCACGAAAAGCCTGCCATAGTAGCTGCTAATTATTAGTGACGACCCTGCAGGAGGAGGAGGGAAGCCAAATCGGAAACGGATTAAATAGGTTGTCTCTTTAAAAAACAAACGCAGGAAGTAGAATGCTTGACATTGACCACCTTTTGTGATCAATGTAAAGACAGATAAAACCGGAAACACACAAATGAGATACGTCAAGTGCCTTGTCACTCTAGCTGTGTAGATTCTTGAGAAAACAAAACCAAAACTAATAGTCTTATCTCATCGCTAGGATAATGTGTATTAAAAAATACTTCTGTACTTCTGAGAGTAACATGAATAATCGCTTACAAACAACAGAATGTTCAGCATGTGCCCTGCTATGAAAATAAGAAAAAACTACTGCAGTGTGAGTGACACTCGTAGGTCTAACTAAAAATGTAAGAACAAAAAAAAACAGGGGGGGGGGAGACAAACGGCATCAACAGGAAAACCCGTGAAGGCACTTTCCTTAGCATATTTCTATTCAGTCTTTACAATCAAGGAGTTCTAGAAGACATACAGTACTTTGTTCTTTATTTGTCACTTTTTCCCAATCAAACAGCTTTTCTTTTTCTGTTATTTGTACATAATACAAATAAACTGACGATGCAGTGACATTTTGTCTTGTGACATTTCGCAAAAGCTCTACAAACAATTCCAAGCAAATCCAATTGAAGGAAAATACAAACACATAAAACCTCTCCTTTTTACGCAATTCAAAGAAGCTTCCAGTGAGAGAGGGGTCTATTTCGATCACAAATGAAAAAAGCTTGTCAAACCATTTCAAGCCCCGTTAACCAAGAGGAGAAACTCAGACAAAGAGTAAACAAGTCTCTGACAGAATCAAAAAGAATATCCTCACAATGGAACTCAGGGCACAGGACTACAGACCTCGGGGTGAGGTGATTAAAAACCCACAACACAAAGTTACTATGTACTTTTTTGCGAGTACATAATGCACCTTGACAAAATGTCAACAATCAGGTGACGCCCCCCTTCCTTTTTGTTTCATTGTTGTTTAGAATGAGTCTGCTGTAAATGTACTTTTCTGAGGGGAACCACATGGGTGACTGCATCACTAAGAAGAAACTTATCAATTCTTGTGGCTATTCATGCAGCAATTCATGGCATTCTTTGAAACTGATTCAAAACTATGTGTACATTCGTCGTCCTTGTAGTTCTGAGAGTCATGACTGACTCATTGTGACCCTTTTGATAATGGAGTTCCACCTCTGCCTGTCCAAAGCTGACTGGTAGGCTGTGGTCAGTGACTTGCCTGTCAGCTCCTTCTCCTATAATCCATCCGTCCAGCAGAGTTTCTGTCTACTGCATGACAGCTTCCTTCAACAATGCCTTGGACAATAATCTTCTCCAGATTATCTCCTTCTCTTCTTGAGACACGTCCGAAATACTGTAGTTTGGTTTTATCAATCCTTTGGGCACAAAGCTCTTGCGTCATCCTCAATCAATTTTCCGGCGGAATCATTTTCCCCCCACTCTTTCCATGAAATTCTCAACAACGTTGTAAACCCAACAACAATTTGACATGATTTAGCTTGTACTAAAGATTTACAGTTCGTCCCAAGTCTCTGGAAAATTATAATCCATCAGTCATTGTAAACACCCTCTCCCTTCATTATTGTATTTTGTTGTCAACAAGCTTTAAAACAGACTTGGAAGAAATTAGCAAAACAAGAACCAGTTCCACATGTCCACACTTTAAGCTTCTTACAAAACAGATTCAAGGTTTCCAGAGATTATTTTTCAGTACTTCATCTCTTCATCTAAAACAACGTATTTTCCTTTCATCCCTTTGTTCCGTTCAATGCAAGTAAGATACATGTAAGAGGCTGCAGAGGCTTTGAAAACCAACCTTCTCAAGCCTTTTACAATTGCTTGGAATGAGACAGTAGGCCTATAATATCTCATTATGATAAGACATTTATAACTTAGCCTTACATACATGTACTTACATGTATGGGCTTACCTAGCAAAAACACTCAGCAAAACTACATGTGCAGACAATGACAAAGAAATGGACAATAAATTTGCATCGAGTATGAAGGATGTTACACCACACACAACGATCCTTGTCATTTGAACAGTGGAACACACATCACGTGTCATTGATTACTTTGCCTTGTATTTACAGCCCTGATGCTCACAAATTTAATATTGGATACTGTACGCCCATTCAATATGGATAATTATTGGATGCTTTGTAGTGTCAATTCCAAATACATCATTCCCTGCCAGTTTATCCAAACTAGGCAAGCTCGTGTCGAGGCAGAAAAGGTCGGTGTCTACATGGAGTCGTCCATGTTGATTAGAAGGGTTTGTACTTATTTTCCCCATTTCACAAACATTGTAAACAACAACACATCAGTCATGTTAATCACATGAAAATAGTGGGGGTGGGGATTAGGTTGGCTCAGTGGTTTCTTTCCCTGCCTGTCATCTCTACGGACCCAAGTTCAAATCCCACCTCATAACAGAACCTTGTACATTATGTACATGTACCGGGGTATGTTGATTTGATTTTCAGTCCCTACCTGATTGCGTAGGTCGTCTCCCCATTTTTCCTCCCACATCTAAAAACTGAACATTTCTGCTTGTTTCCCATTCATCCTGTTGTTGGGGCTTGCATTGTTGGATGTGTAATAAAACATAACTAACATGTGCACATGTTTTTGTCGTATCCCTTCCCAAAGTACGACGCAATAAAACTATTCATTATAAATAATGCAATAAAAAATGAAAAATGTATGTTTTTATTTCTCTTCGCTGGGTCCGTCTGTCATAAATTTTGAAATTCAGTATACTACTTCAGTGCATTCAAAATAAATAACTAATTTTGAATGTCTCCCACTACAGAAATTGTTTTGGCAATGAGACTCAGTCATTTATCTCTCAGTCTCATTCGCCTCCATGCCCCTTGGTCATTGCCTTGGTGCCCCTTGAAACGTTCAAATAGAAACTTACAATTTCCTCACAGAGGTGCCCTTTTCAAAAGGAAAAAACGCCTGGATGCCCTTCTCCTTTCAAGAACAAAGCATCAGACGCCATGTCTATCACATATACCATAAATACTTATGCAGTTTAAACAACCTGAGTTTATTGTCCTATTTTAATATTACAATTAATTTTGTGCAGATTCCAACAGTGCAGGCCTGTGTTCTGGGGGATCAGTGTGGCTTTCTGCTAGAGTGCATCATGCATGTATGCATGCATCTACACGGATCTGTGTATGGCTGCAATGTATTGCAAGGAAAAGGAAACTGAAATATTCCCAGAACACCACCACCTATTATGCCAACTCCTGCGCTACCTTCAACATCATACTTTCTGGAGACATTGAACCAAACCCTGGTCCTGAGCAGTCTGGGTCAAATACTATTGGTGACACTAGAAATGGTTCATGTAGTAATCATTCTAGTTGTCTTGGAAACTTAAACATCTATTCTCAGAATCTAAGAAGCCTCAAAAATAAACTGGACACTTATCACAGCACCTTCACTGCCCATCTGAACCCTTTTGGCATCTTTAACTGTTTTGCCCTGACTGAAACATGGCTCAATGCAGACGTCTCCGACTCAGAGGTAACTATCCCCAACTTCACGATATTTCGCAAAGACAGAAGTGGCAGCCGGGGTGGTGGAGTCCTTTTGGGATGCCACAATTCCTTTGAGTGCCGCAGACGATATGAGTTTGAACGACCAAATCTGGAACTTCTTTGGGTGGAAGTTCGACTCTCACAGCGCAACAATGCCATTTTGGGAGTTTTTTACAGACCCCCAAATGCCGGTCTTCAATCACTTGAAGCCCTTTCCGACTCACTGACGGCTGTTTCTCACCACTATCGCACAGTCTGTGTTGTCGGTGATTTTAACTTGCCAACATTACGATGGAGCCCCGACACAAGTCTCCCAGCATCAAGTGGTTCCACCGTTGACGATGCTTTTGTTGACCTGATGACCACACACGATCTACAACAATCCAACCTTTCTACGACTAGAGGCACAAACATCTTGGACCTAGTTCTACACTCCAAACATTTAAACGTCTCATCTAGAACTGGGGACGACCTCTTCAGGTCCGACCACAATTCAGTCAAAGTTAATTTCAGTCTAGGTACTCTGACCAAGTTCAACCCAACAACCCGAACAGTCTACAACTTCCATAAAGCTGACTTGAATGACTTAAGGAGAACTCTGCAGTGCATACCGTGGAACATCTTAGATGCTACAAATAACTGTGATGAGGCAACATCACTCTTCTACGATCTAGTAGAAGCGGCTCTAGTGGACATCGTCCCTGTGGTTCATCCTCGTCGCCGGTGTCCTGCATGGTTTGATGGGGAAGTCAGGCAGGCCCTGAAATCCAAGGAGCAAGCATTTCGGAGGAGGAAGTCCAATCCGTCTGTAGTAAATCAAGAATTATTTAAAGAAGCCAGAACTGTATTTAAGCGTCTTTTAAGGACTAAGTATGCCAGCTATTTAGCTTCCCTTGCCAAAGACATTGGGAACAATCCTAAACGCTTCTGGGGCTTTATTAAAGCTCGATCCCGACAACACACTCTGCCATCAGTCCTCCAGAATGAAACGTCCGGAACGGAAGCATCTGATCCAGCTGGAAAGGCCGAGCTGCTTATGGAGTACTTCCAGTCCGTGTACCTACCAGATCCTGACCAATCTAGTGACGACAAGCCAGCCCTTCACACCTACAACTTAAACACTATGCCAGTAGTTCAAATCAGTGAGTCTGATGTCCTGCGTAAACTCTCAGAGATCAAAGTGTCTAAAGCCAGTGGGCCGGATAACATATCAGGTTTCTTGCTGAAGTCCTACGGTGATATTTTTTGTGGTCCATTGGCAAATATATTTCGAAAGGCTCTTCATTCTGGATCCTACCCCTCTCTATGGAAGGTTGCCAATTTAGTTGCCATTCACAAATCCGGTAAAAGACAAAATGTATCCAACTATAGACCCATTTCACTGCTTCCTCATGTGTCGAAGGTCTTTGAGAAGATTGTGTGTGAACAAATTGTGCAGCATGTCCAACCAGCCATCTCTGAGCAACAGCATGGATTTGTCCCAGGCCGGGATTGCTCCACCAATCTCACTTCATTACTCCAGGAGGCATACCGTGCTGTTGACCAGAGGAAGCAGTTGGATGTGGTCTACACAGACTTCTCAAAGGCCTTTGACCGTGTTTCACATGACCTACTTTTGTATAAGTTGACTTCATATAATCTCCATCCTAATCTCTTACTGTTGCTTCGTAGTTATTTAACCGACAGAAAACATAGAGTAGTTGTAGACGGACAGTGTTCCTCGTGGAATTTGGTCCCATCTGGTATTCCGCAGGGTTCAATCCTTGGCCCTTTACTTTTCAACCTGTTCGTTAATGATATTCCCAAGCATTTAAGTAGTGATTGTTTAATGTTTGCCGACGACCTGAAAATCTTCCGTCAAATTTCTTGTTCTACAGACATCACCAACTTACAGCATGATTTAGACAGGCTTTATTCTTGGTCTTTAGCCTGGCGACTATTTTTCAATATCAACAAGTGTAGTTTTATTTCATTGACTCTTAAAAGGAAGCCTATTAATTCAAATTACCATATTAATAATAATGTTCTAAATCAGGTAACTGTTCAGAAGGATCTTGGTGTTTTCATTGACTCAAAGCTTTGTTTTGTTCCTAATGTAGATCATGTCATCAAAAAGGCCAACCGCATGTCGGGTTTAATATGGCGTAATTTTCGATCGATTAAGGATGAGCGCACACTTCGGACCTTGTATTGTACCCTTGTTAGGCCGCACCTTGAATATTGTACTGTAACATTCAATTCTATCTCATCTTACCAGGTTTCCCGGATTGAAAGAGTTCAGCGTCGTTATTTTTGTTTCATGTATAAGAATCTTAACACTAGTGTATGTAACCTTGAATATCCTGAATTGTGTGACCTGTACAAACTCTCCCCTCTCTCTGTTAGAAGATCTGTAAATGACTGTTTATTTCTTTACAAACACTTCCATAACCTTTTTAATGTTACCGATGCTAATCCATTCAGTATACATGTACACGCACGACGGACAAGGCTTGCCGACGAGCACATCTTACATGTCCCACGGAGTCGCGTTGAGGTCACAAAGCGTGGCCTTGTTTCAAGAATTTCTTCCACCTACAATGGACTCCATGGGAGGTGTGATGTGTTCGGTGCGGCAAGCCTTGGAAGTTTCCGGAACCAGATCTACCATGCCATTGCAGCGAACACAGTCTGATTTGCTTTGTTTTTTGTATATAATCCCCCTTGTACTGTAGTGTTATTTGTAATTTATTTAATTCGCCTTATTTTTAAGCATACTTTATTTAATTGTATAATTTTAAATTTAATTTATTAATGTTTACACAATGTTTTTTTTCTAATGGAGATATTTTATTTGTATCATAGCTTTTATCTATACCATCCTGTAATTGGCGACTTGATCGCTGTTGGACTTGGTTAATAAATAAATAAATAAATAAAAATAAAAAGTAAGAACAAGGAAATTTTGCCCTCAGTGAAGGGCACCTCAATGAGCAAAATGAACATTTCTACTGGAACACTTCATAGGGCATCAAGGCCAGGGGCATGGGCAAGACCAAGGCCACGGAGATCATTGCCTCCATGAAGTACCAGGTCTGATAATGACTAACACTCCTAGTCCCACAAGAGATGATTGCAAAATCCTGTATCAGAGCACTCCCGGGTGCATTATTGAAATTCAGAAACCTTAAAACTGAAGTGTGGGCAGAATTGCCAACTATAGCACCCTAGGGGACAGGTATGCACTTGACCTCTGCCTGACCTGATTTATGCTGAATGCTGAAGTTCACCAGACCTTCCTTGACCCCAAGCTGTGTTATCTGGGGTCAAGATGATTAGGTTTCCTGTTGGCATGAACTTTTATAAATAATTCTTAAAAGGTTGATTTGTACATATCCTGAACAAGGGAGCTCTAAATGTCCTTTTCAGGTGGAAAATTAGAAAAACAGACATGGGATGAAACTTCAATAGGCTGCTTGGCAGTAAATTTTGCTCAGTTAACATTAACGACGCACTAGTCACAAAGATCACCACATGTAGCCTACATGTAGCAAGTTGGCTGGCTATAAACAGTTTCTCCATTACCAAATCCTCTACTCAGCTGCCAAGAACAGAACATGTCTCTACGAAATTGGCATTTGGGATTGTTTCTTTTCTTGATCATTACTCCATACATAAATGTCATTTATACACCACTGAGTTGTGCTCGCGTGTGTTTCGAACATAAACAAACATGTTCGCATTATCTTCAATGTGCGTGAATCAACTTTAAAGTTTAAAATTAATGATTTACAACGAGTACAATGCATGCACTAGTGCGCAATACATACAGCAGACGATACATGATTGATGATTCCGTCTTGAAACAACCCATCAAAATTGTTCGTTGAGAGACTGCTCGTTAAGACAGCTCGTTACCGGCTTTTGTCTCAACTCATAATTGCCTGGCATGCCTTCAACAAATGTAAAGGTTCATTAGCGCTGTTTGTCTCAAGAGAGTAACAACAAAATCTACCCAGTAAAGTCAGTATCATTCATTCTGTATTTTTTTCCCATTAAACATGCCACCTCCATTATTGTAAACAAGGCTACAGTGTAGTAATTAATACACTGTCAATACTATAGACACGGAAACAATGGGGACAACAGATTTTTCACACATGGACAGTACTGCAATTTAATCATATCTAGGTCTGCAGACAAGGTACAGACAACAATGAACATAAAACTTCAAATCAATCACATTATGAATACAACTAACAATAAAACAACAATACAGATATTATTTGTTTCCTTTTATTTCGAGAACACAAATATTTTTTTTCAAGGACACAAACTAATTTTTTTCGAGGACACAAAATATTATTTCATGCAGAAATGTTTCTCAGATTAAAATGTTTTAAAAATCATTCTCTCTAAAACCACATTCCTTTGAAGGAATTTGTTCCTCCAAATGTTACACACTATCAACAGTCATGGTCATTAATTTTTGGAGTAATTACCAAAGGTATACGCACCCTCCCTTTAATTACACACCATGTCATGTAAATAACAACTCAACAATACATATAGCTACCAGCATAATTTAGAACAGCCAATAACATTCCTTCTGGGAGTGTTTGTATGAAGTTACTCCTTCTGCCCATGACCTGCCTCTGCAGATCAATCACTTGCATATTTCACAACAGTGGATTTACATTTCTACAGTCAGTTTACAACAATAAGAAAAATTCCCAAAGAATTCAGAACTGCATGCTACCATTGTCTAGAATAATTTTTGAATAGAACCTCACTCATAGGGTAGATTATTTTTCCTTCTTTCAAAACAAATTGTGACTATCGGGGGGGGGGGGGGGGGGGGGATGCATTTTTACATAGTATTAATCTTGCATTGATTGTAATTATATTCTAATTTGAGAGGCTTAACAATACAGGTAGTATACACACTGTATTCTTATCTTTTTAACCATCGAAATTAAACTTTCCAATTATTTCTTGTCAATACAACATTATGCAAATGTTTGTAAACTACAACCCTGAATTCCATGTAACAAAATCAACTGCAATGAAGTACAAAAGCACAAGAATTAATGCAGGCAGGAGATTTGTAGGCATGGCAGGATTGGTACTGAGCAAACCTTGCGGGGTCCCATGGTCTTGTAAATGGAAAACCACTGGGACCCCTTAGTAGATGCAATTGGAAATATTACATGACTTGACATTTTCACATTTCCCATGATTGATTCAGAAGGGGCCTGTGGAGGTATCCACTGCAAGGCACAAGAACAAATAACACTAATGCAATAAATAATCAAATGGTTGTTCATGCCACAGAGCTAGAATCAGAAATACTGCAAACACAGTAGGATCTGGATGAGAAAAATACTAAATGTGTTAGTCTAAATTCATAGATAAAACAAGGAAGGTTGTCGTAGGACTTTAAGATTAACTAATTACAGAAAAAAAAATGCATAATAAGCTTTCAAAGCAACAACTACAAAGAGATAGTCAACGTGTTAGACTTATGATCTGATAGATGAAAACAAGGAATGTAGTGGTAGCACTTTAAAACAAACTAATGACATCACCCTCCCCCCCCAAAAAAAACACCTAACAAAACAACAAAACAACTAAAACTACATCATCAGATGCAATGAAGGGGACAAGCGAATTGTCTACCAAATTAAAACAAGTTCCGGTGAGTGAGTCCAATATTAACGGTAGGATGAAGACATTTTTTCTCATCTGATCAGTGTACAAAAATGCATAAAATACACACCAACAAAAATTTATCGCCAGGTTTTAAGTACGCAAAAAATCATTACACATATTTATGCAAATTGCAAGTACATGTACATGTTTTCATGTACTCAGACATCCATGTATAAAATCATTAATAATGTTCACTACATAAGATGTAAACATAAAACTTCATGATTTCAAGTTAACACTGTGTACACCGAGTTACATGTACACTGTCCACATTGATTTAAAAAATAAGGTTATTTTAATACAGGAGCGAGAGTCACATGCTAACAAAAACATCTTGCAGGTTACAATGATGACATCTCCACCTTTTGTAAACCTCACTTCCAAGAAGCTTTCGGGGACAGTATCCCGAGCAGTAGAGAAGTAGCAAGATTTCTTAACATCTGAAGGAAATAACTGCTACTTTTTCCACCAGACAGACATTTCAACATCTGAAGTCAGATGAAAGTCCGGAATTCCTCATCCTTGTTTTAATAAGAAGTTCCCTGAATCCGGCTGCCCGTGCAGCTGAAATTCAATATTACTTTAGATGACGATGATCCCTAGGCCTGTCTGGTCCTTCTACACATCCAAATCTGTACAGCAGCAATTTGATTACCAGTTCATTTTTGCTTCACTGCATTTGACCTCAGTATTATGGGCTCTGCATTTACAATGACACCGGACATTTCAAAAAGAATCCTAAAAGAGCAAATCTGTATTGTTATTACATACCACTATGTTTTGTGTGTCCTGCCAAAAGTCTTTTCATGTAGACGTCAAAAATGTATATTTTTTTTGCCGGAAATTGGAATAGAAGAAAAAAACATAATGGCCTCTGATTATGCTTTGACCAAATTTGGTATTTGGTATTTGACCAAATTTGGTATTTGGTATTTGGTACCTTGTTGGTATATATTCAAATCAAATTCCAACTACAGTGTAGTCCTATAAAATAAGTAATGAAACCTGATTGTGCTAGAATATGAGCTGGATTTGTGAAAATCTTCCTACATGTACATTCAAAAATATACTCAGTATTCATGGACATACGATTTCATTGTTGTACATAAAAAATCCACTCACTGAGAGACTTTGGAATGGTAGGAGCAGAAGATAACCAGGATAATTTCCAAGGTTTTATACATGTAGTTCTGCGCGTGCGCATAATTCAGAGGTGAGAACCATTGCTGGCAAAAAGGTCTGAAACTAGGATCAAATTTGTTTCGGACGTGTGTTGAGTTGATTGCATTTCAGCTTTTTGATAACCCCTGGTGTTAAAGATTCCAAGGAGATTCTTGGAGCAGTATCCTCAGTGCTAGAGGAGTAGATCAAAGAGAGGGATTTCTCTGATCTGGAGGAAATAAAGCAATTTTTCTACACAAAGCAGACATAAAAAGGTCTGAATTCAGATTCATCCCTGCTATATTCCAAGAAGCTCAAGTTATTATTCTCCGCAAAGGTTATATGAATTTAAAACAGAGTGTATTATTTAATAATTAGATTTCACCGGCAGGTAATAAAATAAATCATGAATGCAGTCATCTGAATATTGTAAACAAGATCCCATACATAATGTACCCTGCCCCTGAAACATTCCTATAATATGCCTGCGTCAATTCACATTGACCTAAATCATGGACAATTTTGAGTGCTGTCCATATTGATAGAGGGCCTCGCCCTACAGTGCTGAAGTGGCCTACAGACAGGAACTGGGACAAGATAAGACACTTTACACATCAGGTTATAATTTAAAAAAAATATAGTTTTGAAGTATGGTGATTATACACGTAGATAATCAAGACCTAGTGCTCCAAATGTATAAAAACAGCAACAGCTCCATTTTTGTGATACATTGATGTATTTTGGAGCGTTCAGGGTACCCCCTTCCCATCATTGACATTATTGGGGACATCTTCAGAGCTACCAACTGACATGAATATTTTCAACATCATCAAGAACATTCTGACCTGCCAAAAATGTGTGTAATTTATGAGCTGCATGCTCAACATGGCATGTACTGAATGTTGACTTAATGTACGCTGTGACTGGATGTTTGTACCTACTTCCTGCTTTATTCATGGCTGAATATCACTGAACGGGAACGAACGGTCATCAAGCTCTGTATTCCATTGGCTACCTAAGTTTACCGAAACCAAGCAATATGTGACCAACAGTTGAACTTGAAGTCAATAACTACTGTTAATGACAGTACATGTACATGTACCCACAACTATAATGAACTGCAATTAATTGAAACAATACAAGTCGACACAGAATTTGTGCAACATTTTGAGCTACAAACTTGAAAATAACAATATAAAAGCAAACAAACTTCTCTTTACATTTCCACAGAAGACCAGTTGCAGGGACGACCCTACATGAAGTTGAGTTCAGTCAAGTTTCAACCACAACAGGACAGAGATTGCGATGCCATTTTTAAACCAGAGCAGGCAAACTTTTGCAACATGATCAACAATATGCAAATTCGATCTCCAAAGTTTACCGAGCGCTGCAAGTAGCCTTATAGACGACTGGTTGTATTTGAATTTTGTTGATTACAGACTGTATTACGTAGCTCTTCCTCTAGCTTGAACAAACAGTTTCACCAATGTAAATAGTGGGGTCTTGGATCTTGACTCTCCTACATGTTACAGCAATGCTGTTGCACCTGTTGTGTTAAGGGTGACAAAAGTACACAAACTGTAGCATATGAACTACTGAAGATCTCCAGAAAATTCACAACTAATGGTGGGGCTTGGAAACCATGTTGAAGTATAGGCCGGCCAACAATTTCATTACTACTTTGCCATCTTTGTCACATTCCCCGTGCCCAGATTCTCATTAAACAAAATGGGCCAGTCTAATTTCCCTTCCAATGGTTAGAATCAAGAAAAGGCTTGATGGCTGATAACAAGCCCATAACTTCAATGCACTGCCTCAGTATTTCCACTTAAGGAGTTGATGGGTAGGTTGTATAAACCATTCAGTCAACCTGAGGTCACAACACCTCAAACCATCAACTCTAACTAACCCTAAACCAGATTTTATCAGGACATTTGATTTGTCTGCTGAACACACACTACATTCTCAAAGCACCACACCAGGTTTTGCTCCACTCAAAAGACAATTACACAAGCTTCTAGTGTATAAACGCACCCCCCTTCCTCCCACTATTTGTCAAAATGCCAAGTTGGCATTAGTTAGACAAGCTATGAAATCTTTTACAGTAGTACTTCTAACTTAATTTCTTGGAAACAACAAATAAAAACATGAATCAGGATTGTTTTAAAGTGGGGTATTTTTGTAACTACATGTACGTGTACATGTACAACTTAACAAGCATGGAGGATGTACTATACATGTAGGCCTACATCAAGACAGTCATGCCACCATTTTGTTCATATCTCTAGAGTGCCATCTAGCCTCAATTTAGATTCAATAGAAAGGCAGGGGGAAAAGAAGGATGACTGACTAGTGTTGCCTCCATACAAATGGTAGACATAATTGTATCTTCACATGTAATATTAATTGAAATGCACTTCTCTAACTTAAATCACATAGCATAGCACATCACGTATCCCCACCCACAGGAAAAATAACTTATAGTAATAAAAATGATATATTATATTGCAAAGGAAGCAGTATATATAAGCTTCCAGGAAGACAATTACATCTCATACATGTGTGCCAAACTATTTGGTTGCGGAGACGCAGCCAAGCAGAGTAAAGCCAGCCAAGCACAGCATGGCCACCATGGGTGACCATGGCTGTGGCCATGGCTGCCTTATTGTACACAGACTACATGTATACCATTGTATACACCATGACAGCACCACCTCTCCACTGTGCTCACTATAAATAGTCCTTGCCAGGTGGCACATGCATGATGGTGACTCATGTTTTTGCGGGTTTAGGGACCGTCTACAAAAGTCAACAAAAGCAAACTCCTAAAGCGAAGGGTGTGAAATGGGTAGCTTGGAGATAATGTTTCTGCCTTGTTAAACCAGTTATTCTCACACTGTAACATGAGGATGTCAAATGCCCTACAGGGACAGTACATGTAAATGAAGTGGGCCAGTTTGTCACAGCCACTTTACATTTATATACATACATGTAAATCATGTATGTGAAACTAACTGCAGTCCTTATAAAACTAAAAATTTAAAGTGAGCTGTCCACCAAATTTTCTTTTGATAAATCTTCTTTCCTCTTAGAGAACCAACATACAGCTTCAATAATTTTCCCACAGACTTTCACTTAGGAAAGGCACATCATCTATGTATTATAAATGTTGGTAACCAAATCTCTAGTCCTATGTACAAGTAATTTATCCATAGACTGCAAATTGTCGCAGGAAGGAAGACACTTTAAAAAAACAATCTTTCTTATCTATCAGTTTCTAGACCTCTGAGGAGCTACATTAACATATATTTTGCAGTTAACAACACAGTGTACCATGCTCACAGGTTTTTACACATGTGTTCACAAAAGTGAAATCAATCCAAACATTTCACTGCTTTCTAACCTTCTAAAACGTGTCAGTACATATTTGCAGTTTACAACACAGCATACCATGTTCACAGAATTTTACACATGTTCACAAAAGCTTTCACAAAAGTGAAATCAATCCAAGCATTTCACCGCAATCTAACCCTTTATTAAACATGTGTCAAGTTTCACATATTCCTAACACTGACAACATAGAGGTGGCCTGCCTTTTATTTTATAAATTCAGCAGCCTAAAAGATTGCTAAGTGTTTCACTCGCTATGCATGAACTGAGCACTCCAGGAAAGGAATAACGTTTCTTTGTCCTCTCTGAATTCTAATGGAATCTCGCTTCGCTCCCGCATTACCTCTCGTTGGCGCAATTTGCTTTTTTTGTTTGTTTCTAGGTTATAAGCAGATCCGTAGTTAATATTAATAATACCCATTTTATTCATGAAAGATATGACTCACAATGGCCACAAGTGGGATATGATTATGATGTGCAAAATTAATAAAAGATGTTGACAGCCTTCCCCTCTTCTTCTAATGGTTGCTTTCTCTTTCAGCTCTCTTTTATTCACAGGAGGAAGGGAATGCTATTAAAGGCAGGGAATACTTTTGGCAATTGTCAAAGACTTGTATTCTCACTTGGTGTATCCCAACATACTGTAAGCATAAAATAACAAACCTGTGAAAATTTGAGCTCAATAGGCCATTGCAGTTGCGAGAAAATAATGAAAGAATAAACCAACCCTCGTGCATACAATTGTGTGCTTCCAGATGCCAGAGACCAGAGGCCTTTCTGAGATTCAAATTTATTTGTGAAAAAATGACTTCTCTTTTTAAAACTACATTACTTCAAAGGGTGTCGTTTCTAACAATGTTTTATAATATCAACAGCTCTCGAGTGCTCTTCACCAAGTACGTTTTATGGTCATTAATTTTTGGAGTAATTACCAAAGGTACACTCAACTTCTTAGTACACATGACAAAAAGGATTGTTTGCACTTAGGCCTAAGCATTTCAAAAAATATCTAGTGTAATGTAACTGACATCTTTCAACAGCGCAAAACAAAATATTCAGCATTTGATTCATGAATTTCCCATCATAAATACTGGACATACGTACATCTCAACAAAAACAAAGATCTCTTTGTAAATTAGGTTGCAGTAAAGTAAGTTACAGCCAATAAATGAAACTCTCTGACAAAGCCATTGAGCCATCTCTTCACAAAAATGTACAGGAAAACAACCCAACCAGGAAGAAAACCCATCAACTCGATGACGAAAATACATGCGTTTTCCCATTCAGCTTGAACTTTGCCATTTTATCAAATAAAAGCAGATAAAGACCTTCCTCAGGGTCTTTCACAAAATGCCTTCAACTCGACAGGCTCGTACATCATTGTGAGATATTCAAAACGTTCAATGAAAAAACATGTATTCAAATATATTTCCGCAAGTAATATCACATTGCAAAGACCCATCGCATTGATGAATTGAATGGCCTGTGTTTGTGAATAAAGTCTTCTATGAAATCCCAGTGAAAGGATTTTTTGAGTGATAAATATGTTATGCAGGAATGCATCGGGGCAGCTGGAGGCGTACAACTAAAAATACAACCCTAGGAATGTATCCAGCTTATAATGAAAAATACAGGTACAGATTATATCCCATATTAATCTTCTGTCCGTTGTGCGGATTTTTAATATAATTTTGCTTGCTGTCTGAGGAAATTTGATTACGCACAGCGTCTAAACTCATAACACCCCAAAAATGACAGAGGCTGACAATACAATTTGTGTAATATAAAATCAATGCTTGTGTGATCCTAAAGAACTCAAGTCAGTTTTGTTTTTACAATACCTCCAATCAATTCTAACTGAGACTGTGTCTGAATTGGTGACTACACCTATGGCTAAGGCTAGAATGCAGCGCCATCATGTGTTGATGTATATAAGACATCCTTAGCAATTACCCTTAGCAACAATCATAGCCGCAACTGTAGCCGCCAATTCGGTTACGGCCTAAGACTAAGAGGGAAAATTAGTATGGCTCCTTTTTATACAATCATACATCAGTATTCATGACTGATGTTGTATTCAAGGAACATGACCAGATGTATCAGTATGATAGAAGCCTAATACTTCAGACTCACATTTTATTACAAACAGCAGAGCTTGAATAAACACAATTTATGTAATCTCCAATATTGTTCATTTCTTTTACCCTTGCAGCTTCAGGAAAAAAATCCCCCAACCTCCCAACAGAAAAAAAACCCCAGGAACAAGAGATTAAAATCTCCTTGGAATCCGTCGTCATCTTGGCCCATCCCTTTTCCAAGTAAACGACCAAACACTACAGCAGAAGGGGAGACGCTCACAAGCACGTACTCCAAACAATCACATATTGCTAGAGCAGCAAACATGCGACGTTGTCAACGTTTCTTTCCTTGGTAACCACATGTCATACAAAGCAGATGAGTTGCTGTGTAAATATGCATTTTTCCCACCAGGAATAATAAACATGTCTTTTTTGATTGGGTGTGCTTTTGTATGTGTTTTGCGGATTGCTTGTAGGTTTGTATCTCAGTTACGGAAATTAAGCGGCAGCTTTTGGTAATAAAAAATTGAAAAACCACAAATATTATCTGAACATGATTCAGTTATTAATATTTAGGGACAACCTGTATTGTGTATGTACAGGTGCCAACATTTGCATCTTGCTATCAGGGAGATTTTTGAAAAATAATCAGAGAGATATTTAGAAATTAACATAATTCAGCATAAAAGGTGTCCATAATCAGGGAGATTTTCAAACTTGTTCATTAGAACATAGAAAGATTGTTTTTTGTTTTCAAAGAACTTTTACAGCAGAATCAGGTAGAGTTGTCAGCTCTGAAAACACCGTCTACATGTACAACTACAAAGGGTGTGGATAGCATGAACGTCATCCATGTCAAGAGTCATAATTATGCCCTTACTAGTTAGTTAAATCATAGAGAAAGGACAGACAACATCAACTATGTTACGAATGTCAAGCGATGAGATGATGAGAGTCATTTATGTACTTGAGCACATGAACATTTCATGTTCTACATCTCTACAGGTGCAACATGAAAGCTGTTGCTGTGACTATGAGCAGCACAACCAACATAGCAGTCACCTGTAACCTGATGACATTGCCGGATACCAGCTTCCTGCTGTTATTAATGGTTGGGTCTTGGTCTCTGGCTATTTGCCAAGCTACATCCAGCTCACCCCCCCCCCCCCCCCCCACCCCCAACCTCCTCTCTAAACAGGAATTCAGCTGGAGCACCAAGGCAGAGGGATCATCTCGGTTTTCATAGTCAACCTCAAAACTGTCTACATGTATACGTCCAATCTGGATTCCAGCAAGCCCAGATACAGGTTCTTTGGTGCCTTTCTGATGTACACCCTCATTGTACAATGCATTATTGGTGTGACCATGGCTCCATTGACAACAATATATTGTAAGACTCCATTAGTGATCACATTATATGTGGTACATGAACAGGTACAGCACATCATCAATTAATCACAGCAACTTGCCAATATGGCGGCTGACATCAGGAAAAATTAATTGCAGTTGCTTCGAACGGCCCATGTTTGTTTGCCACAATTTAAATACAGAAAGTAAATGTGTAAATTATGTACTACACACGACATGACGCAAGTGAAATGGGGAATTCCTTGCATTGCAAGGAATCCATTACCTGCAAATGAATAATAAAAACACATACTTCACGGAGGAAACAGAGAAAACGGAGACAATTGCCTCCATGTTCGTTACCTTGGTTCCCTTTTAAAAAATTCCACTCCAGTAGAAATTTATATTTTCCTAAATGAAGTGCCCTCAGTGAAGGACAATGAAACCGTGCCCTTCCGAAACACAAGCACCAGGCCTGAATAAATTATTCTGTTCCCATGTTTTTAAAAGCACCAAGTACACAGAAATGTGTCACACACAACATATCAACATATTCCTGTCCTCATCTCTTGATTTTTATCTCAAATTTTGTACACACATTTCCATGAACAATGGCACGAGGCCACCTGTTTTTCAGACTTAAAACTAAGGAATGAAGGTTTGCAAAATGTTATGGATGGTAAGGCTCATCTAAAAAAGCCATCTGGTGAAATATATCAGAGCATGTCGTCCCCAAGAAGAACTTATTAAATGTTTGTATGACTTGATTGATGACTTCAACTTTAATACCTTCTGGTGGTAATAGTGTTAGCAAGCACGTTATTCAGCAAATTGTCTTACATTTCAAGACATTTTATTACATTCTTCTAGTCTGGTGAAGTGTACAATGCTTGTTTTAAAATTCTACTTATTTTTGTAATAAATAACTACATGTATGTAATCTTTGTTTTAAATTTCAAAAATGCTTAAAGCTTTCACCTGAGAATGTATGCATGTACCAAAAAGCAATTATCAAGGCAGCTTCATGCCTAATCAAAACTAAATAAATGATAAAATATTTTTGCCTGAAGTTGAGTGTGTACGTTCAACGAAATCACTGTGAAATTACATGTAAACAGAAATTACCAAAAGCCATTAAAAAATTAATAAAACTGTTTCCATTACTGTTAGTTTTAAAAACATATTTATACAATTTTCCTTTGTATGAAGGTGTAATGAAGTATTGATTTGAAGTGTTACATTTTTCCCAATGCCTTGAAAAATAAATTTGCAAATCTCAACTCATCACAAGTAACACTTTTGGAAGAAAATTGCATTAACAACAACTCTGCAGCATTTCTAGTTCTACCCAAAAGCAGCCCAGTGCTTTCCATTAGGAGAGGTTGTAAAAGAAATGCATTACCCTACCCCTAATCCAATAATGGTACAGGCTGTTGGCAAGCTGCCAGTCCCTGAATAAAGGTCATGGGGCATATCCATGGGTTGGGGACCATCACAACAGTTCGTGTTGATATAGTCAACGAGAGAATACATGTTGTAAATGCAATATCAAATGTACACAGACCTACATGTACACGTACATGATTGAATGAAGGCAAAGAAACAAATTTAGAGTTGACATATTGCTTTTAAAAATATTAATTGCTGTCTATACTTGCTGTCTATGCTGTCAATATTTTATATCTATATTTTTTAATTAAATATTCATTTAATTATTTATTTGTTTGTCTAATTTCTAGTTAATTTATTATCTTGTTTATTATTTGATTGGTTGTTTTGATTGCTTTACTCATATTTGATTGTTCATGTATTTATGTTGGAAAAGGAGATTGTTTGATTAACTTTTTCGTTGCTTGTGTTATTGTTTTATCCATTTGTTTTCTTTTATTTATTATCCTATTTATTTGTTTATCCATCCATTATTGCATTATTTATTGCTTTATTTCTTTTTTACATGTACTTATTTATTTATTTATTCATTTATTTATTAATACTTTAGGGGGCCTATATCTATATTTTTAATTTAACTATTTTTTTTTTTTTTTTTTTTTTGTTGTCTTATTTGCTTGTCTTATTTCAAGTGTTTGTTTTTGCCATGCTCTTGTTGTAAAGGTTAACCTCTTTTTGTATCAAATTTGTTTTTGTTATTTTAAGTTGTGCTTTGTGTATGCAGATTATATATATTTATTCTAAATTATTTTTATTTTTCCAAAGAGAGTATTTTATTTAGTGTTTGTGCCTCCCTATGTGACTGGATTAACAGGCTTTCGAGCTACAGTGTTTTATTATACTTTTGTTGATCCTGGCCATCACATTACGGTTGTTTTGTAATTTAGTTTTGCCCTTACGGTTTGTCTTGCTTTGTTTTTACTTTTGTTTACTTTTGTTTTTATATATCCATTTTACATACTGTCTGTTTGTAATTGTTTAATGGCCAAATAAAGAATAAGAATAAGAATAAGAATATACAATGTCCATTATTGGTCTCAACAAACAGCACTAATTAAGTATTTACTTGTGTTTTTCAGAGACCAGGTACATGTATGAAATACTCATATTCAAAGCTGTAGGAGGTAGGCCTAGTGTTTTCCCTTAGCTGTATATGTGTGTAAGGGAGTATTTATAAATTTATAAATCACGTAGCCTGTAAACACATGCACAGTGTATTAATGGCAAAGAATACCTTTGGGTTTTGGCACTGTTTGATTGTTTTAATCCCATTAGATATGTATACAGGCCTAACATAAAACTAACCTGTGAAAATTTCATTTCAAAAGGTGGTAGCAGTTTTAGAGATATCGCCAACAAAACTGGAGCGGTTATGTCCACTCAGGAAGAATAATCCGTAATTGGAATACACAATCTGAGAAACGTTTCATGCAGAAACGTTTCTCAGATTGAAATGTTTTGGAATCTCTCTCTCTCTAACCACATTCCTTTGAAGAGAATCGTTTCTCAAAATGTTATACACTATCAACAGCTGCAGTGCTTCTTACCAAGTACGTTTTTATGGTCATTAATTTTTGGAGTAATTACCAAAAGTATACTCCCTTAAAAAATTAAAACATTTCACATCATAGGAAACACTGGGTACAGTACGGAAAAACAGCTATAACATGAATTAAAACACTTCACATCATAGGAAACACTGGGTACAGTACGGAAAAACAGCTATAACATGAATTAAAACACTTCACATCATAGGAAACACTGGGTACAGTATGGAAAAACAGCTACATTGTATAACATGAATTAAAACACTTCACATCATAGGAAACACTGGGTACAGTACAGAAAAACAGCTATAACCTGAATTACGGGATAAACATAAGAAGCCATTAAACAATGTCTAATTTTCCCCACTTTTATATGATAACACTCGATACGACAAGACTTTTCAGACTCAGTCCAGTTGTCGAGGAAAGAACTTAAAATGAGCCTCAAAGAAAATAGTACATTACCAAGAAAGGGCACAGAACAGATGTTTATTATTCAAGTTATATTGGAAGGGCAGAAACTTGCCTGCTACATGTACAGTACCTTGTTATTTATCATAACAGTTCCTTATTTTCCCAAAGATGGAGTCATTTCTTTTTTTAAACGGAAGCCCTTCTCTGAATGATACTCGTTGAAGCATCGTAAATGCAAAAATTGAGCCTTCTTAGGGTTAAACAAACTTCAGTTATTTTTGGCTCCGTAATGACAAAACACATTCATCTGAGAAATCAATTAGAAACTCTAAAAATTAAAATCCTCAAAGGTCAGAGACAACTTTCTCTTTAAAATTGTAAAGACAAGTATGCACTTTCTCTGCAGAGTTTCTTTAATTCAAGGCGGATTCCCACCCTTCCTGTGGAACGCTTTAACACACACATGATGAGGCACTTTTCCTGTCATTTATGTATCCAGTATGTAAAACTCATTTGTGGGATTCCATATAAAGTAACTCCGAAGCTCCTCATTCATTTCACACATGCGTTAATCGTTTTATCTCAAATGTAACATTTCCACGCTCTCGGTGTATTCAGCCCTTACAGGGCGGGATACATGTTTGGTGCATGTAATTTGTAAAAGCCTGCCCATGTTTCGCCAAGAGAACCAAGTGCTAAAACACAGCTTGTGAACTGTTCAACTGTCAATGCACTGTTTTCATAAACAAATTAAGGTGACTACTTTGAAAATTCAGATAAGCATTTACCTTCTGTTGTGGGAACACATCACCCTAATAAATAATTTGTTAAATATCTATCCGAGTAGAATTAGTCAAACGTGAACATTAAAAGAACGTAAATTGTTACCCGATGTTTAGTTCCATTACATTTTTAGAGATAGTTTTACAAATTTAACACAGTTGAACAAATTACTAAATCATCTGCAAGTTGACAAGGTAACACAACACTCTGAGAAAGTGGGAAAAAAAAAAATGGCATTACCGAAAACCATCTCGACACTCCATCCTGCCATGCCTGAAAACTAATATCACAAATATTGTCAAGAACACACTTTTTCCTTAATTTTCTTTTTCTGTTAGTGAGAGAAGACATTTCCCTACATTAACTGACACTGCATCAAATAAATGCAGTCTATTGTTACCTGCCATACAAACATTCAGTCATTAAACATCAAAACAAAATCCAATCAAAAAAAAATACAGCTAGGAACTCCACATTATTTCATTCTTACGAAATTCTACACCTTTCAGTAAACAACTAAATATAAACCACATCTTTCAGTCCCACTGCAATATTTTCCCCAAAGGCAACCTACGCCATCAATACTACTGGCGCTGATCAAATTCCAACGCAATAAGTACATTTGAATTTTTGTTTCTTTCCCTGGGACGAATTTCTAACGTTCATTGCCCCTCCATGTTTTTCTCTTCGTTGGATGCAAAATCCTCAAACCAATCTATATCCAATAGTTTAAATCCAGCAGATATAAATGAAACTGCGTTGGCTTAGAGCAGATTGAGCACATGACAGCTGATCAAATGTTCATAAGCCCTAAAACACAATATGTGTATGACATTTTAGTGATTGTGTGAGTTTTGAAGGAAACAACTGAAAGATTGAACAAAATTCCTGTTATGACCTTTGCTCAAGGATTGTATATTTACTTGCAATTCAGCAGATGACGCAATTTGTAAATTTGTCAAATAAACATTTACTGAAATGAACTCTGGTAAATGTACAGGTAGTCTTAGTTATGATTTTTATTAATATATTTTACAGTAAAAAACTATTGCTGTGTAAAATCACAACCATATGGAAGGGACAGCTTTCAGCCATTTTGCATGCACTTCAAAATCAACCTTTCAAAGATTCATTCCCTCGCCTCAACTTAAACATAATTTCACGCTACAGGACCTTTTACAAATTGAAGTCGAACCAAATAATATTTTTTGAAAAGATGTTTGCATAGAGAAAATGCACTCCACACAGATGTATTCGCTGCCCCAGGCTTGCAAGGATATTCAAAATTTGATTTGTTCCCCGGTGACTCCAAAAGAATAATGATTTCTGGATCAAATTTCCACTGATCACCAAGGACGGGGCGCTGAAAGAGTACACAATATATACTACAAGCTTCTCATAATGCGAAACCAGATTGATTACTGCTTATGAATATATGGGGGTTCCTGCAGTTCCATCTAATTCATCTTGACTTGTTACTGGTACATCATCCGATGCTGAAAATTGCATGACTACAGTTGTAGTCATGCGACTTTCTTGCACACACATTATGCTGTTGCCAACTGCAATCTACATATGAAATGCGTGTACCCACAAAATCAGAGTCTTGCATAATTTCTGTATCCCCAAACTGAACTTCCAAGTCTAATTTGGTTAAATTTCCTTTTTGAATGATTTCTACGTGGTGATGAACACATGATGTACAAGCAAACCAGGACATTCGTAAACTATAGCTAAAACATAAACATGAATTATGCAAGATACATGCAATCAACTTCAAGTTACTCATGAACTCATGATTAGAATGTAAAAAATAAATTGTATAAATGTACACGATTGCCCATGTACCTTTCTTCCCTCCATTCCAATTTCCTCTCAAACATGTGTAATTACTTCTTTGCACTTCAAATGATGTCCATGACTTTGAACAGGAAGGGAGAAGATTAGTTTCACTACCGTAATAACTTGTTTTTAAGCTACACATGTACTTTCATTGCTCGACATTCAAATGGAAGAGAAAACCCAGACATTATGCAAGTCTACGAGGAAGTTGAGGAACTGCGATTGTTTTAGAGTTAATACTGTATAGGTTTAGTGTTTTTTGGGGGGGGAAACCTATGCAACCAATGATGTAATTTTGCATTGTGACTAACGCAAGGCAGTTTGCAAGGGCACCTTTACATAAATACAGGATTTAAAATATTTCTTTGACATTTCAAGGGATGCCGAGGCATTGACCAGGGGCATTGGAGGCAATGGAACTTTTGAGACAATAGCTGGTATCCCCAAAGTCTCCCATTGTCACCAATGCCTCCATGAAGTAAACAAGTCTTGGTCAGTTGTTGGTCATGAGCATCAATTGCAGTTCTGCCCTTCATCAATGCACGATTATAATATTATGCTCAATGCATTCCGTGTCTTGAGGGGGGAAAAAAATGCATGAGAACCTCAGATGGGACTCAAACCCATTAACGTCCTGCATCTACATGTAAGTGCAGATATCTTCACCACAAGACTTTCAGTACATCACTAAAAGGATACCAACATTAATTGAACTAATAACAGCAAATGTACTTGTTCATTTTACCTAGAACTGTTGGAGGCCAAACCTCTCCTTATCAGCATTATATCAATAGACCCTTTGATATCGCAGGAAAACCTGATATGGTTAGAGATTCCTCTTATTTACACTAGAAAAGAACAACACAAACCTTTGGAATCATATGAACTTGTACAAATAACATGCAAAGGTTATGGCCTAAACACTCAATAGGGCATGTCATTTAGGCTCATCTTACAAGGGCTTTTATGTCAATTTATATAATTAAGAAAAATGTGCATTTGGTAAATAGCTGAGCCTCAAACGCAAGGCATTACATCAGGCTTGGAATTTCATCTTTGATAGGGCACGGTCATGTTCATTTCATGCAAAGGGCACTTCCATTGGAAATTCTTACAAGTCTATGGGAAGCTTTTGAAGGGGCACTAAGGCCAACACCGGGGCAACAGGCCATGGACTCCACGTACACTGTATACCATCACATGAAAGTCAGCAGATAAATATTTGTGGTTTTAAATACAAACCATAAGGTGCAGGACCCGCAATAGTGCAATACATGTAGTTTGTGGTTTAACCAGCAATTGATGATTCACTTGAAAAACAGTTAACTAAAATTTAGAAACCATTTCAAGTAGAACTGGAACAATGTGCACAGACATTTAACAATCAAAAATTGTATATAAATAAAAAAATAAAGAAATAGGCCCTATAGGTCCTAACCCTTGTGACACAAAAACTACAGCTTGGGTTAGAGTGTAAGGAATATAAATGTACGGGTATCTTCATCTGAATTTGTGGAGAACGCAATCTGCAAATTTCCAGACTTTTGTTTTTTCACGACAGACACTTTATGACTTTGCCCTTTTCTCAGAGATTTTTCAGGAAGAAGGGTAATGTGTTATTGGCAAGTACATACATGTATTCTACTGAATGTAGGGTACATGCGATACAAATACCAGAGTAAAAATAGTTTCCATGTATACTGCAGTACAAAAAACAACAACAATGATTTGCTGAGTCATTTGGCGATTACTGATGCAGAGCTGCCAACATATTGCATCTTGCAATCAGGGAGATTTTGTACAACAATCAGGGAGATACTTTTATTTTCCATAATCAGGCAGATTTTTAAATTTGTTCATCAGAAGATGAGGAGGTTGGTTTATTTTCAGGGAACTTTCTGCAGAATCAGGTAGAGTTGGCAGCTATGCTACATGTAGGCCTACATGTAGCTGGTAAGCAGATGTGAGCTCTATGGGCCAATACGTACGTGTATGTGAATGGGTAAAAGAACCCAGTTAAATCATGAGCCTTTTGCAATCAGCAATGCATGTTTCATGTTACATTCCATGGATATCTGAACATAAATAACAACTGGCATTAGAAGCGATCATGTCCTTCACATTAAAGTTTATAAACAAGGTACAAACATGTAGGCCTATTCAATTCATGGAATTGCTTTTTGAGAATCCGGTATGAGTGGGTTTTTTTAAGTCATCAATCTCAAATCCCATTGAACTGCACCACTAAACCTTCAATGGAGCATTACGGCCCCTAAAATCTGTCTTTTGGTCAAATCATTTCCACAGTTTTCTTTGCAAGGATGATCTTTTGAATTGTATCTGATTAAGTGTACTGTGTAGCTTCAACTCATTCATCACTGTCACAGAGAGCCAACAAAATGAATACAAAATAATTTGCATGCATCACTGCTATCACAGTATCAGAGTATAATACATGTATTCAAGATCCTATGAATGCCACAAAGTTAACAACCACATGCATGGGTGTGTAGTTTTCTTTTTAAAGAGACCGTTAGGGGCTGTCCCTTTAAGTTCGTTATCAGGGTGTAAACATTTCAGGCATGTTGAGGTGTTGGACAAAGGAGTTGTGACAATAAAAAAAAAAATGCAAATGCTGATTTTGAGTAAAGCTCTTTACTTGGTAATGTAAACAACTGAAGAGACAGTTAACATGAGACCTTGCCCCACTTTCAACTGACACAATAACCAGACCACTCAATGGTCAGACAGGAACAAAACACCAAGCAGGGATCACCACTATGGTACCCTTTGTTCACAGGTGAACACAGCTCAGCATCCACTGGCAATGCAGTGGGTACCCTACTGCAACTCTAAATCCATCTCAATACGTTTTTCCAAACTTAGCAGACCAGCTTAAAGGACTGCTTTTTGTCATGATAGATCTGTGACTGAATATTATGCTCAATGCATTCCGTGTCTTGAGGGGGGAAAAAAATGCATGAGAACCTCAGATGGGACCCATTAACGTCCTGCATCTACATGTAAGTGCAGATATCTTCACCACAAGACTTTCAGTACATCACTAAAAGGATACCAACATTAATTGAACTAATAAGAGCAAATGTACTTGTTCATTTTACCTAGAACTGTTGGAGGCCAAACCTCTCCTTATCAGCATTATATCAATAGACCCTTTGACAGTGGAAAATATGATTAATCGCTTGTACAATTTTGTGATCAACCAATAAAATGTATGGCACCCTAAACAGTTGAAAACAAATATCCCTCATTAAAAAATGATTTTCTCTGACCATATTTATTGATTTGTTCTGATGTGAATTAGTGGTTTTGTGAATGCTGTATGAGTGGCAGCCATCTTAGCTTGTACATACATGTAAACTGTTGTTGTCTGCGGAGTCCCCCATATCTAATTGTCACTTGGTTTGAGAACGCAAACCACAATTAACTCCTTTCTATCAAAGTGACAATTCCAAGAACCAAGTCAGCTGATGCAACCACATTGGGTAAACCATGGTTAAATTATACATTACACACAATTCCCTTTATATATGTTCTTTCATTTCTATTTGCTCAAGGTCAAAGCCTTTTTTTTAAATATCATGTACATGTACAAGATGTTTAACCTCCATCCATCTATAATGAAAGGCCAATTAAAATTTCATCCAACCTTGAAAATTGGATTAGTTTAGCATTCAAGTCCATGGATTTTTTATCCAGCGAAATTTTATGTGAATAGTTAAGTGGAAAACGTTCATGTTAAATTAAAAACAGTATAATATTTGCACCAGCTGTACGCTACGTGCAGATAAAATATTATAGTACATTGTGAAGTCATTGTCTCCATAATTCGGTTAATAAACCAAATTAACCTGCAATTCCAAATAATGCAAAGCATTTTTAATGGCTTCACGTTTCGACCCTACAGCAGAGTCTTTCTAAAATGCTTCAGTTCAGAGAGAGAAAGACTTTGAGAAAGTCTCTGCTTGGGTTGAAACATGCAGAGGCCATTATCAATTGTTTGCATTGTAGGTCCTTTTGGTTGGTACGCTGTTTGCTATCAGCTAATTCTATTTTCTTAATTTCAAAATAAAACGAATCATACATTCCAGTAAAGGAAAAAAATTACATTCGTGAGCGGTTCGGAGCCTGTTTTGAAGAAAAGATAATATATTTTTTGATCAGTGTGTGTACATGCAGTACTCTAAACTATTCAACTGGCAGTAGACATGATTATGGTAGCAGAGGTGCAGCCATATCTAAAATAATTAATTTGAAAACACAAACCTGAAAACACAGTACTTATGCTAGTCAAACAAGTACGGACTTGCATGATAAAAATAATAAATACAAAATTCAGATTTAAGAATTTACATAATTTTCTTATAAAGTTCCCTTGTATTTTTCCCATCGCATTTTAAATGCAAAATGCTGAGACAATTGAGTTAACACAGGCAGGCCAGTAGTGTTTCAAAATGTCACATCATTTGGAAACTAATTAAATGGAAAATTCCAGACAGTAATGAGGTTGCTGCATGCAGATTGTGCGTGTCATGTTACTGCTGGTAGAGTATGAGGTGTCCCCATAGGGTGATAATCATCGCTCAAAATTATTTCCAAGAAATGGGTATCTGGTGTCAACAATCAGTGTTTACATTGGTCAACAACTACTCCGTCAACAAATAATCTGTCAATATGATATTGGAAAGAGGTCATCCGGAATAACATTTAAAAAAAAGAAACGAGAAAAGAAAAAGTAAATTTCTGTGCAGCTTTAATCTTTTCATAAAATGACGACAATGCTAAAACTTTCTCAGTTTGTTCAATATAACTGAATCTAGTGTACATAAAGTACGATGAACATGAGGACTGATTGAATTATACCTCACATTCATGCACTGTATGTGTATTTAGCACCTTTAAAGGCAGTGTATACTTTTTCATGTATGGTATCATCAAAGACCTGTTTCCTCACTTGGTGTATCCCAATACATACATGCATAAAATATCCCAATACATACACAATGCATAAAATATCAAACAGGCTGTGAACATTTGGGCCCAATTAGTCATCGAAGTAGCAAGAAAATAATGAAAGAAGTAACCGATAAGCATACATGTAGAATGATGTGCTTTCAGATGCCTGGAAAGGCTTTATGACTTCAGATTAAACTTTTGAGGTGAAAAATTACCTCATTTCTCTGAGACTACATTTTGAATTACTTCAAAGAGGGTCGTTTGTAACAAATGTTTTATAATATCAACAGCTCTCCAGTGCTCTTTGCCAAGTAAGTTTTCATGGTCCTTATTTTTTACAGTAATTACCAAAAGTATAGTGGTATACCGTCCCTTTAATAAATACACCAGAACAGATTGTAAAAATGAATTAAATGTACTTCCCGGGGATGGCATCGACTGATTGTTAGTGTACACAGTACACGTATCCATATTGCAGACTGTACAAGCAGATTGCACACACACACTTCATGTACTCTACTGCCAGATGTCGCCAAGCACTGGAAATTTACTACCTTGTAATATTGTGCAATACACTATTCATGGACTTCAAATACAAATAAGAAAACCAACGTTATATAATAAATAATCAGGTGATGAGATGACCTGGTGAAAGAATAACAAAGTGAAGATGCTGGGAAATGTACCGCAGCGTGGCAAATGAATTCCATGTCATGAGTCTGATTAAAATGTGTTTTCTTTCAAACATTCTTATGATCACTTTGTCTCTTCAAGACATAACTGTTGTTCTAAAATAAGTACAATATTAATCTGCATTATGTACATGTACCTAGATAAAAACACCCTACAATATAAGATGATGGGAAGGCCCAGTCAGTTTTCTTTTACCCATTCCATGTGCAAATAACTATCAGCAATTCAGAATTGTTGTTGTTGTTTTTTCATTTTAAACAAATAAATAATAAAACAAATAAATAAATACTATGAGTTTGGGCGGTTGAAAAAGAGTCAATCTTAAACCTTTCATTTTTGGCAGTCTATTCAGTTCACATTGTATTTGTATCATTCACAAACAAATGTTCTAATGCAGGCAAACCAAATGACAACTGCTGTTATTCTAAACAACAGTCCCTTTAGAAATAATATCCAAATGTAAACAGGAGCATCAGAATGAAGCTGACATTTTTGCAGTTGAGGAGAACTCTTTTTGAAAGTTACCATTAATTGGGTAGTTGTTATGTCATGGGATTATTCAACACTGAACCCTTCCCCTTTAAACTGTCTTTAAAACACCACATCCGTTCTCTGGCAGTGGCAGGCATCAATGTGGTTGCCTACATTTGCTGGACAAAGGTGCTGTTTAGTTTCACAGAACTTCTGTCCCCAATTTTGCCTCGCTGATAAAACCAAAAATGCAAGGTTTGAACTTTAAAGACTTCCAGCTCGCCACAACCCATGCCGATTACTCATCGCATCTCGCTGGCCAACACGTGTGACACATACCGCTGGGTTATACCGAGTCAACAATTATTTGTTTTCCTGCTCTCATTCAATATCATAGATCCTTGTGAACGGCTAATTATGGCTCATAAATAAGGTGATAGCAAGCGGATACGAAAACTTCATGTAAACAAGTAAACAATGTATTTTTATGTTTAATAATAATAGACTGTTAATGATCATCCCAAAAGGGCGTGTGTTTAGAGTTTCATAATTATTGTCAATGTATTCAAGGAAGACTGCAAGCACATAACGTTGTTATCTGTTTTCCAGAAAACAGAACAATGAGAAAATCTGAAATTGTTGTCCAGGATAGAATGACTTCATATTGGTTATTAAGAAGGGATCATTTATTCAAGGCGTGCACGGTTTTTGACTTACAAGGCGTATCCTGTTATCCCATACCCTTCGGTACATTGCGGTTTTTATCATACATGTAGGAAATTACTGATATTCAATCAAATATGAATGCCTGAATGCTGTACAGTTTGACTGACATGTTTTTCGCACCGACTCTTGACCAGAATTATTCGTTTTCTACAACTGCAGAGTCGCAATAATTTGCAGGCTTATTTTTAGGGGGAAACGGAACATAATAGGCTGAGAAGTCAACAGTGTCACTTAAATGGATATAAAAAATCTTAACCTGCTTTGTCTGTACTCACAAAATACATGTTTTTCTAATATTGTACATTTGCCAAATGTCAATTGATATATCCTTGACACAAAACGTACACATTACTAGGAGTTACATGTACACACTGTTATCATATCCTAGCATACTTCTAACATACAGAAACAGTGAAACTTCAAACCACATTTATTAAATATGGTTTGCTTCTGCTCAAGAAATACAGATAGGACAAAGTGTAGCCTTAACCATATATTTCATACCAGCATGAACCAGTCATATTACATGTAATATTAGACAAAATAAAAATAGCAATGTTATTACAAAAAACAAGGCCCTATTGAAGAGCTGTCTGTCTGTGCAGTGTACCTATCCATACAAACATGACCATGACAAAGATAGGCATACTTGTTATTTATGACACTCTCCGATACTTTGAAGACCAAAAAGTCAACGTAGTCAGCTAGTATAATGAAACACATTCAATGTCAAATCACACTCTAGGCCTAGGAAGAGTACCATAAGAAGTAAACACAAGGCCGTTACGAAACCTGTGGACTAATCCGACAGAAACAAATTTAAACGCTCAATATTCAAACCTTGGTAGCTCAACAATTACAGACAGCACATTAGTAAAATATCACTGTATGCTTCCCTAAAACACTGTAAATATTTATTGATAATCAGCAACATTTATCCAAATGGGATGAAAACATACTTTATATGTACTTACCGATTCATAATCGCAAAATGTGTCGAACAAGAGCTGTCAAATATGTATGTCTCTTTTCAGCAGTTGTTCTTTATCTGTTTATTGCGAACTGGTAGAAGGGAAAAATACGTAGATGTGATCAGGTAGTGACAACACTTAAGATGCAATACATGTAGTCAGTGAAAAAGGGTACAGGATAGAGTGTGGTAGTGCTCAGTCTCTCCGATGTACACAAACGTATTACAATAATTCGGCACACGGGTATTCAGATTCGTACCATTTTATTTTGAGCATTGCTAGAATACTCCGATCCACATCAAACACACAGCAAGTCTTTAGAATCTCTATTAAACACATGTACTGCTGAAACGCAGGTGCAAGTGCATGGTACATGCACCCATGTACATATTTTTAGACCGTTCCATTTATTGCCCTCAAAGGTCCATGAACAAAGTATCATTGTTTCACCCTTGAAAAGGTAAACCTCCATATAAAAAGTTCCCTTGATGTTTCCCATGTAAATTTTAAACTAATAACAATTGAATGTTTCTTTCTGTCTGGAATGCATGACGAAAAAATCATTCAAATTTGAATCCAAACAAAATCCACCCCTCTGTAACCCCAGAAATAGATTTGTCTCTTGTATGACAACACTGGAACAGCACGGCCCATTAGCAACCAGGGGGTGTCTGGCTTGATAATCCATTCCTTTCACAGGTTTGTGTATGTTTGTGTAGTGATGACAAGGTCATGTTGACTGTTGCATTACAAACAGGTTGTGCATAATTATGTTTTACAGTGGTTTGAGGGACACTGAAGCCCTGAATAGGATAAAGCATGTAATACAATTTACAAACAGAATGGGAACACAACCAAATTAAAAGCAGGTAATCAATAATCTTAGCATTTCCTGTGAATTTCCCCCTTGTGTGTTTGCCTGTGAATGGGGAGTGACAGTTAGTAAGTCACATCATGAATGGTCTGCTTAGGCTTGACCCTTTTTATAGCTCCAGGGTTGATGCATTCTGCATAATCCCTCCATCTACCCCATGCAGATACAAGAAAGACTTTCACTGACAATATTATTGCACAAAAGAACTCAAATTGGTCTTGTTTACATGTAGGTCACTGAATGACTGAGCTGACACGTAATTTCCTTTGTACAGGGTTATCATTTTTTTCAACACTGAGTCTTCCTGATTCTGAAGAGAGTATGTTCTTTGGATGACACCCATCACAGGTATCTGACGGATACTGGATTTTCATGATAATTTTTGTGACTTTAACTATATCATAGAGCAAGGACCAGGTTAAAATATAAAATTGGTTTATTAGTAATCAGAATTATGATGTATTGTGAGTCATTCCACAAAGAGAAAAGCTGATGCTGTACATGTAGGACAAACAACTTCCAAATTTAATATTAACAAGTTTCTATTAATGATTTATAAAATGGTCTTCTCAAAGAGATGATTTTTCTTGTAGGAAGTTTCTTCGTAGAATTCTTGACGATGTGTTTTGAGAATGTTAAAACTTCCATCAGGCATGATATTTGTTCCTTAGAAAAAAGTAGGAACATTTTATCGAGTACATGGGCTGACCTATGTATACACAGGCTTCAATGGACCTGTCAGGCTATTTTATCACACTTTTTTATAATTTTTCCAATTGCAACAAATTGGAAATCAGTCTATAAAGTAGGTTGAATATCATGCCTATTCCATGTATGCATTATTAAAACTACTCATAAGCAATATTAAGATCAATAAATAAGTGGTGTAGGTGAATGCACCAGTAACTATTTATCTTAATTTGACTTCAGAATGTCTCGGAACAAACCCATGCAATGCCCGTTTTATGGATTATAATAAATAGATTAGAATGATTTATGCCTCCTTAATGATTTCTGTTCTGAACTGTTCCAAGATCTACTGTACAAGTCAGGGTACATCAAGGTGATTGATGGTATAGTCCTGTCAAGTAAGCCAGAAAAATCCTGATAAATTCAAACAAGGATTTAGCAACGAGCCCAACATTCAATGAAAATGACCCGCCAATTCCCGACTCCTCAACTACCCCCAAATTATTGCCTTCCTCGCTCCTTTCCCCGCAACAGATGGTTGTCCTTCCGTTCGCTTAGATCTCGCACCACGCCTCGCAACAAAGCCACTTAGTAGGACGTGCACGAAGCACAGACAACGGGTTCAAAGGAAATTGACTCGTTTGGGCAACAGCCCCATCTCTGCCATGGAAAGGATTTTTTTTTAGCGGCCGTGAATTTTTGTTCAGAGAAAAACAGGAAATCTGGACAAGTGATGACTGGGATGGTCTGTCGAGTAGACGGGGTCAAGAATTATTTGTTGTTCAAGCCGTACAGCACAGCCAGCATCTCTCTTACATGTACATGTATAACCTTAGCAGTCCCCACAACTCCAGAGCTGCCAACATTTGCATCTTGCAACCAGGGAGAGTTTGTACAACAATCAGGGAGATATTTAGAATTACATTCAACATAATACTATTAATAGGGAAAAAGTTTCCATAATCAGGGGGACATTAAATTTTGTTCATTCAGAACATGGAAAGGGAGGTTTGTTTTCAGGGAACTTTCTACTTATCAGGGTGAGTTGGCAGCTCTGCAACTCCCCCAGCCGTAATTTTGTTGGAAATTTCCCCATAAATTGATATCCAGTATTCAATAGACTGTGCAAGTCTCGCGCGTAAGCGAACTTCCGGGACCATCGTGGTCCCAACCATATGGAGTTTTACGTTGGCAAGATTTTGTTTCGTCTATAATTTTAGTTTAACGTACTTTATGACCATGAACATTAAATATGTTGTTGGGAATGTAGTACTAAGTGATACAAAATATGAAAGTAAAATCAATTCAACAATGCAACGAAGAAAACCCAAGAAATTAACTTGACCTCTGCTTCCGGTTACTTGCAAAAAATTAAGAATTTGTGCCCACCTCCGATCAACAAATTTGTTTTGGTCGCGCGATGATAATCACCAGACGCTGTAATTGCCAGACGCTAAGCATTTTCATTGCAGTCTACGGTTGTCGAGGCGTCAGCGTCCTCTTTAAACTGCGTCACACGTTAATTCTACGCCCGTGCGATCATCGCGCGTCTGCGTTTAAACCTGCTTTTAGTGGTTGCACGTATTCAGGCATGGATTTACAAAAGGCTTTCCTAAAAAGTTCAGATCAAATAAGCATCCTTGTCCCAGAGTTTTTAGTTTGTTTCAACAAAAACTAACAAATGAATTGTGTGTTTATTATGAAAGCTAAAACTCATTTTATGCAAATTGTAATGAGTATTTTTGTTGGTCAGATTGTTTCATAGATCTAATTTAAAAACAATGATTTGGATTTCAGAAAAAATATGTTCTTCACTTGACATGTTTTCTCGCTCCGATACGCGCGAGACTTGCACAGTCTATACTCAATAAATCAGTAATTGATACTGTATTAACAATACATGCACGTACACTGAATGACAAAATCATAAATATTCAGGCAGTGTTGTTTTATGAATGCTAGTTCCCATTCTATAATTAGATATTAGGAAAAACAATTAGAAATAAAAAACATTCATGCATTAATTGAAGTTCTGTATTCGCCGAGTTTTATCAAGACTGCATTTATATGAATAAAACAACAAAAAGCGCATTTACTGCAGCTTGTTTTAGGTGTGTTAAAAAATGAGCAAAATATCATCCATATAACACAATTATGTGCATCAAGTTTTCAACCCAGTAAATTGTGTCCTTTCTCTATGACCACAAAGACACACATTATCATAATTGGAAAACATACAGTGCAAACACACCGATCAACCGTGTGTTCAAATTTGTACAGATGCATTGCAAAACCAATAGACATGGCTAAAATAAAAACATCAAGTCAACAATAAACCACAAGGGAAACAATGAACAACACAACTGACAGCAGAAATTGATAGCATTTAAGAAAAACAAATAAGTCATCAAAATACTCCAAACTAAAAATGTAAATGTTGCCCTGGAAGTTTTGTTTTGTTTTGGCCCGCTGAGAATGAAGTCTGATCACTTCTGAGGCTGTCCCTGAGCCTCCATGCCAAGATTCCCTCTTTGGAATAACAAAAGCCAGTTTGTTTACTCAGAATATATGCAGAATGCATGCAGCTCAGGAAGGTCACAGGTCACCTTGGGCAAGACAGCCCAGGCTTTTTACTCTCACTTCTTACACATGTACAAATCAGATTGATTTCTCCCCGCCTCTCTTGCAAAACTTCAAAATAAACTTGAATCACCAATTGCGTTTAATTCATGGTAAAAGTATGCATTTACATGCACTCCTCCATTCTTTGTCAGACGAGTCTGTTAAAATTGTAGGGGAAATTATTCCCCTTGTGTGAAAATGGTCAGGTCTCGATTCTTGCACAGGTTCTCTCAGGCAAAGTGCACTGAAGTGAGTGAACCTTTCAAGCTGTTGGAATAATTTTGCCCCGAGGTCATCAAGATGGCCGCTGCGTCTCTGACCACAATATCACCTTTCCGAGAAACACTCTCCTGCTAGTCAGTCTGGATTGAGTGCAGCTCATCATAACCACAAATTATTGGCACTGAATTCCAATGTCAATGCCCCCCCCCCACCCCCCACCCCCTCCTCCTTACTGCGAAATTGGGGCTGGGAATTTGGGAGGATCAATTTTCAAGAAAAAGTGCACAGAAACTGTACAAACACATGTACATGTATTACCAGTTAAATTGTATTGTACAATGTCAGATTTCAGATTTCTAAGATGTGCTTGCCGTTCTGATTGTCCTGACTATACACTGTAGGTCTATTGTACATGGTTTTAAATGACTCGTTATGCTCAAAACTGTTTAAAAAAGCAACAACCCTTAAAATCTGTGCAAGTTCAGCTCAGTCCTCATGTTGCAGCGCAGTTTGAACAAAAACCAACAATTTCAACGTTGACAGTTGAGGGCCCAGTTTCATGGCTTTGCTTACCATGGAATTCTGCGCTTTACGACCCATAAGGTCATGTACTTTAAAGCGTTCTCCCTTGGCCAAATGCCAGTTAAAACAGCCGAGGACTAGTCACAATTCTCTTCAACTGGTCTGGCTGGCTACTTAAAGTGAAATATGGACTAGCGAAAAAGCTGGGGGACTAGTGCAACGACAAGCTAACTGGTCTTGTTGGCTAACTCAAACCTTGCTTTACAGGGTGCCATAAGTGTAGAATTCTGTGGTAAGAAGCATCATGACAATGGGCCCAAGCTAGGTATGAAGGATGATAAAGACAAAACATTGCAACGGATGATTTTTGTCTCAAGAAAACAGTCCTTATTACATATCTATACATGTAAGTAGCTAGTAGGTATTTCCTACAAAGGCAGGTGACACACACACAAAATGTTGATTAAAAGGTTAAAGGTCAGATCTTAACATAAAAGATGGATCTTTGACCGGTGAAACCAAACAGATAAAGTATCATTACCACACAAAACATTTTGTAATTCCAAATCTAAAAAGAGCACAACATTGTGTATTATGGACAGGTTTATTGTAACACTGGGTATAAAGCGATGTAAAGAAAAGGTTTCATCAAAAACAAATTCTCCGGTGATTCCATTCATCAGAACACATGTTGAAGAAATTAAACAAGAATGTGTACATGTTCGCTTAATATTCCAGTCACTAATTGCTTCTGACAACACTTGGCCAACACAGCTGGTTGTTCATGAATACATAAATTGCACGATTACGCAGTATGGCGAGGCTTCAATATAGGAAGTACACAAAATAATGGAAGACCCATTGTGCATAATACTGACAAATCCTACACAATTGTGGAAATGCCAGATTACATCACAGCGCAGGATTGCATTGTGAGAATTTCATAAATGCATTGTAGGAGAGCGAGAGAGGGGTTAGGACGAGCCCAGCCACTAAGCACCACCATCTGTAGAAATCAACCAGAGAACTGGCTAAGATGCACACTGTATACAATAACGTCCATGATAAATTAATCATCTACATGAACGCCATTAACAGCGCACGCACACAAATCTAATTCAATCTAATTGAGCTCTTGACTGACTTAGGTAATTCAATTTTAATTAAAACACATTGCACATAACCCATCACAGAAAGTATGCAGTCATCAGATTTGATTATAAACACACAATTTGATAAGGCAGAAGTTCCAAATTCAAATTAGTCATTATTATGTAACCAGGGGTCGAAATTACCGCTGGCCCGCTGGCCCGTGACCAGTGAAATTATCTCCGGGCCACCGATTACCCCAAAAACGATAGCCCGGTGGGACAGTGAGAAAAGTCCGTTTAATGCCGCCCTGCTAAAAATTAGATAATTGGCCGCCCCGCCCAAAAATACAAACAAACTATTTTTAGCCTGCATTAAACACAATCAAACGAGTGGCCGACAAGCCAAGCCTGACTTCCAAACCGCAAATTGGAATAGCGATCGTTCATTTCAAAACATGATGCACACAACCACATGTTTCTGACTGCCGAGTATCTGCTGCGCGTGCATCGGCCCGGGCCCCACAACTTTCGGTGGCCCATCCACCACCACACACCAGCAGACCGGTAGTCCATGCATAGTGCATGACACGCACGTAACAACAGCGAGGTCCAAAGTCCAAGCTAATCAATATTCCGCACGCTGTGATTGGCCGTTGATGGCCGTTGATAATTACCATATTTATAAGACTGCAAGAGAGTTTGGCTAGACTCCAACGCAGTACACGTTCGAGCCGAGTAAAGAATTGCCGCACAGTGGTGCCGCATAGTGGTGCCGCACGCCTGCAGATTGGTACAATATACAGCCTTGGATGAAGGATATTCAAACATTGACAACTTTTGCCGATAGAGGGCGAGGCGGGGCAAAGTTCATTGAATTTGTTCATTGAATTTGCAATGTGCGTTGTCGACCGATCGTTGAATCTCGATGATTTTATTGCAAACGAAGTTCTAAACAACGGATCCTCTAATCACAAATCCATGAAAATGGTTGTTGATGGAAGAGGTACTATTTAGGGCAGAAATTAGGGGATAAGATCGTCCAAAAACGCATTCTTTTTAAAGCTTTTTTTTTTAGCGTTTTGAAAAGTTTGTGCACGTGTCCGATCACCAACGCATATCCGGCTTTCTAAAACCCCACACTGTGCGGCATATCTCTCTGATGTTTTTGGCGCGGCGCACAAAGCAAAATGTATAACAAATGGTAGGTTTTAAATTAGCTTTACAGTAAGGTTGTTTTGACCGAAATGGATGTCAATCATTCTCCTTAGATAGTGTCGGGGCCCAGGGGTTAATAACATTTTTTTTTAAGAAAAGGATTATCTCAAATGTTTTTGCTTCCACGTCCGATGTCGTCATATAAAGGGCGCCATTTTGACGATCTCTGGGTTTTTTATTTTATTTTTATATAAAATAATTAGGATCGTATTTTTTTAATTTAGCACACCGAAAAAGCACACAGGAAAAGAGGCTGGCAACCATCTTTTAAAAAAGCCTGGACGGTCGTCTTGAAAAAAAAGTAGGGCGAACATTAAAAAAAAAAAAAAATCCTTCCTTTTTTCAAAAAGGCAGGACCCCAAAAATGTTTTCCCCCTTATGTACATGTGCACTAACCCCCGCATTGCTGATTTTAAAATACAAAATGGTGTTGGGCCACCAGATTGTCTGGCGGGCCAGTAACTTTTTATTTCCACTGTCCCTGCCGGCTAGTGAGCACTGTAGTTTAATTTCGACCCCTGTGTAACCAATGTGCGAGTATACTCCACAGGAGATTTCTGCACAGTACAGGAAGATGATATAAAATCATAGGGATTGGTGTTTTGAAAAAAGAGCCTACAATATGTAGATGTAAACATGAATGTGTACAAAGTAAGGCCCTTTCAAACTGGACCAATTTACTGGGCAAATCTGGTTGACCTTTTCACACACGCAATTGCTAAACCTGGCAAACTCCTGGGGAAAATAGCTATTTCCTGTCATGAGTAGTTTATCAAGTGACATAATCCTAGCCTGGGGTTGGCATACCCAGTGTTCATTTTATCACAGGAATATTGGAGAGAGTGTGAAACAAACCTGGGGTGGCAGTGGGGTCATATGTTTTGGGAATTGGCTATGAATTGTGAGGTGGGGAAACTGAGAGAATTAAACAAAAATGTCCTGCCTCTTTTAAAAATGAAAACAGGACCACTTTCATTGTCTTGTACAATGCATGCAAAGAACAATAGAATGCATTTCACAAAAAGGGGGAAAAAGGAGTAATTTTTATCCAAAAGCCTACTTGTTAAAATGATGGTAACTGTAGTAAGCATCCTGCTGCAAAACTATTTTGTCTGAAGTGGCCAGTTGTTTAAAATACAATAGAAACACAGTCAACAATTTGAATCTCAAAAGATCACTTAAAGGTGACTTTTGAAGATTCAAATTTCCATAGCATTTGTAAATACTGCGGCCAGAAACGTGGATGGATTTGATGTTCTTGATGAAAATACAGCGACAGTTTCTTTTGCTGTTTTCTCATCAAGTAGACACTGTATTCAAATGAGACTTTCACAGGCGACTCTTAGTGTATCTTTCTTGAGAATTTGCCTATAAGTCAGCAGTACGTTGACAAAAACCAAACAATTACGTTACCTTTACGACCTAATTTCTAAATGATATATATTTTTTTCTGGCTCTGCATTTTCTGAAATATGCATCTTTGGTGCACTGTATCAGCAATAGGCCATGGTCTTGAGGAGGGTACATTTTTAAGACACATATTTATGTGAGCGTTTCGATTTTTCCCATTATGGATTTTCAGCTAAGCTCCCACCCGAACAAAAAGCAAACATTTCCAGGTAATCCCCTATTACATGTATCATGTGAAGTCAATGCACTGGGTGTGACAGCTAGCCCATACATAATAGGTGAATAGAAATGATAATAATAATAATAATAATTAAAACTTGTAAAGCGCCATCTATCTAAGACTAAACTTATTCCGAGGCGCATAAAAACCAAACAAAAACAAAAAACAGAGAGAGTAACCAAAAAGATTACAAATTACGTAGCTTAGAAAGAAATAAGAGCACATTGAATAAAACAGATTTACATAAATGTGTCGGCAAAAACAAGTGGAAAAAATAACAAACAGATAGTCAATCATAAGAAATATTGAACAGGTGATTGAACAAATGATGTAACTGTGGATCACTATGTAAACATAATGTACATGTAACCATGGCGGAGGGATTCTTTCCTTCATGATGTAACCCACTTTCCTTTGGCAGAGTTCCCCACCCCCTCCGGCGAAAGAAAACTAAGAAGAGACAGAGACAAAAGTAACATAAAACATGAAGGTTGCACTAGTCATTCATGAATGAATAGTTTCTGGTACATACAATATGTGCACGCCCTCGCACAAAAGCATCCAAATATGCTTGCCTTCTTGGTCTGTTTGTTGTGCTACGCAACTACATGTAAGCAATGTTTTCTTATCAGAAATACAATGACGACTGTAATTTGCGTGTTTATTTTGTGCCTTTACAAATAGACATCTCACAATGGTACATGAGACCATACGGTCTAAAAGAACCAAGTCATATGGTCCGACCAGAGGTAGAAATGTCACACATACGTACATGTCGTAGTTTTGCTAATAAAGCAAATCCAGAAATTTGGCATGCCAAAAATGCAATCTGTGAAATGTTTCTCTGTTTATGAAATACTTCATACATCCATCTGTACCTTTCATTTCTAGTGGAAAATATGATTAATCGCTTGTACAATTTTGTGATCAACCAATAAAATGTATGGCACCCTAAACAGATGAAAACAAATATCCCTCATTAAAAAAATTATTTTCTCTGACCATATTTATTGATGTCTGAATCTTTCTAAACCATTCAAACAAAACCCTCACAGCGAAAATAATATTTGGGCTGAAAATACTCTCCATGGTTAAAAATGACATGACCTTGTGCTCTTGGCAGTGGGAAATTCAACACTATTGACTCATGCATAAAGGCTGCATGTCAACTAATGCCTGTGCATCTAAGTCTGACAGCTGATAAGGTCAAAGATCAAGGTTACAGTTATCGGATAATAGATAGTATTACCTACATGTTATCAACCAAACAGCTACACAACTGATATCATGTAGTTTTTATATACATTCTTGTCCAATAAACAACTGCCCTTATATCCGGCCTAGAATTTCATCTTTGAGAGGGCATGGCTACATTCATTTTGTAAAGGCTTTTTCATTAGAATTTTTTTTAAAGTCTAATGAAGGGGCACCAAGGGCCAAGACCAGGACGACAGAGGCCATGGCTTCCATGTGATTCCAGGACAGTCATAATAATTAGGGAAATCTGCACCACAAATATAATCATATTGCTCAACCAAAATGCATAATCTGCTGATCATAATTAACATAATGCAGACATAATCCCAATACATTGCCATGAATGCAGATAGACATGTTCACACACTTTCACTTTCATAAAAAACCCAACAACATCTGAATTTGTTTGTTAGGATTTCTTTCTTCATGAATCATCAACAGTGTAAGCACATTTGTAAGAAATTATGTTTGACAGTAATTTTGACTAAATGGTGATCATCAATTAATGTTTGTCTTCGGTCCTTGCACTGTCAGTGTTTGTGTTAGTTACACCAAGGAGGAAGGAAATCAATGCACAAACAAAACATGCACAAGACCGTTAATTGACAATTTTACACCAGGGCAAACCTTGCATCCCACTGGTGTCAGTTTCCTTATAAGGTGTTAGGTGTTTTGTTGTCTTGCTCCCCGAGTGGACATCTCAGGCTTCGCATACTAAAGGTCACAGGGAGTCAGACTATTATGATTGTGACCTCCAAGTTGGAGGCTTGCACCTGTACATTGCCATGAGCTTGTAAACTGTTCAGGAGAGAAATTAACTGCAAGGACTGTGAATGAAAAGCACATTATCAGCTACTAAATGGATTTGTAGCTTGGGTGTTGACAATGGGTGAAGTTAATTCTATGAAATGATTGTTTGGCTTTGGATTGTAGCAAAGGACAGATGAGGAGGTGGTAAAGGGCACCTCCGATCACCAAGGACAGAGTGAAGGTCACTGCCTTCATGACATTCCAGACCTGCACTCACCAATAAACAAGAACATCCCAGAGAATGTTTGATGACAGTAAACAAGACCGACTCTGGAACATTGCCAAAGTATTATTCAATTATAACTCCAAGCGTTTATTCATTCCGGATATTTGTTTCCTTTGCAGTATACAAGTCTTGGAACATGACAGATGTCCAGGTCTTCCCCCCAAAGACTGGTTAAATATTAGATGCCTCCTACATGTACTTTTTACCTTTGAACCAGCACCTTTGCCAACCAGAATCCACATGTTGATAACAACTCAAAATGACACAGACTCAATTTATCAATTCAATGGTCAATAAATCACCAGCAAATGTTTGAGATGTTTCAATGCCACAGAAAAGTTTGGCATGAGCATTAGATGTCAGCTGACAGAGCACAAATTATGTGTCTGCTAGACATTCTACCTACCCCCCTAATTCAGACACTATATTCATGTACACTACATGTACATTCAACTGGACACCAGGCAAACTAACAAAAAGGCACCTCTGTGATCTTTGGAGATTCAAATTTGTCAACCATCCTTGGTACAAGGTGCATGACACCATCATCTGGATACTGCAAAACATGACTTAGTTTTGGCATACTATTTTTGAACTGCTCATGTAAGGACAAATGAAAGATAGAAGTCACAATGTTCAACATGCTTTTTTTCAAGGTTCTAGTCCAAGACAAATTTTAGTCAAGAAATACACACCATTTCTGCTCGTGATCTACAAGTTAATAACAAATTATGTATACTTTCTATTTCTTCAAATGTATTTTGCAAAATAAGTTAATAACTAACAAAATAGATTCAAAGTTCAGGATTTTAAACACTAATCATGTACACCCTTGAACTACTGTGTGTGTGTAAGTGTTAATTTGATAAAAACATGATCTGTCCCATTGCAACTAATGCTGTATCGAAAAAAGAAAAGCAATTGAAATAATTTTGAAAGGTAGGGCACCAACCGGATCTCTGGCCATATTGAGGTCGGCATTCATTCACGCACATTTCAAAAATTCACCTGAAGGCGATCTTTGGAGATTTAAATTTGTCGAGATACTTGATTTGTGGCCAATCACTTCAGACAAAATAATTTCTCTGGATGTAGTATGTAACTACCACTTAAGGTTTTCACAATTTCTTGTCGGGTCATGACCAAAGAATGACCCTACCTTTACACAATAATTCACTCCACTACTTCCATCAAACTGTACTTTGATCTTAAACTAATTAACCCACTACTTTTTACCCAACTTTGCATGAATACATTGTATTTACTGTATTCGGCACTTCAGTCCTTTGACCTGCAACTTAATTAACAATCTTTATAGTAATCAAACGTGTCTGTCGCTGAGTACACTGTACATTGTACCATCTGTTTCTACTTATGTGATGTTCAAACCATAAATGAAATACAAGAAAAGGTTGTTCAACTCTGCAACATGTTAGTATGTAATTGAAAACTTTGAAGGGGGGGGGGGGAGGGGACCCTCTGAAACATGAGCAAACCAGCATGTCCTTCAACTGTCAGGTACTACATGTATTACACACAATACATACATGTAGCATGTACCTGATAGTAAACAAAAGACTAGGAACTGTGGAAGACTCATTTATGCCATGTTTCTTGCTGGGTTTTTTCTCCAATAAGTTCAAGTACAATCAACTCAAAAACAAGAAGCTCAAAATCCCAAACTCAAAGGAAAGTAAGTTTAAAAAGGAAAGAAATCCTCACATGTACTGATTTCCTGAAAACTGAGATGATTTTTAGAACTTACATAAAAAAGGAAAATAATATTCTTTGCTTTCAAACAGTTTCCCATGGTGATTTATTCATAGACAAGCAGGATGAGTTCACCACGATTAGCAAGGACAATACCGAGCTATAGCCTACTGTATTGATATTATGCAGAGTTTAAACATCACATTGCTGATTATGCACATAATCAACTTTAAATAAAGATAAACACACTATACAGGATGCAACGTACAACCTCTTGCAAATGTATGTCAGCAAATAAATGTAATCACAAACAACAACTTAAAAATCTTCTTTTGTTACAAAATATTCATAATTATCGATGCTTGGTATAAAAAATGTGCCTGGTTTTATTGTCCTTACCCTCGTCTAAATCAAAAATTTCAAAAAGGTCGTTAACATAAAACTGTGAACACTATGGAGAAAACATCTGTATACAATTACAAGCCTACCCTTCAATCTGAATAATTTTATGATCATAAATGGAGTGGACAGCATTTACATGTATACAGCCAGGAGGATTTCAACTTGGACTGCGAGCCGCTTCAGTGAGTTGTGAGCTGTTTAATTCAGCAAGCATTTTCACGCGTTAATTTTACTAAGAAGGACAGGAAGGAAAGAACGTGACGATGGTACCAGCATAGAGAAAGGACCAGTAAGTTTAGAAAAACGAAGATAAAATGGTGAAGTGTGTCAGCATGGCCAAACAAATAAAATAGACGAGAGAATGTTAATTGAGTGTGAGTATTGTTTACATCGATCCTTGCTCATACAGGATTTGGCTAATTAAATAAGATTCATCATTCAAATACAATCCCATACATGTTATTACGTGGCTATTTACTTTTAAAAATAATGTACACATTTATTAGCGCAAAAAGTACATGTACCGTACACGTTTCCTAGTCTACATTTATTGTACGTTATAATATGTTAAATTTGGCTCATTGAGCCTAAAATACACTAAGTTCTGATATTTGACTAGGATTGTGATGCTTGAGCCTAATACCAACAATATTCCATTGTCATGCAGTCACCAATCTTTGTCCTGCTTCCCAATGCAACATCCCTCACAAACACAGATTCTGATCAAACAATAAAGAGGCCACATTACTAATTCTTCCAGCCCTAGGCCATGTCTAGATTGAGTCAATTCATCTATGGTACAGTAGTCGGCTACTGCAGCATTGTTGAAGAATGGACACTTCATGACCACTGATCACCAGAAGCCACAGACACAGTCCCAGCCCTCAATGTGGACAGGGCATTGTTTGGTTACTGGACTCGTAGTGAGTTGGACAAGTAACAAACAAGGCAGCGGCGCCATGATAATGGTCGATATGGCTGTATCAACATCATGGAGCAATACATGATCAACATGAATGACTTAATGACAATGTAGAATAGACAGACAAAACTGACACAAAGTTCATGTCCATTAAAGATGAGAGAAAAACCTGGCTTTAAAATGTCAACACTACAGTGAAAGCGTCACCACTCCTAATGTACCCACCTAGTTTGAAAATCCTAAGTTCCTGAGAGATATTTTGTTCAAAAACATTACAAAAAACATGCTTTCTTTTTGCACATCTGAAGACACTCTCAGACAAAATATTATCAGACTTAGACATCCAGGAGCCACTTCCAAGAGAAGATGTTTATTTTAGGACACAGACATGGATACATGAACACTTTGTCAGAAATAGCCAGCCTCGCCCAATAAATCCACACATGTAGGGCGAAGAGCTTACTACATAATCAAATTTGTAAGAATGTACCTTTATGTTTAACCCATCAATCTGCAGTGACTTCAGAATCCCCACATTTTACACTGATTCAAGAATGAAGTTCAAAGTTTTCTCAAAAGACTAAATCCATCAACCTACAGTGATTTCTTTCCAAGCATTTTACACTGAATCAAAATATGAGGTTCAAGTTCCCCCCCAGCTGCATAAACCTTGAAATCGCCATGGTCTAAGGAAACCGCACAATCAGAGGAACTCTAACTGGAGTCATTCTGATTTCACTCTAATGAAAGTTCATCTGAGCTTAACTTACAGTTTATGACCAATGGAAGGAAATACACAGGGACATCTCACATCCTTTTACTACAGGAAGTGCACAGATCAACAAGAACGTTTGTGCGTGTACTGCAGGGACTGCACTCATAAGTTTTAACTTTAAAAAATGAATTGAAATCAAAAAGCCTGAATGGTTTTGAAATGGAAACAGTGCCATACTTCCTGAAAAGTTTCATTGTAAAACTGATGTCTGGCATGTACATTGTAAGAGAGGAAGTCACCATTTCTTCCTAAATGAATGCTTTGCAGCGTTCACCCTCAACAGCCATTCGCTGGCCAAATGCCTAGTAAAATACCTGAGGGCAAGTCATAATTACCTCCAAGTGGTTGGACTGGCTAGTTCGGTGTCTTAGGCCTGGTACCACGGAGGCAACAGAGGCAACTCCTTCCATTCCCCCCCCCCCCCCGGCCATTTGCATTGGTGCCCCTTGAAATACTCCAATAGAAATTTAAATTTCCATCACAAACGTGCCCTTTTGAAAGGGAAAACTGCCTTGCCACCAACAAAGTATAATGCCCAGTTTACAGATAAACCTGTCCTTTTATGAAATATGGACTCATGAAAAAAGCTGACAAACTAAAATGACAAGCTCATTAGTTCCGCTGGACTGAAAAATAAAAGCAATTCTCACTAAATGTCATGAATAAGAACGTGACCCAGAATCCCTCCTTCATCATGTGTCAACTGCTTTCAGAAATTAATCCGATTGTTTCGTTTACAATGCAGTTTGATACAAATGAAAATGTAAATAAAGGTACGTGTTGGGCTAGCAGTGTACGTGTACGTGTAGGGTTGATTAGATGTTTACTCTTTCACCTTTACCAGCCCCCAATGCTGGTTGGATTTTTTATTGGTGGTTTACAAGCAGATTTCTACAGGGAAATCATTCTGCAGACAATTAGACAAACTTCTGATACAGGACAGCAGTCTTCTTTCACAAAACATTCATAACACATGAATAAGTCCTAGATTAAAAGGAATAACTTTTGTTCGTAATGTAGGTCGACACAATGACCTTTGAACTCAAAACCATCTTTGCCATGTTCCCTTCATGTGCATAGTGCACACCCCATACGAAGAACTCTATCTCTATAAACCAAAGAGGTACCATTAATTTTTAGTTCAGCCTCATTACACATGTAGTTGTATTGATCTTTTTAAAAAGTAGGTTGGCTATGGTAAAAGGGACAGTGTACATTCATGACATTGTGCCGAATGTATGGTCATGTCTCAGGCTATAATAACATGTGATGAAGCTCTGCTCTTGGCCCTCATGTCATCACATACACCAGACAGCATGTGTCATCGACTACCCATCTGTCTACAGAAACCAAATTACAGCATGAACACAAATGTACACTACACATTAAGCGAAGACTAGAATATAACATTTTGTTTTTACCAATTAAAGAAAAGTGCAATAGTTTGTATAAAAGGCGTCTCTCTCTATTAGGAAACGAAAAACACAATTTGATTAACAGATTCTGTCTCTGTCCAATGCATTAATTATACACTTACATTTTGACAAGATCTTCTGCAAACTGTGGTTTCTACTTCTTTGTTTATCGTCAGTATGATCTCAGCATGCAGAAATGCATGAAATGGTGGGCCTCACTTCACTAGTCCAAAAACCATACTTGGAATTCACCACAACCTGCAGGGAGTGTTACAAGCAAATGAATAAATGCACTGTGTTCTGGTGGACTGCAAAACAAGTCATCTCAATTTCAAAATTGATATTGTACAAAAAAGCAATCTTTAAAATATCAACAACAAAAACCATTTTTCTACAAGTCACAAAAGGGATTCCCCAGGGCTGGAACTTCATCTTTGAGAGGGCAAGACCATTTTCATTTTGCAAAGGGCACTTCCATTGGAAAATCGTAATGTACTGTAAATAGGGAACTTTTGAAGGGGCACCAAGGCCAAGACCAGGGCAAGGAAGGCCATGGCCTCCATGTAATTCCAGGCCTGAGTTTCCCTGTATCCAGATAATGATGCAGGCCTGATGCCTCAATTTTGAAAGGGCAAAGGGCATCAAGGCATTTTCTCCTTGGTAAAAAGGGCACCTCTATAAAGAAATTCTGAACTTCTATTGGAACATTTCAAAGGGCACCAAGGCAATGAATGACCTGGGGCAATGGAGGCAATTGCCTCTATGCCATCTGATATTAACATAAATTGACCATGTTTATCAAGGACCTGTTTCTGGTAGACTCAGCTGAAATCCCAAATCAATTTTGTTTACATGTACCTCCTGCCACACAAACAAATGTCATAAACCTGCCTCACGCGTTATCAAATATCTCGCCTAAAAAAACACACACGGACAGCTAGTGTGATGGACAGAAATAAACCAGCGCATGGACAATATAACTCCATGTAGTGTCTGAGGAGAACAACGCGCAATCAATCATACTAAGATGAAACCCTTGTATGGCGAGAGATGAAAATGAATTTGACATTTAAAAAAGCCCTGGATTTGCTGGAACATCCTCTGCACACAGAGAAAGACAAAAGATGTCAAGGAATGGATGGAAGACGGATGAAATGAAAAACCCCTAGGTAATGTTTGTGAAGCTATTAAATTCTCCGATGGAGCCCCTGTATGCGCTGTGTCAACCAAGGCACTCGCAGTTTTTTCCCCCCCCCTTTCTAGGTCGGGCTCACTAATAAGGAAACTAATAATACAGTATTAAGGCTTTATGGGAGATACAAAGAATGTATTAAATTACACGAGCCAGACTTTGTAAAGTACGTTTTACGTCCATGTTTACCATTAAAAAGATATTTACATCATCGGGGGGGGGGGGGGGGGGGGGGGGGGAGACAGGATTTGAAATCCTCTGGATGGTGTTTAGTGAATATAATATTCAATACAAGGAATTGAAACTGGAAAACATGGTGGAATACTTCATCCCTCCTGTAGAATTATATATTTTGGGACCCAACAACAAAGGGCCCGGAACATGATTCATCAAGAACATAATGACATTCTACGATAAATCGTGGACCATCTTTAAAAAGAAAACTACTGACGGGTGTAGAAACTATTTTATGCCAATGGATCACTGCCGAGTTTGCTCTTCGATCATAAGAGATGTCGCCATGGCAACCCGCAGGCTGACTCACCCGATGACATCCTTTGCCAATTCTTTGTCGCCTCGCATTTTGTTGACAATCTGCATGATAAATATTCTCAGGATGTACATTGGCAAGGTCCTTTGTGTCAACTATTCAGAGAAACTGACAGGGCAAAAAATCCTTTCCATACACTGTACACACACACCCACACACACACACAAAACCAACCTGAAAACCCTGCATGAAAAGTGACCAGCTAAAAATACACTTTTATAGTTGTTCACAACACACTACTTGTCTCCATCCAATCGGGCAGTTTGAAATTACAAACCAAACTGTTATTTCACTTGACATTTCAAAACGATGTATGATAAGGACAGAGAAGGATACAAGTTCAACACAAGAGGATGTGTGACTACAGGAAAACAGGAGCTCTGTACACACAGATTGAATACCCTTCAAGGACTTCTCGGAAAATAAAACTACTTTTAATAATTCTGTCACTAACCAAACAGGAAGTATCATTAAGATTCTGCATCATATCTAACCTTTGTCTGTACTGTAAAAAATAAGCCAATTACAGTACATGTATTGTGTACATGTACATGCTAAAATAATTGTACAGGTGACTGTTATCGACTGGCTACCCATTAGGCCGATGGCCTTGGCCCCTGTCACTTATTATTGGGAAACCAAATGGATTTTTTCCATTAAATTTTCACCCACCCGTGGGACTCCTGAAAAATACGCACATACACAAAAAGGGTCATTTGCCAAAATCAAATTTAGGTTGTAACTAGAGAGTGGCCATTAAAAAATGGAAGGTGTCTGCTTGGCTGCTAAACAAATTCACTTCAGTGAAATAATTCTTTAAAAAATGTTGTGGGGTTGACCACATAATATATTTTGAGTAACATGTCTAATAAAAAAACAATTCCTGTAAAATTGCCGACACTTTAAAGGTTCTTGGCACGACATTGCATTTTTCTTTATAAATTGCTCCTGCTTCCTTAAGCCGGGTGCTTTTTCCAAACCTCGGCATGGACTCCGTCTCTGGCTCAGGGCTTTGTTTGATGTTGGAAGCCCCGTACAAAATGTACACTGCTCCAAAATGAACGACAGGGCCCAAGCAAGAGCCAGAGCCAGAGCCCAATCCGATGTTTGGAAAGAAACCATAGAGCATGGACTAGACGCTTTCTACCTCTATGGTTAAACTCATTGCAGTATGGTTAAAAGGGACAAAGGTCAAAAACATTGAGTTACTGGTTAACTTTTCCATCCCTGAATTATACTTATCGCTGCTGCATTTTGGTCCTTGTTATTGAGTTGGGATTTTCAGTGGGTAAACTGCATACCTGAGGGAGCAGATGATCTTTTAAAGGGTGCGGGGGAGACAAGATAGATGTTTTTGTCATCTGTACATGTACCAAATAAAGAAACTAACCAATGACAAATAGCAGAGGGTTGTAAAGATAACCATGCTGGGACTATTATTATCAAATTCGCCTTGTGACTTATACTTTGGCATATCACGCCTAGACTTCATTCCTGAGGGACAAGGCCACTTCATCAAAATTAATGTATTTCCATAACATACAACAGAAAGCCTTTGCTATCATATTCCAAGGGCAACCAGGGACAAGGCCAACCAGGGACAAGGCCAACCAGGGACAAGGCCAGGGCAACAGAGGCAGTGGCTTCCACAAAATGCCACATCCTCATTCATCACCCTCTTCAAGATTACCATCATCACACAAGAAGAAATGGTTCTCTGCATTGATTGGAGTGTGGAACCAGTAAGCTTTAAACACTGTTTGGTCATTACTGTCCTGTCCCTTTAAAAATGCTATCCCTGGATACTCACTACCCAGGAGGCATTGCCACAATGACCTCATCACAAACAACTGCGCCACTGCATTGATCACCATTCACTGCTAAGTGTGCACAATGCATTCAATCATGATCCAACTGTTCAACTGGTTCTATTGAAAGACAGGGTTTTTTTTCAGTGAGGCCATACTTTTGGGTGACTTAGGGATCATCTCAGCAATGGATCGCAGAAAGAAAGTGTGGGGGGGGGGGGGGGGGAAAGACTCTTAATCTCAGCCAATATTACCAAACAATAGTTGAGTAGCGTTTCAATTGAACTTAAAACACTGCTGTTTCTCAATGCACTGTTTCATGAACAAAATTGTTAGGCGACATGCAAGATCATAAACTGCAGCTGCTTCGATTCCTTCTCTTGCTCTAGGATGTTTTCAATGTTTTCTACATAATATTGAAGGTGTGGAATTCACCACAACTGTGGTCTACAATATAGTACAATTTTAATGTTATAAACTGAGTATAACATAAAATGAGTATACCAAAACACAAGTTATTATTTTAAAGATCAAGTATCCTGGAAAAACCTTGAACATTCTGTGTACACAGAACTGCTATTTATCAGGGACTTCAATCAGATTGGTTGCCATTATGTACCTTTCACCTTCAAGGTAACTTACATCAATTCAGGTTGTTTTGTTGGTTGGCTGTAATACTTTTCCCTTGGTGGTTTTATCTGAAAAGCCACAGTGGACAGAACGAAATCATGGAAATTCATGCATGCAATTTCTGCACAACAAGGGAAGGAGCAATGATGTCAATAAAACATTCATCCTTCATGGACACGTGATACATTGTAATGTACATGCACATTGTCAGTGTGCACGATGTACATGTAACTGGACATGCCACACTTGTCACAGTAATAAATCCTAGCACAAGTAGTATTACTGTACTGTATGCACATAAAATGAAACTAACTAATTTGCGGGTCTGAAATATGAAATTAACTTTCCATGGCCACATTCAAAATGCACAGGTTGACAGTGGTTGATGACATGTACAATGTATTTTAATGTGTTATTTTGTATTTTAACAGTTTCATTTAGAATTTGATACATAATATTTGGTAGTTACAAATCAATAACAGTACATAAATAGTTACCAAATTATATAAAAAATTATAACTTTATTTACATTGGTATAGTTTTGAATATAATAAAAATATGCATACAGAGTGCTTTGTCGCGAATATAATCAAAATGTGAAAGGAATCTGGACGAGGTGAAGCCAATGAAATGGAAAGGCCAGATTTTACCTCATGATTATATTCAGCGACAAGGCATGAACGAAATGCATTCAATATTTGTTTTATTTGTATAACTCACACATATCTTTCCTTGTCATTTCAAAAATATTTTCACAATAATACACAAAAGACACGGAAACTCATCCGCCCTAGTCTGAAAATTCTAAAAACCCCTTCTACATACTAAAACAATGTGGCAGCTCCATTTAGACACCAACCTTGTCAGCCGTGACACGACCTTGCCCCGTTGGACAAACAGGCGGGGAATGATTGTTTTGGAAACAATGCTGCGAAGCGTCTGGCAGATACATGGCAAAATAAAGGATGAAACGTGACACAAGTTCCACCAATCAAATGAAAAGGACCCTTGACTTGAGTGTGGTATAATAAAACAAATTATTTTCATGCTTTTTTGAAGTTGCAACCCTGCACATGATCTTACCAAAACAAACACAAGTGGAAAATAAAGTCTGGTACTTTGTTCTTGAAGTTCTTGGAACTTTGGAAGGCGCAATTGGCTCTCTTACCTTACTTGTAGTATTTAAAGGGCAACACTATATCAGGGTAGTACAAATCTAATGGAACATTTCAACTAGCCAAAATGTACTTCAGTCTCTTTCCCCAAGACAAGTTTCTGTCTAATGGTTAAGTTGATACATGATGTGTACATGTATACAGTACATTCTGCACAACAGAACTACAGCATAAAGCGAGCCATGTTGCCACTCCACAGCTAACCAGTAAAAACCATTGGAAGCCACACCCTAATGGCTTCAACACAAAGAGGTGGCAGCCTCCACATAAACCAACAATCTGCCGATAGTCAACATGTACGAATTGCCTCGCATGTACTTGTACTTTATCAAATTTGCTACATGAGCGATTAGATTCAATGTGAAACAATGGCATCAGGGGGCACATCGCGGTCATTTTTAATAACACGCCATGCGTATGCAAAGAGCGAGAGCGACGGGCGGATGTGAGTGTCGTTGGTATTTCTTTACTCTTTTCAGTTCCATGCATTATGCGATGTTTGTCCAGGCCCATCAGCTGCTGGGGGGGAGGGGGGGGGGATAGGAATAGGGAAGCCAGGCAACTGGACTCGGCGGGATTGAATTAATTCCACATTTATTGACAAATCTGTCGGTGTCCGCTCCCACATGTACATTAGCAGGAAACAAAGATAAGCTGAGATGAATATATCATCAATCATTTATGCTGAAGATTCCATAAAAGAATTTCCCCAACTCAAAATTCTCTTATTCAATAGTTCTTTATTTTGCCATCTTCATAATTTATTGGGTACAAAATCCCCAATCAAAAGTTGCTCCAGTCTTGTACTGATGTTTTAAAAATTTAGTGGGATACATGTATCTTCATTGTATGAAATATATCCCTCTAGAAACTGATATTTTATTTATTAAATATTAACAAATACCCAACATGCCATTATTGATCAATCTATAAACATGGGAGTGTGTCTACAGATACACTCACAGTCTGCATAATTCAATACATATTGTTGATAACGTACATGATACATACAGTACGCACATTTTACATCCACTGGCACTGCTTCCTGACAGATATTTCATTTCTTTTCAAAGGCTAATTGAAGCAAGATCACCGTTCATTAGTATAAATAAATTTTCAATTTCCAAAGAAATGAACGTTGAACATCTGTGTTGTACATGCACATGTACACCTTCCACTAATCATAAAATTAACGATCAATATTTTGTCTGGATGCTAATGTGGAAATCAATTTTCGAAAAGAAGGAAAAAAAAAAACTAAAAAACAACAAAACAGTTTGAGGAAGTACACTGTAGTAAAATTGAATCATTTGAATGAAAACCACTGTTCAAATTGCATGCCTTGTGACCAATACCGGAAAACATTATTTTATTTATTTATTTACTTATTTATTTATTACATTTTTTTGGGGGGGGGGGAGCTTCAGATCAAATTCACAAAAATCATCAAGATAAAAAAAAACATTTAGAATGCCCCAAATCGCACAGTAGGGCTTTTCAAACCAAAGATAAACACCAAGTAGAAAACATTCCCAAGGACCTTGTTTCAATTCAGCGTGCTTTGGCCAAAAAAGTCAAAAATTTGGGTTCAGACTGCCCCACAATTTTTCACAAATCTTGGGGAGAACCCCGAGAACAAATAAAACACAAATAAATAAAGTTCTCACAAATATCTCATTTGAAATATTTAAACTCACAAATATATGTGGGTGATCTGTTTAAATTCACAAAAGATGTGATCATTAATGTTTTATGTTGCTTCTAAAGCTTTCAAAAAAGTATAGAATTTAAACATTCAAAGTAATTTTGTATTCATATGCTAAGTTTCATTACTTAAAAGCAGGTAATCTTATAAAAAAAGCTTTCAAAATATATAGAATTTAAACATTCAAAGTAATTTTGCATTCATATCCTAAGTTTCATTACTTAAAAGCAGGTAATCTTATACTTTTTGAATGAAGGGAAAAACATAAAAATTGTAGGAAAAATAAAAAAGCTTTAAACACATTCCTCTACCGTACGTCTCACACAATGTACAAAGTTGATGCCATCACTTTTGGGAATTTATTAAGTAGGGTGGGATAGATGAAGCGTGATGACTTCATAATCATGTGACCAAATCTACACTTATAAATAGCATCAAGCCACGCCATGTCTCAGTACAGCCAGTCTGTCAAATCCTCTTAATACTTAAAAAAAAAAAAAAAAACCTGGTCCGAGAGAGAGACAGTGAGAGAGTAATACATGTACTCCTTACCCAGTGAGAAGTGAAGCGGAAAACGCATTAAGAAAATGGAATCCTGATTAAAATGGAGAAGTCTCATCTATTGTTACCCGGGGCGACGGGATTATTTCCATCAGAGTAGTGGCTTACATTCCTAGGTGAGAGGTTCATGGTGATATGGTTTGATTCGTTGCCAAAGTACGGGAGCTCAACTAAGTGGTTTGGGTTTTGCTTTTGATGATGTAAAGTTGATATTGGTTACCGATTCCTTTGTCATTCTGTATATTTCAAGGACCATTGAAATATTCTTATGTTGAATAAAACATCACTTCTCCTTCAGACCCTGACATGTATCTTGTAATCTACAAAATCCTGATGGATTTATTCAGATAATAATAAAAACTGCTGTACAGCAGTGACATAAACAAAATTTGCTCACAGATAATTTAACATTAATAAATTTGAAATTAATAAACAAACAGAGTAACTGCTATTGTCTGTTTGCTAATGCGCTGTGGTCTTTGAGAAATGGCGCTATAGCATACATGTAAGGCGCCCAGTCTACAATGGATAAAGTAAACAACCTGAATAAGTTCCTTGAATTGATCGGTTTCCATAAAACTAAAAAGTATTACTTAAAAAACAAATAATAAACACGTTTGAGATTAAAACATTAATATCATGTTTGTTTTTTCAAAATAAGGTTTCGGGAAATTCTCTCCAACAATCCAAGGATTTTGAACATTAAAAATGTAAATATTTCAGATTCATATTACCAACAAGTAGGTATGCAAAATAAAGATGTTTTGCTAAACAAGTCTGGTGGGGTGCAAAATAAGTCCAGAGGACGTTGAGCGTCTTGAAAAAAGAAAAAAGAAAAACAAAAAAACCTAAACAACTGCTCTAAGAGCACCTTTGGGGGCTCAGAAGCAAGATAAATTTATTTTTATAAAAACTGGACCCACCTTGCCAATAGACCTTATGCATATGACGTCATTTGAGTAGGGCGCCCTCGCCTAGAGGTCAAAAGAAAGATGTTCATTGGCCAGTCCTGTGCGCCGCGCATACAAATCAGCGCGTTTCCATTGTTTCATCATCAGTTTACCTCTAAGATGGCGGCTTGGTGACGTCAATGCATAAGGTCTATTGATTTACTTTTTGATTTTTACTCCTTATCGTCTCATTCAAGAAATAGAGAAAGTACCTGTCTCTGTTTTTAAACAAGGTTTAATACATTCCCAGAATAGTGATCTGGACATAACAAAAAGGGGGTGGTGATCATACTTGCTTTGCCATCCCCCATATGTGATGACATAAATAATAAAACATTTATTTAAAAAAGTACATGGTATCAAATTCTCCAGAAGGCATTACTTCATTTTAAACCCAAACCAGTGAGTTAAAAAGGATCTCCCTTAAAACCATCCTACTGATACACCATTCAAAATTCACTAACATTTACAACCCAATTGTTTTTGTACACACATGGCAGTACCATTTGACCTGTATTGATGATAAGCTGTGTCACCATTCACAACCATTCAAATGGTTTTGAGTGGTGGATACACTGCACTGTGGTATGCCCCCAAGGCTAAATGGTTTTGAATGGTGAATGTACTGCACAGTAATTGTGCACTCCTGGAAGGTTGATTTCGGAGCATTTGTTTTGTATTTGGAGCATGTCTAATTTCTAATTCTTTTGGCTCAGTGGATTCATAGAAAGATTAGCTATTTCTGTGTATGAACCCTTCATCCTTGCCTTTTTAGTTTCTTTGTTTTTAATGGTATATGGGCAACTGAACACAAAGGTCTTATTCCTATTTACATGAAGTATACTTTACTGTACTTTATTTCAAGAACTAAGAAAAGTAGGCCTAAGTTTAGTTATCAAGGAAAGTAAGTTTATACTTATAAATGATTTGAGTTTCAGTCATTTATGTTTTCGTTGTATACAAAGCTCTGTTTGACTAAAAGGTTCTATTTATATGTGATTTACACACTGAAGTCATTTTTGTCTTCTCGTTTATTTCACAGCAATAGTTGGTAAAATCTTTTTTCCCCCCCCCCAAATTATACGTTGATGTCAAATACGTGTTTTTTGTTTATTTCAAAACTAAGAAAAGTAAGTTTACCGTTCAAGTATTGTAAGTTGATATTGTAAATGATTTAAGTTTAAATCCTAGTATAGATAGCCAACAGTTGATGTTACACAGCATAAGTCGGCCATCTTAGTATGCAATGCACAAGTATGCAATGTGCGTAAACACTGCCTGCAGTATGCATGATTTATGAGTTTCATCCAATCCATTGCATGATTGGTCAGTAAACCACTTAAAACAAGAACGCTTGAAGCAGTTTAATCAGTTTTGCCCGTAAAGATGGCGTCTATTGGGAACTATCTGTAAGGTGTGAATCAACTGCCTATGCTGAATGAAATTTGAGGAAGCAGACATCCTTGCACAGATGAATGTTGCAAGATGTGCATCCAGTCCGGGTTACCACAGGATGACCCAGTCTTGTTCTACGGCCATCTGTGCGGCACTGGATGCACATCTTGGGATTTTTGGACGGCATTCGGATGAGCACATGGTTGGGACCGTTGACTTTAGGTACCGGCAGCAGGGTGTGTGCCTGGTGAGCAGGGGTGCCCTCCGCAAAGCCAGCGATGAGGCGCGTTGCTATCTCCACAGTGAACTGCCTGTGGGACATCGGGGTAACGCCCGAGTCTGCTTCAGTGTTGTGTTTGTAACAGAGCCAGGCGTTAACCCGGGCAACATCTACCAGGAAGTACAGAACCTTCCTCCACCATTTCATTGATTGTCTGCTGCATGACTGATCAGACCGTAACTGATCAGCACGGTCTACACCGCCCATGAACTGAGTGTAATCTATGGCATGTGGAGGAGCAGGGACTTGCTTTTTTGAAGAAGTACGCTCTCCCCTCTCTTTAATATTCCTGGTAAGGTGGTCTTTTGCCCGGTTCCGATATCCTGGGTGGCATGTGGAAAGCAGACTAACCACCTTCGTATCTCGCCAAAGGACCATCGTCAGCTGCCCCTGCTGCCGAGAATACAAAGTACCACGTGGGCACTTATGCATTAGACTGATCTGGCGGTGCTTCGTGGGATTGATCAAAGGATTTACACTGAAATCATCTGGCAATCCCCTGGATGACCGTTTAACAGCACCGCACAGATATGTCTTCTCAGAAAGGAGATCTTTGGCAAGGGCAACTGACGTATACAGCTTGTCACAGTGCAGTTGATGATACCAACCAAAAAAGGGTTCCATCATCTGCAAGGACAGATCTTTCATCTTAATGCCCTCCTTGGAGTGGATTTTCATGTGGAGAAGATATCCAGATCTGGCCTCACAGACAGCGTAGATTTTGAATCCTATCTTGGTTGGCTTAAGGGGCATGAAAACCCGCTTGACGTTTGCCTTGGTACCCTTGTACTTAATCATTGCTTCGTCCAGCGACAACTCCCTCTGTGGATTGTAGTTCCTGAGGCAGTTGTCGCTGACTGAATCCCAAATGACCTGTAAAGGGTACAAAGGATGACACTTCATCCACATGTAGCGGTCTTTCTTGTCCCTTATCTTCTTTGGTCCTTTGGCAGGATTGGTGCACGCCAGAACCTCAGAGAGGAGATAAAATCTCCCTCGTGTCATGGTGGAAGACACAAGGTTATTTCTGAGGCCTGGGTGCACCGACCAGTCGTCCTCAGCATTGGTGTTTGTGTGGACACCCTGCATGACACGTATCCCAAACCAGGCCTTTATCTCTTCTAGTGTGGTTTTGGACCGAAACTTGGGGTTTATTGACTGGTTTGTATAACGGGCTATTCTTTGGAAAAGGATCAACGGAAAAAATGATAAGAAATAGTCTAGTGGATTATCCTCATTCGGTCGTGGGAATGTGGGCCCAGATGGTCTTGGGCCCTTAAATGTCTTTGTCTTGAGCTTGGTTTGGTCTCTGGTCCACCCATGCCGGTCCGGGTTGTGGGGGATCTGTGAAGTGATGTCAAACTTGTCCGGATCTGCATCCGACTCTGGGGGCTGAGTTTGAAATCGCCTTCCTCTTCGAACCGGCATGGGTGGATCAGATGATGTGTCAGATCCATTGTCGTCTGAAGGTGATGCGTCTTCTTCTGAGGATGACCTTGCCGCATCAGGTAGCTCATACAGGAAGTCTTCCTCGCTGTCATCTTCATCACTTCCCACCTCCTCCTCCTCCGGACTCTCTTCTTCCTCCTCCTGATGACTTCTCCTCTTATCCTCCTGCTGCATTTCTTGCTCCAGCCCTTGTTCTTCTTCCTCCTGCCTCTCTCTTCTTCTTTCTCGCTCCTCTTCCTCTCTCTGTTCCGCCTCCTTATTTGCTGTTCTTTCCTCTTCTTTCCGTTTCTCTTCCTCCTCATGTTTTCTCATCTTCTTTTCTTTTTCTTCATTTACTCTTTCTTTTTCCTCTTTCTGCTTCTGACTTCTTTGTTTCTCCTTATCATGTTGTCTTTTCTGCTCTCTTTGCTCTTCCCTCTGTCTTTGTTTTTCCTCCTCTTTCCTCCTCTTGGCTTTCATCTTTTTCTTTTCTTCACGATGTGTTTTCTTCTCTACCATGACTCTCTTCTTTTCCTTTTCCTCTCTTTGTTTCTCTCTCATCTTGAGTTTCTCTTCCTTCAGTTTCTTCTTCTCCTCTTCATGCTTTTCTCTCTTTCTTCCTTTCTGTAGTCTTCTCTTTTCCTGCTGCCGTTGTTTTTCATCCATTCCATTCTTCCCTTCTGTCACCACCCCTAACACTGACTGCTCTCCTCCTACTCTTTCAGACTCTTCTCCTTCAACTGCCTCATCATCTTTGTCAGATGTGGTGTCTTTCGGCTCTTCGTCTTCTTCCTCATCAAATACCATCACCCATCTTTCTTCTACTCCTTTCCTTTCTTCAACTCTGCTTTCTTTTTTCTTCAAGCACCTATTGGTAAGATTGAAAAACATAAATGTTCACAGATTCACACATAACTTACATGATATAATTTTTTTTCTAGTAAATGGAATAATGAAATGAGCTAAAACTTTCACAGGTTGGTGTAAAACTGTTATTGCATATCTCTTAGTTCTTGTTGAACTTCACCAAAAGTGTATATTCCCTATTGAACTCAGTTCAAAAAAGTGTGCTAAAACATTCTTGCTTTAGCCCTCTTGCTGTCTGACCATTCAATACCATTCACTGTGGTTTTGAATGATAGATAAGCTATGCCAGCCTTGCAATATGATACCATGAGGGAATGCATGTACACAGTACACAGTTAGTTCTGTGCACAGTTGTGCCACCATACACAACTTTGGCAGTTGAATGGTTTCAAATGGTTGGTCAACTCACTTGAAAATGTTGCGAACAGTAGGAGGGTTAAAAAAGTCATAATTGTACAGGTATATTATTTACCCTTCTTCTTCACGCTTCCGCTTTCTTCCCTGTATCGCTTCCTGGAACAGTTCCATCTCATCCATTCTCAAACTCCCTTGTAAAGACTTGCACTCCAAGTTGGTCATATTGCTCTTATTTTAGACAAGTTCACTTCAAAAGCTCACTCAAAGGTAAGCAATGGGCTGAGGGGCTGTGAAGCAGGCCTTTTATACCTTTGCCAAGTCTTTAGAAAATGTATCCTACTATTATTTTCTTTATAATATTATTTAATGAGTTATTTAATACTTATGAAGAATATCAAAACAATTAAAAACATACAATAACATAACAATTTTAACCTCTGTAAAAATGGAACATGCCCAGAAGTCTGGTATATGTTTACCCCAAGTGTAATGCACCCAGCCTTGTGTTTATCAGTTCAGGGGAAAACACTGGCACTGTGTTTACAAAAACATTGTAACCCTAATTGAGTTCAGCTGACCTGCCATTCACAACAATGCACTCAAAATCACCACTCCAAGGGCAAACCATTCCACCACTTAAAAGTTTCCAAACAAAGTTAAGGGACACCTGTGCTACCATTTGAAAGTATCCATACTGGGCTATAGATAAGCTGACATACCATTTGAAACCATTCAGGGGGTCTACTCTATACACAGTTAGCTCACCACTCAAAACCATTCGACCAAATGGTTTTGAATGGTCAGTCAACTCAATAACAAATTGTGTTGGCAGTAGGAGGGTTAATGAAGTACTGAATGCACGGTATAAAGGGAATGTACAGGGCTCGAATTTTACACTGGACCACAGGCCCGAGGCCAGTAATTTTAGTGTTGGGCCAGTAAACTTATGACCTAACAAGTCTGATGGTCTTTGTATTTTTTCAATTGAATACCAGCAAATTATGGTCAAGTGTTGACTTTGGGTCTGATAAATTATCTTTCAATTCTATGAGTAATCAAGTATACTCTTCTCTTACTTGTCTCAGTTCGGGTTCATATAAAAGCAGTCAATTAAATGTTTAACTGTGTCAGCAATTTTTTATTTTCACATTTTGAAACTTGTCTTGTAAAACAATGTCTGGTCCAGTAAAGATTTTGAGCTACAAGTCCTGTAGTCTTGTGGATTTTCTCCCCAAATTCGAGCCCTGATGTACAACACATGTGAAGCTCCACCCACATAAAAAACGCAGGCATTTTTTGAAAAATCAAAACACAGGCATTTTTTGAAAAATCAAAACACAGGCATTTCTTGAAAAATCAAAACACAGGCATTTCTAAAATGGTGAATTATTTCAATTTGTTTCCCTTTCAGGTAGACAACTGTTGGATGTCAAATTCATTACACTGCAGAATGAATGATTGTACTTTTTCTGAAGAAATAGATCCACCAAATGTTTCAGTACTTTTATTTCCCTAAAGAATAACACATAAATTAATTTCAAATCTGAATCAAAATTGTTAGCATTGTTTCATACAATAGTGAATCAAATGAAAACAGTCTATGTGCAGATTTTCCTCAACTTTCACTCAACTTTTCGAAGAAAATTTCCCTCAAGATTCTAACATCGATTGTTTTCAACGCATCTAGCTGAAGGATGTGTACAATTGCTATGGGTTACCTTGTTTTCAATTATACTTGGCGGCTGTCCAGTCAAACTCTGCATGAATTTTAGTTGAATGAATCATTTGATTATTTTCATGCATGGTTAAACTTCATTTTGTTACTTTCTCACGGATGGCTGATGTAACTATACGACTACCTTGTTTTTCTTTTCTCAAAGTATTTAAAAAAGTTGATAATATACATGTAGTCTTTATCAATTGAAATCTGTGTTAAAATCAAGGTCCTACCTATAGGGCCCCCATGTTTTTATTTCCTATACAACTTTTAACAATAGAAATTTTCCTTTTCAAAACTGATGCAATCCTTTTTGCTATTTCACTGCATGATATCACATTTTTTGGAAACCAACTTTGTTTATTAAATTTCTGGTAGAGTTTTATTTAAAGTTATTTATTTCTTCTTTGTGCAAAGGTAATCATTTTACTCAAATATTAATTAGCCTCTGATCCCATAGGTAAGGGTGGTGAAAACAGTGGTTGGCTCAGGTGTGACTTCAAAAAGAACAGGTTTTAATCAATAAGTATGGGATGCAATTATTTCACTTGATCCCAGCAAAATTTCTTCAGTCATCTCCAATTTACGATAACTAATCAAAGATAGTCATGATAATTGTAATTATAACCCTTGCCCATGGTCGCCTGGTCAGGAGGATCGAGTTGACGGTTTCGATTATTGCAACTCAGGAAGTTATAAAATGTATTTACCCAGCCGTATCTTTTTGATTATCCATACACTCCAGTGTTCACACCAATGAAAAGTAGGTATGATAAAGACAGGGAAACAAACTATGGCTCTTTTATGCCTCAAAAAAATACTACCAGTGCTACTCAGTCACTAGCCTCCGACAACGTCATTCGTCAACAAACATCTGTTGTACATTATCTTATTCTTATTTCTGAACTTCCCTATTTAGTATTAAACAAAACTTTTAAATAACAATCAATATCAATAACTTTAACATTTGAAAAGATACTAGGAAATGATAAATGTATTACTATTAAGGTACAATTATACAATTAAAGTACAGTATTTGTGTTGGTGTTTCTATGAATTTAGGAACTGCACTTAAAAGACATTGAGGAAGGAAAAGGAACCAAAATGCAGATTTACAATTTTGTTTTGTTGTTTTGGTGCTAGATGGGGGCGCTATTGCAAGGTTTCCGAGAGAAATTACACTTGGTTGGAACTTCTGTCACAAAATTGTTTGGTTTCTAAGACAGGACCGAGAGGAAACAGACAACACAGATGACAAAAAATGAAATTAAAAGAATAAAAGGAGAACATAGTACAACATGTTACCAGGAATTCTTGAAGAACGTTCAATATCAGATCGAATAAATACAAATAATCACTCACCTTTTTGACAACACGAAACCAGCAAAACAAGCGTGACGTCCTGATCAACTTCTGCCTTAGGTAATTTTAAACGAAGGATCTGATTGGCTATTTTGTCCCCAGTTGGACGTGTGTTTCAGTAAACTTGTTGTTAATTGGCTATCTTTTTTATAGACTGGCTCTGAGAAAAGCTGACTTAAAAATACGTCTAAGCAAAATGTAGCAGTCTGGGAACAAGTTGTTTCACTACAAAGATGGCGCTGTCCATAAAGTAAACGACGTAATGGGATGTAAACATCGCTGTTGTTTATCATCTGTTTTCCATGTGAGATTGTTCTTTTCAGCTCTTATAATTTCTGTATCACACAGAAAACGTCGATTTGAGTCACCATGCATCGATGTCTTTCCCGATCCAGCCTTCAATTTGGCAAAAAATACCACTTTTATAATCATCGGTGTTACGAAACTGCACAAACGAATGGTGGACGTAAAACAAGCCGTCCATCTTGCACTACCACCAGTCAAATCAGGCCTTCACTAGGAACGAACTTTGTTTCCTGTCAGCAGAATGGACTAAACTCTACTTCCAATAATATAAATTTAAACCTAAGAGACCATCCTTGCCATCCAAGACACTTTTCAACTTCAAGAAATACCTTTGATATTTCCAAGTGGAAAACAGCAGTGTCCAAACGAATGACAAACATTCAAGAATCAGTGAGTATTTTTGTTGTAAAGTTTTCCTAAAGTTTTGTAGAATCGTTTGTACAATTTGCCAGTCTCTGCCTACCCTCTGGCTGGAATGTTACACTTATTTCACTGATAAAATTAAGCCAGAATAGATGACAAGCTTAACATTAACAAACATTCTTTATCATATGATTTGACTAAAAATAGTGGAAATCACAAAATTTGAGATTTGATCTGATTGAGTTGTAAGTAGTCTAGTTGTAAGTTGGATAGAGCTCTTTGAGACATTCATTTTGATACTTTACTTGTGGGGTCGGTTCATGAAAACCGGACTTATGGAAGGTCAAAGTAAAAAATATTTGACCTTGTTTACATTACAATTTTTTGTGACCTTGTACCAGCGCAACGTTTTCGCGGTTGCGCACAACAGCCAATTCCCCTTGCGTAATTGAACATTTCCCAAGGGCCGTATCAACGTGTTTGACAATCAAGCGCGACAACTAATAGTTTTAATTCAAAAAGTAATTACATAATTAAATACTCAACTAACTGTCATTTTTGGTTCATTATGGGGCCCTAAGAGGATAACTACTTACAGTTCACAATGAATTTGAGCGCAGAAAACAAGATTTCTTGTGATTTTACAGAAAGTTTTTCACAAATACTCCAACAAAACGGACGTCAAATTGCATATCAATCGCGAGAGAAAAACTCCATCTTGAAAGTAGTTCCGTTTATTTTTATGAATGAAACGATTAACATGGGTTAAATCTATATCCCTCCGCACCACCGATCTCTCTATAGCGTTGTACACGTTGAGGTGGTCACAGTTCCCCATTAACAAAAAGTGGCTGCGCGGTGAACAGCGCCCTCACTCGGTATTGATTGACACTACTAAAAAAATAGAGAATTATATATAATAGAACCACTTTCAAGTTGTAACAATAGTCAATATATTATTTTTTGTAACTATTATGGATTGATCATTTGTGTCATTTTTTGTTTGTTACAGATTTCAACAACATTTTTCAAGAAGGAATACTTCGCATTAACCAGAATTCTTCAGCGATCTGGTCTCAACAGCATACCAGCTCTTCAACGTCTTCAAGGATTAGGTCAGTATCATAAAAGGCGGTTTTTGTTTTTGCCATTTAACCATAACAGTATTTTTCCCCTTCAATGTAATTAAAAAATACATTATAAAGTATCCATATCAAACTGTGCATGAAAAGGTTAAATTTATTAATTTTGTTGTCTTTCACAATTTACATGATATTCAGTCATGAATTTTGTTTAATGATTTGGATGACTTTACTGTTTGTTTATTTGTTTGTTTACTTTTTGTTTAAATGATATTCCCTTCAAGGGAACTCGGCAAATTCCCACAAGGGGATATAAACACCAAGCTGGCAACAGCAAGTTTGTCTCATACCAACATTGGTTTAACGTCTATGATCATAAATTGCACAAGTCAATAAATTGTGATTCACTTGACAACAATATTTATACTAGGCATTGTGAAATCAGCGGTTAGCTTTGTAGGATTCAAACCCACAACCTTGTGATTGAAAGTCTGCATTCAAACCACTGGAACATGTTGAGAGTAGTTTATTAATCATTATATTTTTATTAATCATGATATTTTTATTAATAAGGCTCGACCACTTGAACAGTTGTTGCTATCATCGTTGTGTTTTTGGTTGATAATGACATTTTCTTGGTGGGGTTTGAGGCATTGCGTGGTGAGGTATCAATGTATATTTGGTTTGTGGTAATACCATGTGTATATCTACTTGCTGGGTAGATTTTGTTCTTTGAGAAGTTGTTTTGCGATTTATTCTACATTTTCTTTCATCAGGAAACATCAACTTGTTCAGCTCTTCACGCCCCGCCAATCAGCAACAAAACCAAAATGAAAATGGAAAGGAAGAAGAAGAAGGTAAGTGAAGACTGATGAAGGACATGAATGTGTTTCAATGAGTCAATAAGCCAACAAGGTTTACATTAAAATTTTTAAAATGAGAAATGTTTTTATTGGATTTCATCATCTTTCTGTACAGATTCGGCCAAGCGAGGGGGTGAGGGTGATAACATCAGGATGCTTCTGGTCCTCATGCTGATCCTGGCTCTGCTCAATTTCTTGTCCAAGGGAGACGAGGCACAAAGTGTGTCTTGGCAGATGTTTGTCAATGAGATGCTGATGAAGGGGGAGGTAATGCAAGATCGATCAAATCATTGCTTTATCAATAAATTGGATTATTAATCTGTTTTATTGATTTACTTGTCATTGATTAATGATCAGTTTGTTTATTCAATACACTAAACTTTATTGTTGGATTTCAAAGAGTGGTTCTCAGCAGGCCTGGAATAACACTGAAGCCATGGCCTCTGTTGCCCTCATTTTGGCCTTAGTGCTCCTTCAGAAGTTTCCCATAGATAGACTTAAAGACTTTCCAGAAAGAAAATGGCCCTATTCACTCAAAGATGAAACCCCAGACTTGTCTTTGGAAACCAGTCAAGTTGCCCCCCAGCAAAGTCGCCCACTACAAAGTCGCCCCCTAGCAAAGTCGCCCCCTCACATACAAAGTCGCCCCCTCTCAAAGTCGCCCCTCACACAGTCGCCCCCTGACACAGTCGCCCCCCGACACAGTCGCCCCCCTACAAAGTCGCCCAAGGCGATTTCACAAAGTGAGGGCACCCTTGTCTTTATATGCTAACATTCTTTAGAGTTTGAAACTGTTTAACAAATCATTTTGCTCAAATGGTAATGCAAGTTGGCGGGTCATTGCATGGAAGCCATCGCCTCTGTTGCTGTGGTCTTAGGCTCTTAACCTTGCTGCCCAATTGAGAATTTTATCCTTGATTGGTTTGATTTTAGGTGAAGTATGTGTCTTTGACATACTATGACTCGGATGGAAGTGGTCAGAGTTCCAATCCAGAATCAGATGTTGTTCATGTTTACGTTCATGATGGAGCCATCATCATGGGCAGAGAGGTAAGTCATAATTTCCGTCTCTAAATTCACTCGGAATATTTTGAAAAACATCACTCTTTCCAATCCACCAAATACAGAAAAAGATATTGTAAAACAGAAAAAGTATGTAAACAAATGTAACAGTTACATGTGTGTTCTTGTTCTTTATATTTGTTGAAACTTAAATATTTCGTTTTGTTAAGGTTGGACGCGGTCAGCCCAATCATTTCCGCATGCGAGTTGGAAACATTAATAAGTTTGAAACCAAGTTGAGGAGAATTGAAGACAGCCTGGGTATAGCCATCCATGACAGGGTAAGGCATCATTAAATAAATTGAGCTTTCAATCTTAACTCATTATTTATTCCCCCCCCCCCTGTTTTTTTAATTTTTATTGAAAGAACATGTCAAAATTCACCAAGGCCTTATACTTTGTTCTTGTAATGGTAGGGCAGTTTTTTCCTACGTTAAGGGCACCTCTTTGAGGTACTGTAAATTTCTACAGGAATGTTTCAACAGGAGTCAAGGCAATGACCAACTGCCTCTGTTGTCTCTGTGAAGTATCAGGCCTGTTGAGCAGCAAGATGACCCAGATCTGGGAGCTGTGCCCTTGCCAAAAGAATCGGGTCAAATATGCAGTCTCTCTATACGCCCTACCCTTCCCTCCCCGTTCAACTCCATTCCACCTCTCATCGTTGAATACGTCCAAACTGTGTATTGTTAGGATTGTAATTATTAACACAGCGATGGACCTTAACTTTTTGGATTTTTCTTTGCCAATTTGACATTCCAGATCCAGGTGAAATACAAGCACATTACCAGCGATGGTCTGTCCAGTATCGTGGGTACTGTGCTAGTCATGGCAGTCTTGTTCTACATCATACGCTCAGCGATGAAGGGTGGTGGAGGGATGAACACCTTCAGTCAGATGAGTGAGTAATAACCCAAGAAACAAAAGTAATTATCTCCCACAAGATGAGGGTAAAGGCTTAGGCAATTATTACAGGCAACTTTGGAGGCAACAAACTTCACTGTATACAAAAGGAACACTTAGGTAGCACAAGAGGAATCTTTTTAACAGTGTCTAAGTATTCTAAAAAAATGTATGGGAAAAATGAAAGGTGACTGTTCTTTTCTATTTGGTGATTACCTGAAACTGGATACCTGTGTATTGCTTGAAATTTGAATGATTTTGACCGAAGGAAATTAACTTTGGGCTTTTTATATTACCAGCATTTATGTTTTATTTCCTTCACAGCTAAGGCAAAGTTTACTCTCGTTGAAGAAGGTGAGTCAAAGGGTGTGACCTTTAGAGATGTTGCTGGCCTCCAAGAAGCAAAGGTTGAGGTCATGGAGTTTGTGGACTACCTAAAGAAACCTGGGAGGTATCAGGAACTTGGAGCAAAGGTGATGAGACAACATTTATGACAAGCTTTGTGTCTTTGCCAAGTAAATCTCTACTTGCCTCAAGGCATTGAAAAGATTGCTAATAAATTATTACAAACACTAGTTTTACTCCAAACAAAATTTCATGTAAGTTTTATATTTGGGGTCAATCTATTAAAATTTCTATGCTCACCTTTTTGGTTACAAGGTACCCAAAGGAGCTCTTCTTCTAGGGCCTCCAGGCTGTGGTAAAACCCTCCTAGCTAAAGCTGTAGCTACAGAGGCTAACGTTCCCTTCATGGCCATGGCAGGGTCGGAGTTTGTTGAGATGATTGGCGGACTGGGTGCAGCCAGAGTCAGGAACCTCTTCAAAGAAGCTAGGAAGCGATCGCCATGTATCGTCTACATTGATGAACTGGATGCTATCGGTAGAAAGAGGACAGATAAGTGAGTACTTCTACACCAGATGTGGTTGTGTATTGCTTTTTACATGTCTCACTTTAAATATGTTCACAAGATGGTGTTGTTAGAGCACTCAGTTAAACCCTTCACTGACAAGACTTTTACGGATTGATTTTCTTAGCATCAAAAGTTATAAGAGGATGACATGAGCACACTTGTCAACTAATAATAAAAAACCAAGTCAGCTCTTCTCAAAGTAGTTGATTCTTACACAACAAAACTTTTTCAAACATGGGTCATAGCACAATAGACAGGTTAAGCCCATCACTGACATAGACAACCGAGGTGTGACAGAAATGCAAAGGCCTGGAATTTCATCTTCGAGAGGGCAAGGCCATTTTCATTTGGCAAAGGGCACTTTCAATTGCAAAATCTTATAGTCTATGGGAAACATTTCAAGGGGCACCATGGCCAAGACCAGGGCAACCTTCAGGCTTGGTTTAGTTTCAGGCCTGAAGGCAGATAGAGAATCAGTGTGTTGACAAAGCAAGGACACTGAAAAAAAACCTCCAGGTGTCGGAGTTTGAGCAGCCTTTCCTCACAGAGTGGAGTCCACAATAAATATTGTACCAGAAAAAAATGTATATTAATTTCATCTCGGCTTTGTAAAGCCTCACATCCTAGCATTTTTGTTTTGCTTCCAGTGCTTCAGTTGGCAGTTCAGGAGAGGAAGAACAGACTCTGAACCAACTTCTGGTTGAGATGGATGGAATGGGCACACAGAAAGGAGTCATCATGTTGGCTTCAACCAATAGAGCTGACATTCTCGATAAAGTAAGTGACAAAGATCGAAGGAATCCTCCTACGCTTCAATGAATTACTTTAAATCATTTCAAACTTTGAGAGAATCTCCACACACCACAGGTCTTATAGCTCAGAACTTTCACTGGACCAGAAATATATTTACAGAACATAAAATATTTATTTCTTTTTAGTATTTGCTGAGCTTATAGGAGGAGGGTTTTAATTGAAAAGCTCATGTATAGACCTTATGCATTGGCTTCATCATGCCGCCATCTTAGAGGTAAAATGAATAAGAAACAATGGTAACCACATCTATGTATGTGTGGTACATAGGATGAGCCAATTAGCAACCTTCTTTTGACCTTTAACCGAGGGTGCCCTACTCAATGATGTCATGTGCATGAGGTCTATACACGAGTAAATTTTGTGTTTGGAAAAACTCTTGACTTTGTTTTGGGGTTATTGGCCAGAGGTATAGTTGGTACTTCAAGCCATGTATTTGCTGTGCAATTAACTGGCTTAACTTTTAAGTTAGGTGTCAGGGTTCTGTTCAATAAAGAGGTAACAATTTTTTATTAAACACATTTTCCCCATTTATACCAAATTGGCAGCCAAGTTCTGTCTCATTAAATCCAATATTCTTGGTGTACGGACGTTGTTTACAAATTTCCCTCTTATTCCAGGCTCTCCTAAGGCCTGGGAGATTTGACCGCCACATCATGATTGATTCCCCAACTCTGATTGAGAGGAAGGAGATATTTGAGGTGCACCTCAAGAAGCTAACACTTGAGCAGAAACCCGAAGCATACTCCTCAAGACTTTCTCAGCTCACACCAGGCATGAGTGGTAAGGAAAAGTAACTTGCAAACATTGATGTGCAAGAAAGAAATGAGTTACTGGAAGATTTTGAAAAACTCACTCCCAACATGAGGGCGCCAAGTAAAAAGAAAGTGGTGTTTGTTGCTGCCTTGAGAAGTGCAGGTATAGACCCCGGCCTTTCACTGACACCACACACAGTTACCGGCTGACTCAAGGTCTGCCATTTTGGGATGTCAAATGAAGTTGGAGATATGATGCTTGGTCAAACTTTGAAGCGTCACGTGAAATGCATACTGCCCAGTAACACACTGGAAATCAGACTTCCAAAATGGCGCAATCAAGATTTATTGTGGGGGATAATGTGAGGTGAATTGGTTCAAGAGCCAGGGCCCAATTTCATAAAGCTGTTAAGCAGGAAAAACTGCTTAGCAAATTTCTGCTTAGCAATGAGTGGACTTTAAGGTGAACTTAACCCTCCTACTGATACACCATTCAAAACCATTCAAAATTCACTAACGTTTACAACCCAATTGTTTTTGTACACACATGGCAGTACCATTTGACCTGTATTGATGATAAGCTGTGTCACCATTCACAACCATTCAAATGGTTTTGAGTGGTGGATACACTGCACTGTGGTATGCCCCCAAGGCTAATGGTTTTGAATGGTGAGGGACACCTGTGCTACCATTTGAAAGTATCCATACTGGGCTATAGATAAGCTGACATACCATTTGAAACCATTCAGGGGGTCTACTCTATACACAGTTAGCTCACCACTCAAAACCATTCGACCAAATGGTTTTGAATGGTCAGTCAACTCAATAACAAATTGTGTTGGCAGTAGAAGGGTTAATGGTGTTTTCATAGGGAACATGTTTCTGCTAATCAAGATTCTTCTGTGCTTAGCAAATGTTATAGGATTGATGAAATTGTGTACAGTTTTAAGACAGATTATCCCTTATTGCTTGTTGTATCACTTTGCAAATAGGTGCAGACATAGCGAATGTCTGCAACGAAGCAGCCCTCCACGCAGCGCGTAAAGGCAAGAAGGTAGTCGGTGCTGCTGACTTTGAGAGTGCTATTGAGCGTGTCATCGCAGGTGCCACAAAGGTCAACCGTGTCATGTCTGAAGAGGAGCGCAGGGTCGTTGCCTTCCATGAATCAGGTCATGCTCTGACGGGCTGGTTGCTGGAACACACCGACGCTTTGATGAAGATTTCCATCCTACCCCGAGCCAGTGCAGCCTTAGGGTTTGCTCAGTACCTACCATCAGACCAGAAACTCTACTCAACTGAACAGGTAGTTCAATTGCTAACCCTACCCACCCTTAAATCCAGAATAGATACCTGGGCTAGTCTAAGGAAAGGTCCCCTTGTGGTCTCATACACAACACACCATGTTTTCTTTGATTACATAATAATCCCAAGTCGTGGAGGTAGTGCATTCTAATCTACCAGCCAGGCTCCTACTATATTATACCCATGCCTACATCCTTACGGACTTTGAAGAGGGTAACCTTGTTTCAGCCTCCAGAGTATTAAACTTTGTTCATGTCTCATCCATTGTGTGGCGTGTTTGTGGAACAGCCCGCCTATAGACAAATAACTGCTGAGAGATCTCATTAGGAATTGCACCTAATAAGAACTGTGTGAGCTTATGGCGATTATTTCCCCTTTCTACAGCTCTTTGATCGTATGTGTATGGCACTAGGAGGAAGGGCAGCAGAGGCGATTATATTCAACAAAATTACAACAGGTAGGAATTTCTCTATGGACCATGTCACTTTGTTTATGAGTGACCTTGTGCATTCCAGGGCATATTCTGGCAGGCAAGATACTACACTTGACACATGATGCATTTTACATTTTGTATCCAACCTGCCACCAAAAGAAATCAAGAATTGTAAACAATAACAACTGAACAAATTTCGAGATAGTATGCCCCTGAGATGTCCTCAGGGTCTTGACCAGGTGGGAACCATTCACAACTAATAACATTAACAAGGCATTTTCAGCTGTTAATTTCTGCTAAGCAACTAGATATGCTCAACAGTTTTAAGAGATCTACTGCATTAGCCATGTGGGTAAGGCTTCAACTGAATTGATAGTGGCCTCGCCAGATCACTGCAAAAGCCTGATCTCCAAAGTTACATCTGCAGCCATAGCCGAAGTGGCTTCATTGAGGCACGGACTAACGCTTATTGATTTGTCTCCGCAGGTGCTCAGGACGACCTTAACAAGGTGACCAAGATGGCGTACTCCCAGATCCAGTCTTACGGAATGAATGAGAGAGTCGGTCAGGTGTCGTTCCCTGAAGGCAAATCAAGTGAACTTGGGAAGAGACCTTACAGTCAGAGACTACAGAGTGTGATTGATGAGGTAGGTAACAGTACTCCCTGGCAAACCTCACACATCTACTTACAACCCTAACCCCCTTACAGGTAGACTGGTTTTTGTCAGCGTAATACTGGTTTATAGGCAAAACAAATGATAATAATACAATTAAAGTCACATGTAAAAGTTTCAGCTGAATACTGTGTCTACTTGCTGAGAAAACAGCAATAAACTTTCAGGTGTTTTTTCACAAGAATTTTCAATCCATCCCTGTTGAGCGAGGTGACAGCGGGTACCAACCTCGTCTCTGGCCGCAGCATTTGTGAACGGACAGCCCGGACACCAACTTCAGAAATCTGAGAAATAGTTCATGCATGAGTCTTTTCTCAGATTCAAATGTTTTGGGGTGAAAAATTATCCAAACCATATTCCTTCGAGAGGAATCCTTTCTAAGAATAATTTTTAACTATCAACATCTGTGTAGTGCTTCTCATCAAATAAGATTTTATGGTCATTAACTTTCGGAGTAATTATCAATCTATGGCCTTCCTGTTAAAAAGTTGTACCGCCTTTGGTATTGGATGGGCATACTTGTCAACACTCAATTTACCTGCAGTGATTTTTGTTTGTTGTAGGAAGCACGTCAGCTCGTAACGAAGGCTTACAGAACGACGGAGAAACTGTTAAATGACAACATGGACAATCTGAAAAAGGTAGGTCAGTGTCTTGCAAGGTTTGTTGTAATTAAAGGTTTCTTGCATGGGCTTCAAACAGTTTTGTTTTGACATTTCATTTCAATTCATTTTATTTGTCAGCAAACTTAGAAAAATTGCACAATCAAAGGATTCAAAAGAAACAAACAACACATTTTTAAAAGAAGATTACAAAAATGTAAAAAAACATAAATTTAGCAAAGTACTGGGCAGGCAGATAGGGACAACCTCCAGTGGGGGCGTTGCACATAAACACTTAGAAACAAAACAAAAACCAAAAGAATTCTGGCAGGGAAAGCCAAAAGTGACGACATTTCACTTTCAAAAAGTCACTTTCAAATTAGGATACTGTGTGTGTTGGGACCCTACTTCACTCGCACAATGCCAAGTTTAATTGTGTGTTCTTTAAAAACTACCAGTAAGTGTTTTTCATCCAATGTTTCAAATAACTCATACCTTCTTCAATTCCAGCAAAGTGCGGACATTGGCAGAGTTGTTTTTCTTTGTGCCAGGAGTGTCTTTCTGACAGACATGGCGCACTACCAATGTCCATTTTAAAAATTATTATTGATTTAAAAAAAGTAGGCACTTAGCATCTAAATTGGCAAGAGCTGAATGATGCCTCTTCATTTGTTAAATTTATTTTAAAATTTGGAAGTTGTTAAAATAAACAGGCAAGAAATAGTGTCTCACTCCACTCTTTGCGGCGCCCTCCCTCATGTACTCAGTGTATTTGTTTTCCCCTTTGCAGTTGTCACATGAACTTCTCAAGACTGAAGTTCTGAATTATGCAGATGTGGAGACCATTCTTGGCCCGCCTCCTTTTGGTGCAAAGAAGCAACTGAATATTGATGAGTTTGATGTCTTCGCTGAGGAGGAGAACGGAGATAATGGAAACAATGGAGATGGGGCTTCAAACAGTTCCAGCAACAAGAAGAAGGAACAAGATAATGATCCAAATGCATATGCATAGTCATTTGCATAAATAGTTCTTGTATATTCAAATATTATTATGAAATGGGATGGGCTCTGAGAGTGATACCTTATTTATGCAAAAATCATTCATTATTTAAATTTTATTTTCTATGTACTTAAACAATTGTAATTCAAACAATCTTTAATCTCATTACACAGCACTTATTTTGTTCAAATTGAAAATGATGAAACTAAAGCCACATGTATCTCTGACGTCATGCAATTGGAATAGAAATTATTAATGAATAACTTATTAACTTTTAATCTGATAAATGTTTAGATATTAAGTTGGTACAAATTCCAATTTTTCTGAGAAATGTTTCTGTCTGAAAATGCTATCATTTCCTGAAAATTTTAATTTAACAAATCTATGAGTTTCAGGTATTCTTTATATGTTCATATTTATTCTTTACACGTGCGTGCATCTGCTGCACACTTAACGTTTTCTCTTCTTCTGTCTCCTAGACTGACATATGTCTGTGTGTAATTTAACCTCCACATTACCAATTTCACCATTGGAAGGCATTTCTTATGAAACAAATTGATATTGTCTAGTGAGACCGCATCTTTGCAAAACGTGTGTAAAAGCAAGTCCAAACATGTTTAATTCTTTTACGAGTCTTCCATGAAAAAATATCTCAGTGAATTTCCTCTGGGCTTTTGGTAATAACTGGAGCTAGTTTGTGTGAAGTGTGGGTGGATTGGTATGGAATTACGCCACAATTCCGCACAAGATTGTGTTATAAATCAATCTAGACCTTTCTTAAATATTGTAGAGAAAACATTTTGGAAAAATGCCAGCTTTGAACTTGTGTATGCCTTGATAGTACTGCAGATATGTAATGGTATTGTGCCTTTGATGATGCAAGCTTGTAATGTGGCGCACAGTCAAGATATTTGGCTTGGGGGTCAACATAGATTTGTCCTTTGAAAACATATAGGTAGATAAACAAGCAATTGCGGACTTTTTGAAAATTTTGAAAAATGCTCACTATTCTATCAACATTTGTTCAAAAGACAAATGAAACGGGATCTTTTAAATATGTAATTATGATATCTAGAGATTTCATCAGGTTAAATGTGTGTGTATGATCCTTTTAATATTCAGTTAAAATAAATGTACTGTTCCGAACCTATTGCATGTGTTACCTTCATCTGAGGGCACTTTATGGAGCTCTGAGGGATTGTATTTCTTGAATTACCATTTGTCACATGTTCTTGTTCCCTGTTTGTAGGTGATATCATTAATACGGTTCCCATTATACCAAAAAGGGTCCTGACTATTTTTCAACCTCCAGGCCTCAGTACATTGATTTGAAATGCAAAAAGAAACACGCTGGATGCCTAGCACAGAACTCGGTTTGATCATCAGATTGAATAAAAATGTGTATTTTGTAAATAATGTTAAGTGCAATTAAAGAGTTTGAAAAAAAATGTTTGTTTTGTTTCTCTGTTTTGTGTGATCTGTTTATTTTGTTTTGTGCACTTCGGGAATACAATCTGGATAGGTATGAAGTAACACCATGGTAATTTTCCTCAGATTTTTATGGCAATTTTTCTTGACAATTTTTCTTTGTAATAGTTTTGCTTATTTCATCAAAATTTAATATCTGAAAATAGATGGTATGTCAGTTGAAGCTAACCCATTTAATCATTTCAAATTATGAATTCGATTTTCCTGTTGGCTGCAAAGTGTTTTCAGTAATTTACAACTGGTTGCATAAATGATATAAATTTCATAATGATATAATCTAAAAATAGGTATGCCATAACAAGAAATTATGCGGGTTTCCAAACACTTAACACGGCTGGATTGACGCCTACGCACTATGCCCATATAAGGGTTACGAACTTATGCAAATTGTTAAAGAGGAATACTTCCGGGTCAACTTGCTTGGATTGCATGACCTCTGTCAACAACATGAAACACGGTTACGGAAAAATTGTAACTGGATCTTCGAAATTGGGCGTAAATGGTGGCTTTATCAGCGTGCATCAACAGGATCTAAACATTTGAACTGAATTTGGAGACATTTAGAGATCTGTGGGATGAGACAAAGATATGTGATGTCCAGATAAAGTGAGTTATTTTCTTTATTTATTTAATGCTAGTTAAAAATCCTCGCGTGGGTGGTTGATGCATGGAGGAAGAAATCCTCCATGGTTGATGTATGCACTTCTTTGCATTGCACACGGTAGGCCTTAATAATCTTGTGTGTGTGTGTGTGCCTGAACGTATAGCATAGGGGAATAAAATAACGTTGTCTGTTTGGATCTTGTTTATAATACACTGTTATGAAATATATAATATTACTAAATCATGTGTATCGTGAGCTCACATATTGAATTATAAAATGCTGAAGTCGATGGCTGTACTATATTTGAACACTCTTTTTTGGTCAAGTTTAAACTTAAAGTTTCATTCACATTCACAATCACATGACTCCTTAGTTAGTGTGCTCATGAATGCCATGCAATGATGCATGGTCAATCTTATTCTACATGTACCTCCATGATCAATGTGAGTGAATGATGAATGACTAGCCTACCTCAATGGTGTTCAAAGCTTATCTGTCTATTGTTAGGGTTAGTGATTGCTCCATGGTGTTATTTATTTAAACTGTAAAAGGTGTTAACTAATTAGTTAGTTATATACATTTAAAAATTATAAAATGTTGAAACATTTTTTGAAGAGTAGGTAAAACACTTGCTATTTAGTTTTGAACTCGCAAGTCCAAAACCTGATGTTTGAAAACAGTGAAAATGTACCAAGTAGGGGCACAGTGGTAGATGGAGAAGCCTCGGAGTGGACAGATGTTCTCTCTGGAGTCCCTCAAGGCACTGTTCTAGGACCACTATTATTTCTCACATTCATCAATGATGTATCTGACTCCATCACATCGTCTATTCGCCTCTTCGCTGATGATTGCTTGTTGTACCGCCCTATCAACAGCAAGGATGACTGCAAAGCACTACAAAGGGACTTGGACTCTCTGCACTCATGGTCAGCAAAGTGGCAGATGAAGTTCAATTCAGACAAATGCCATGTAATGCAAGTCTCCCACCGTACCAACAACATTAGTTTTGACTACCACCTAGGCGAAGACATATTGACATCAGTTACAGAACATCCATATCTGGGTTTAACCTTCACATCCAAGCTCTCCTGGAAGACTCACATATCAAACATCACCCTAAAAGCCAATCGAATGCTAGGACTCATCAAGAGGAACCTAAGAAAGTGCCACCCAAAATTGAAAGAGCAGGCCTACATCTCCCTTGTAAGACCCAACTTAGAATATTGCTCAACTGTCTGGAACCCCCATCACCAAACCACCATCAACCAGATTGAAGCTATTCAGAAGAGGGCAGCCAGATTTGTGCTTAACATCCATAACCTCACTGAGAGTATCACCACAGCTCTTCAAAATCTGCAGTGGACTTCACTCCAATCCAGAAGGGAAGCAGCAATTAAGACCATGCTGTACAAAATTTCACACAGCCTTATCGCAGTTGACAGAGACCAGTACTTCTCCACTATGTCCGATACTAGACTCGGAAACTACCACACGGCAAAATACCAGCTCCTTACAACTCATTCCTCTAAGGATATCTACAAATTCTCCTTCATGCCCACAGCAGTCAGACTTTGGAACGCACTACCTGCAGACGTCATCACAGCTCCATCAGTGGACGTCTTTAGGTCACACGTCTACACCCATTAGCTCCAACTAGTTTTGTTTTTACTTGCACTTATTTATCAAGCACAGCTTTCCACCTGTTTTCACGCACACATAGTCTTCACCTCAGCTTTTACATCCAGAAGTGGACTTTGCTGAGTACCAGCGTAGATGTAGATCTATGTAGAAGTGTTTTTCTCTTATTTTCTTGTGTTTTTGATGACTGAGTGCCACATAAAAATAAAGTGCTGACCCTAGTCTTTGACAATTAAACAACCGCTTGCTTTAAGTGTAAATCATTTGTATTCAGTTTAAATGTGTGTTTTGTAGACCTGTGTGATCTAATATAACCATGGAGGTAGGAAGACCAACTTTAAAGTTAACCAGGCGCATATGATTACTTACATAGGTTTTTTCCTGAGTTCGGCGTTGTAACATCTAGGAGGTTTTGGGTCTAGAATAAAGGGAACCCAGGCCAACAAGCCATTTTCAGGAATTGTTATATTCGTTAAATTTCATCCCTGACTTATGTTTAAATTATGTACTTGTAATCAGTTTCGTTTCAACCAGATTAATACAAATCTTCTCTGGGAAAAGATGCTGTGTCCGACTGCCACTTTCCAATGTCATTATGACCAAAAATAGTACATTTTAGATAGTTAGTCATAGTGGTTGAACAATTAAAATTTGTCTATTTATACATGATTATAGTGGGACTTGAACTAACCTCCAGATTAATGTGCCGGCGCATACCAACTGAGCTACACTGTATCTAGCCCTATGTTGGCAGTCTCCCTATTTTGTTTTAGTATTATATCCAACACACATACATCAGTACATGTAGTGGAGCCTAGCAGTTGGTAGAGCGCTGGTCGATTAAATCTGATGAGGCAGGTTCAAGTCCCGCTTTAATAAACTTTTCTCTGTTCAACCCAAAAGTATTTCAAATTTAGCCAGTCAGTTTCCCTTGTGGTTTACTACTTCGATACTCTTCAGATTTGAATTCAACTTCAGTCATTAACCTTTTTAATCTTCTCTTGAGCTGAGGATACTGTTCTCAGAAGCTTAGCTTGAAATCTACAACTCTACGGGTTACTCAAAGGTGGAATACAATACATTGTACACCTTCATTTCAAGATACCTTGTACAATTTTGATTCTAGTTTCAGACCTTTTTGTCACCATTGACTCTCACCTCTGCTGCAAGCAGAGATGGATGATCACATGTATAGTACATTACAGTGTATGTAGAGTGAAGAATGCCACTCAGAAAACAGATGACATTTGGCTGTCCCAATCTGCTTCAGTCCTCAATGCCTGATGCATACATACATACATACATGAAGTCCTTGAGATTCAAAGCTTTTTGTTGCTGTGCATTTGACTAGATGTACATTGTACTGTTAGATCTCTGGGGAACTGGCATTTACACAGACTCATCAAAGTTGGATTCAAAAGATTCAGTCTTGTTTAATGTACACATATAATGTTATTCAACTCTTACAATCGTTTCTTTTATTTTGTTTTGAAGCATTGTTTACATTTTCTACCATATTTTGTACACATGTAGTGTGTCTCTAATATACACTCTTGGAGAACAATGAATACATTTTATAAAAACTTGTATTAGAAGAGATGTACATGGTAGGAGTTCAAGAAGTAGAAATTGCTTGAATCTTTTTTACAAGATTTTTTTCTCCAAATGAACCTAGAATGTTTTTTTTGAAGAGTTGAGATTAGAGATGAATAGTTGACACTGACAGACGATGTCATGACTTCCCTGAAACTCTTCATAAAGTTAAAAACCATAATTGTGAAATTAATGCAGAGTGCACACGCATGTTTTATTTTGGATCATGACTTCTTTTAATAACTCACACACTACTGTACATTTAGATTCTTGTCATTTGATTGGTGGAACACATGTCACATGTCATCCTTTATTTGTCCATGTATTTACTGCTGCGACATTGGACCATAATAACCGTCATATATGGAAATAAATATAGGATGGGTAAATTGCTTTTTGAGACTTGATTCTCAGCGTCATTCCCAAAATAATTAATTCCTGTATTTTGTCCAAACAAGGCAAGGTTGTGTCACGGTGGACAAGGTTGGTAACTATTGTACATTATGGAGTCTTCCACATAAATAGAAGGTGGTTCTAGAGCTATGGGGTGGAAGAATAAAAAAAAAAATTCAAATAACAAGGATGTGTGAGTTAAAACAATTTAACATTTCGTTCGTACATTGTCACAGAATATACAAAGAATACTCTCTCGTTGAAATTTGGCTTTTCCACTTCATGAGGCGAAATAGTCCAGATTTCACCTCGTGATTATAATTTATATTCTTCAACAATGTACTCACTTGCATTCAATATTTGTATGAAACATGGTTAATGGAAAAAATACATTTTAGGTGTACATGTAATTGAATCTATTATCTGTAATGTAGCGAGGCCCAATTTCTGTACAACTCCTCATGTACAGTAGCTACATTTTTGTGTACACCCACCCAGTGTGTATTTGTAGTGTTTGGAACTTTCGGTTTCATTAGAATGTTTTCAGAGAGAAATACTGGAATAGTTTGAGGGGAAACTCATTTTTGTGCATGCAGATGATTTTTCAGTCTCTCATAGAAAAAGGTGAGTATACAGCACATCAGTACAAAATGCTTATTCATGAAAACTAAATTTAACGTAATTTTGCTTATATTATTGACTTGAATGTTTACCTAGTTAGTAACACGTATGGAATTCACTATTCAAACCTTTCTAGAATGCTACAAGCATCTTTCACGAGATACAAAGTGCTTTATAAAACTCCATTATGATTTACGAATTGTTATTATTCAACTGCTTTGTGAGAACTTTTTTATCCCTTGCTCTACAGTAGTACCAGTACATTGTACATGTTGTTATGCAGTAAAGGTGGACACCCTGATAAAGTATGGAGCGTATAAAACTCCATTATGATTTACGAATTGTTATTATTCAACTGCTTTGTGAGAACTTTTTTATCCCTTGCTCTACAGTAGTACCAGTACATTGTACATGTTGTTATGCAGTAAAGGTGGACACCCTGATAAAGTATGGAGCGTATAAAACTCCATTATGATTTACGAATTGTTATTGTGACGGGCAGGAAAAACGTAATTTTTATGTTTCACCAGTGACTTAATATATTCATTTATTCAAACATCTCAAACCCCGGATCGAGCGCCCCCTAGCGGTGGCTTGATTTTCAAATTTATCAAATTGGGTCATTCTACTCTATGATGTCGGGAGGAAGACACGTCTTTTGAATTCTGTTATTTCTCCGACAGGTATGATCTTTTCTAATTTATTTAACATTTCTCTTTTATCATAAATAGCAGTGAGTTACTTAAACAATCCCTTGCATTTATATTTGTTTTATACCTTTAATTAGATTTATAGCCACTTTTTAATGTTGTTTTGTCAAGATTCCGAATTGAGATTCGTCAATCGAGAGTTCCGCCCTAACTCGGGACTCAGTTTAATCAACCTTCTCTTTATTTATTTCCTATTAGTTTGGATTATTAGAAAGAGAAAGTCGAGCTCTTTAGTAATACTTCTTGTAATATATTTTGTACAAGTTTGCAAGGTTTTTCATTTAATAGATGTGTTTCCAAGATGGCGGACGCCATAAAGGTTTTGGCGGGAACCTGCCAAGAGACAAGTTATTTTACTTTAGTTGTACATTTGATGTTGCCATCCAACTACAATTGTTATTGATGGCCATAGTTGATAATTATTCGTTTTGGCATTATAAGACCTTTTCTAGCGATGTGTCTTGCTCTGAAATGTGTAATCCCCGGGGCCGAGAGAAACCCGCCCCGTAGTCTTTTATGAATATTGTTAGTTATGCCTTACTTTCGGAATAACTCGTAGACATAGATACTGTATATTTTAACGTTTAATTTATTACAATATTATTAATTACTCAATTATTAGATTCTACTCTATGATGTCGGGAGGAAGACACGTCTTTTGAATTCTGTTATTTCTCCGACAGATATGTGATAAAAGAAAATAAATCTTCTGAGGAAAGAATAGTCGTTTCTGCAAATAGTAATATTTAACCCCGGTCACATATGGTGGAAGATCCGGCTTTTGCGGAATATCTACGACTCCGATGCTTTATTTGCCTACAACAGCCGTTATGATGTTCTAGGAGAAATCTCCCAATATATCTACCTGGGCTGAGATGCCATAGAGCCCAAGGAAGCCGCGACCCAGGGCCCTGATTCAACGACTACAACCGACCCTGTACAAATAGTCCAGTCGCCTGTACCTAGAACTGTACAACAAAAAACCTGTTCGTATTTGAACTTTAGCTTTTGACGATCACTTTTGACAACCACCCATTAAGCAAACATCTGGCTACAACAATGCTGGAGTTTCTTCGGTCTCTAAAAAGCAAGTCTTGAACATTGCAAACTTTCTCCGGCAACCCGTCGAATGAAAGAACACCTGAAGACAATAGTGCAAGTAACAAAGAAACTGCTTTGTGAGAACTTTTTTATCCCTTGCTCTACAGTAGTACCAGTACATTGTACATGTACATGTACATGTGTACATGTGTACATGTTGTAAATGCAGTAAAGGTGGACACCCTGATAAAGTATGGAGCGGTTAATTCTTGCCAATACTGTCAATGCTCTTGTGTATTGACGGTCAAATATTAGATTTCTCTTGTATTCCTCATGGCTCAAACTTCACTGTATTTAAAGATTTCTACATTGTGCATATATGTAGCTGCAGTACACGTCAAGCACAATGAGCATCATACGTAATTTTGTTATATTGAGAATAATAACTTGAGCCAGAGTACTTACAAAATAGCACACAATGTGATTGCTATTTTAACTAAAAATAGATCCGTGACAGGCAAACATGTTTGCCCGGTAAGTTTCTGGACAGATATAATTGCTCCTTTGTGAACAACTGACTGCATTAATCATGTACTTTGCAATTGCAACAAGCAATTTAAAAACCCAGCCAGAAGATTTACTCTTGAGTCCAGTTAACCTGAGGTAAATCTTTGCCTCGATGAAGGAGCCTATTTAAAGACAGTTCCTCTTACAGCAATATTTACATATTCATCCGTGTTTCTCAGATAGAGCGGTTGCAACATGTGAGCTGTCCGGAGCAACTGAAATGGCAACAGTAAGGGACTCGTGTGAGTAGAGTTACCTCACCGATTGTTTGGATACGACCTCAATGCCAATCATGAAGTCAGATGGATCGGGGGACGGTCGGAGCCGCTCCCACTTTCACCGCAGCTTCCCGAACAGTTACCACGCCCACGTGGAGGACGTCAAAACTCAGAGTGAGGACTGCCTCATGGCCATGAACGCGCTCTGCCGGTCAAGCACGCTTCTTGCCGAGACTTTTGTCACCCTTTTCCAAGACACACCATTTGTGGAGCTTGCTCTGAGGGTCAAGCAAGTGTCCCAGGACCTGTCATCCAGGACTCTTAATGCTAGTGAACACATTCAGGAGGATGGAATCGCCATGGTAACAAGACTGATTGGGCATGGCTCAAAGGAGAAATCAGATGAGGGAATTCAGGTAGGATTTTGCTGTATGAAGACCTCTTTCTAATGGTGCAAATTGCCAGCTGTGTTTGATACCCCTTCAAGGGCAATTTTATTCTAAGTCCCAAATGTTTGATGATGGTACATTTCAATTTTATATGGTCTGTACATTTTTGTACAGAGAATTTTTCAGTGCAGTCCTGAATTCTGATGATATTCAATCAAAACGGCATTGAATTTGAGCTCAGTCTGGCACAGAAATTCCTCTTTGGAATGTGCAGACCCATTTGTTTTTGCTGTACAGTGTAAGATGACGTTTTGTTTCAGATTCCGCTCTGAAAGAGTAACAAATAAAGTTATATTTTACACAGGTTAGAGACTTGAAAGTTTTTCGACACTCTATGAGTCACTCTATCAATGGACTTGAAAGTTTTTCGACACTCTATGAGTCACTCTATCAATGGAAAATGGGTGCATCACAAAACTCAATTTGACCGTGGAGCCCCTCTTTAAGCCATAAGGACAGACTGAATTTCATTTACAATGTACATACAAAAATTTGAATATTTGAGTGCACAGAGATTGTTAATTATAATTGCAGTAAGTTGATTTCCTGCTTCATAATTTAGTAACAGATGGTAAAGATACGATTGTAATGTTAGGGTGTTTTTAAAAGTCCACAAATTTTATCAAATTGAAGTTTTGTTTCCTGTTCACAAACCTTTCCCTTCAATGTACAAGTTTTGAAAGATATTCAAACTTGCTAATTGTTTGTTTTGTTCAAATTCAAATTAAATACTTCTACCTTATGTAACTAAACCAGGCTTCAAAATAATAATCAAGTTGTGAATTCATACTTGAAGCATTCACAACGATCAGTAATGATTGGTTATTGGAAACTGCTAGCTTAGTTTGCCCCAAGGGTATGAACTTGTTAATCAAAATGAATAATACGTAACTCTGGAAACATGTGTTACCCACACACGTGTATGCACACTGAAGGAGAAGAGCCAGAAAAAATTACCTGTAATTGCATAAAACTTAATTGGCATGCATGAATACGTGGGTCTCTGCAGTCTTCTTCACTGTCACCTGCCAGAAACACGTGAACATTGTACAAAAACATGTACATAATCTATTAAACAAAGTTGCATAGTACTGTAGTAAATTCCATAGTTCATTGTAGTTAGAGCAAAAATTGCTACTGTTGTTGTGGATACATAGAGCTGTGACTGAAGGCTGGTCACAGGGTGGTTGTCGTAAAGGTATTCACATTTACATTTTCAGTTTCGAAACAAAACTTATATATTTGTTATACATGTGACATTATTTTGTTCAACTTCAAAAACTTCAAAAGTTCAAGTCAATACTTGTTATTGGAAATTGGATTTAAAACTGCCTGTGACACTGAAGGGAACATGTGAGTTGTACATGTACCATACAATTATGTACAACTGTAGGATGTTTTAAATGGCACATTTCTGTCACACAACTCTGGGCTTGTATTAATTTATCACAATGAAAGAAAGGAACCAGAGGTCTTCAGACACTACAGTTGCTGCTGATGGATTGAACCCCTTCCCCCACATGCCCCAACCCCTAACCCAAATACATACAATTAATATTAAATCCAGGCCTGGTACTTCACAGAGAAAGCGGAGGCGTTTGCCGCCATGCCCCTGGCCATTGCCTGGATGCCCTTTTAAATGCTCAATACAAGTTTGTCTTTCCTTCATGTGCCATGTACTTTTAAAACTGCCTTGACCTTACAACATGATTTACATGTGTACAAAAACAATTCTGGTTCAGGTCTGTATGGGACCATTCAGAGTAATCAATGTCAAAGAATTTCAATATTTTTTTGAGTTTGTTTTGACCCTCCCACTCACCCTAAATTTTGATTTTAAATAAAAAAGACTGACTGTTTACACCCTACATGTATACACTGAACAAAGTAATGCCTCAAATGAAGCAGATATTTTAGTTCAATGTTCTCCCAGCTCAGGAGTTTTCAATGGCTTGTCCTGGCTTCAAGCATGCAACTTTGTAGTTTAAATGGAAAACAGAAAAGGACATTTTTGTCAACTCCCCATCATTAGGCACAGAGGTTGGCTTTCAAAACAAGGCTGACTGAAAACAATGGACAGCACAGACATGAAAGGCGATCTGGAAGGGGCTGCTTGTTATTTTGATCACATAAAAAATGTGTTTGTTTTTTTATTTCTAAACTGAAGTTTGATTTTCAGTTATTTTTTTAAATCCACCTGGCCACAATTTTGAAAAAAACATTGAAACATTGGTTTTCAGAATGTCCCCTAAGGACAAAAGTATACATAGATTGAAACTATCAGAGACTGTGACCCAGAACATACTGCACATGTTACCCTACCCAATTGCTCTTCCCATGTTTCGCACTATTATTATTTCTTTAAAGACAAAGAACAGGGTTGATGATTATGTAAAAGAATAGAAGGTATTAGTTTCAGTCTGAAAGCTCAACTGATTACAAAGGTCATTCCAGAAACCAGTCACCTACATGTAAAGAAATTATTCCTGTCTGAAATACTGTCGAAGTCAGGAAACAAAATTTGAAGATCCGGAAAAGCAGCTTTGCTAATACATGTACACATGTACATGTCTTTTGATTGCCGCAATCGAAGAAGGCCTGCATCTAAATCTCTGATACATCATACTGTATGTTAAACTGTTTTTTCAATGTATTCAGTACAGCATGACCTCTAGTAAGATGAAAGTTGAACAGTTTCATTGAATGGAGTGTTTGTTGTTGGAAAGCAACCGGAAATAAAATTATTAAATTCCCCAAACCAAATATCTTCCCTTTAAAACCATGACTACAGTACCAAACAGATTTAGGAATGTTCTCATGGTTCAAGCCAACACTGGATACATGTATGTACATTACAGTACATGCTTCCCAGACTGCTTGACATTCCTGACCCCTTTGCCATCCAGGCCACAGGAAATGAATGGTGTGGTAATTGTTGACATCTGATGGTAGAGAGAACTCAAGCAGTAGGTTCAATATTTTGTCAAGGTTGAAACCTGTGGCTGATTGGTAAAGCAGACCTTCACAGAATCACCTTGATGGTTAAATCTCCTTCTACATGTTTGGGAAGTTATTGTCAGTGGAATGTCTTCATCTAAAGAAGGAAACACAAAAATGATGCAACATCAGTTTGTCACAGAGTGGGGTAGCAGCAAGGGGTTGGGGGGTTCGAATCCTCCCACCCACCCAACCCCCAATCCTAAACAGCAAAAACAAAAACAGTTGGCAGGCAATGGAAAGTGAAGACAGACAATTCTGTGGGAACACACATGTACACAGTGCTATTTTCACATTTCAAGCACGATATTCTCTCACTTTAAAACAGTTATAGGCACCACAGGATGTATAACCGCTGCTGTTTTGACACATACTACGGCCTGTATTTTTCAGGATATACCCCCATCAATACAATTTCCCACTATTCCACTAATTTTTATCATAAAACAGATTGTGTTTAAATTTCCTTTTTGTTTTTTTTCTTGTGTAAACAAAATCAAGAGACAGAGATCTGCGTTCAGGCAAGATGTACAACATTTGTAAATTGAACACAAACTAAAAATTACAATTTAGAGATACTGTGTTTACAGGATGTAATTTGCATTATATTCCATTGTTTTTAAAACCACAAAGATTGCATTTCCGCCGTACATTTTAAAAACTAAACGAAAATTGATTCACAGTTCACAGGAAGTCCTTGTGTAGGCCCTATACATGTATAATGGCCGTCCACATGACTTAGTTTTCTTCACACATGGAAACATCTCAATATGTTACATCAGCTCCCTGAAGCTTCATTTACAACAACCCTGTGATTTCATCTTCTAACCCCCCTTGGGATTTTTTTCCCCTTTTTCTTATAATGATCCGAACCTAATTACTATGGCAGTACTCATTACACATGGCAAGCTGCAATCCCCGGAGCCTTCTTGGTGGGTAGGAGGGGAGGAGAATCCACTGCATCTGTTGACAAGGGAGCAATGAAGCAGCAGGACAGTGTTTACAACCCTGTAGGCTAATTAGATTGCAGGAGATTTATTAGAGTTTGGATGTGTTGAGATGGCCACAAATCTTGAGTTGCAAGCATGCCTTAGAAATCAGGGAAAGGTTTTTTTTTTTTAATGATAACATTTATACAGATTTGCTGACACCAATTTTGCTATTTTCTCTATAATCAGCAATAATGAATTTCCAGGTTGGCAATTTCTCAAAGAAGTCGAACTGTCTTACCATAGCAGCATCATTTTGGTTAAAAAAAATTTTAAACGTAATGTGAGAAAACAAGATGGCTTCTCCATGATGAATGGCTCACAGAAGTTGAGTCTTCGATTGGAGTCAGCTTCAGAATAATACAGAAGATCTCTTCATTGTCATAATTTAAACTTATGAAAATGATTTCTTTCAAAAGAGCAGACAATATTTACGTAATGTGTACAGGCTACAGCTATGTGGAGTGTTCTGAAGTTAGGATTGTGAAATCAGTCGCCCTTATATCATTGCAGTACATGCGTGTGCGTTTTGTCTTCTCTTTTGTGGGGGGGGGGGGTCGGTGTTGGTCGATTGCTTTTCAAAGTCATTGTTATTGTTATCTTCAGGATGTTTTTGTTGTTAGTGTACATACGTCATGTGCATTTATCCATGGAGATTAACTGCAAATTGAATAAAAATAACTCTGATGCTGAAAAACTGAATCAGGAATTATGACATTTTACATTCATGATCTACACACGTAGATTACATCAGAGTACATGTACATGATGGATGCAATGTTATGCGAAGCTGTGTGTATAGATGCACAGTACGTGTTGTGCCACTTGTCCTAGGTACCTGCCAGGAACACTCTCTTACGTGGCCATCTTTAATTCATCACTTTTTTTTATCCAAGATATGCCTTGTTCACAACTTCACACTATCAAACCTGCCCTCCGGTAATTCAATCTGAGGTAATACATGTACACTATACAAGGTAGTTGAAACTAGACCTTCACTTGGCTTGTACATCTTCACAGAATGTCCTTCACTGTCATTTTTTAAGAAGACTACATTTCACTTCCACAAAAAGACCCATACGTGTTTGCAACACTTCATCTCTGATCACTCGGCGATCGTGCGTACACATCGCACTTTAGAAGTTTATCTTGCATTTTCCATGAGCTACAACAACATGTATATTGAGCTATTTAGACTCAACAGTCAACAGCTATCTGTAAACTTTTAGAATATGAGTATCATTTTCTAAAAAGTTTATTGTAGAACTTATGAACAAGCGGAAAAGTCAGATTTTCATTTTTTTTGCTATTGAAGATGTATGAAAACTATGTGTACATGTACTACACTTATTAAAGGGAAGGTGTACGTTTGGTAAACATTCTTAATATTATTGGCACTTAAAACGTATTGTTTAGAAGCCTACAGCAGCTTTCGATAGTATAAAGCATTTTGAGAAACATTTCACTGCGAAGTAATGTGCTTATGTAAAAACATATCAGTTTTTGTGCCCCAAAATTTGAATTTCTATGAAAAACATTTCTCAGATTGTGTATTCCTAATAGGGATTGTTCTTTCTGCGTGGACATACCCGCTCCGGATTTTTGGCGATATCTCAAAAACGCGACCACCTTTTGAAATGAACGATTCCAAAAACCAAAAGTATACTTTACCTTTAAAATAAAATAAAAGGAAATAAGGCCTTTACAACATTACAACAAAATTGACATTCATAGAATTGTTTGAATTAGTTGGCTTTGTATAACACATGTACTATGTAGCCCTATGGTTTCCTGGTTTACTGAGGGACTGTTAAAGATCTTGGTTTTTCCCACCTTTGAGGTTCTGGGTTCCAGGACAAACACATTCTTTTCCCAACAGACAACAATATTTATCGTAAGAAGTGTCGCATTTCTAGATCAATTTCATTCCTAGAAAAACCTATCGCAATTGCTGACATTGTCATGAGCGTTGGTGTCGGGTTTCTCCAGTAAAAGATTGATTTTCCAAAGGTGTCTATGAGGATTGCCCTACTTAAAGCAGATTTCTCAGAATCTTGTTTCTAAATTGATTAAATTTGTTCGTCCCTTGTTGGTCCTGACGCGTCGAGGACTGTGTTCACAGTTATTTTCATGTTGTCTCACTATTCTGTGAATGGATTTCTAAGTGATTGATTTTTGTTGTCGCATTGAATCAATGAATTCAAAGATATAATACACAAGCCTGATACATACTTCGTTCTTGTGAGGGCCAGGTTCCTCCTTGGTTAAAGGTATTTACAAGAGAAATTAAAATTTCTACTTGAACATTTCAGTGGGCATCGGGGCAATGTTATGGGACAAGAAGGCAACTGTTTCCATTGCCTCCAGGAAGTATTAGATTATTTGATATATTTCTGTAAGGGCAAGGCAGTTTTTGCTTATTAATTTAACCCTAACAATCCCTAACCCTACAAATTCAAACAGGGCAAAGTGTTTAATTTTGTTAGGTTAAGTACAGTGAAGTTAGGATTGGGTGTTTGATTCTGTGGGATTGTGTATCCTTGCTGCCAAGTAATGGTGTTTGAATTTGATTGAGTGGGTATGGTGGATGTGTGAAATGTACATGTCTGGCATTGCTCTTTCCTCCATGGTCTAATGAGATAGTTGTTTGATTATGTTATGTTGGGTACTGTGTGATTTCACTGATCAAATTTTGCACATGCCAAGTGTACACACTCCAACAAAATCAAACAAAAAAGGCCTGTTGGAGTTTGTTAGGTTGTGTATCGTCCCCCTAAGATTGGGTACAGTTCCCATCTCATGGTAGTATAGGCTGTTGGAATGTGTTGGGTTAGGGATGGATTCTAGTAAAAACGCTTTGGGAGTTAGGGTTAAAGGGCATCTCTATGACATTTTCACTGAGCATTTAATTTTTATTTTTATTTTAGGGGGCACCAAGGCAGTGACCAGGAATTATTATTGAATGAGAAATCCTTTGCAAAATTATTTAAAACATACATGTGTGGAGGACTTGGTGTTCTCAAAATTCACAGGAATTCAAATAAGTCCATGCATTCTAAGGATTGTTAACTTCTTGATTGTAGTTTGTCTTTTCTTTCTTCCTAAGGAGAACACCAACACTTTGTGATGTCTCAAACGCTTGATGAAAAGATGTATGTTTTCCTATTCCTTAGGTCTTGGCGAGATGCTTTCTCCTGATGTTACAGACCCAGTGTCATTTCTTTCGGTCAGCGACTGATGCTTTCACCCCACTGGGTTGCTATGAGGAGGTAGAAGACGTCTTGATCGGAGAAAGATGCGAGGATGGTGTCAGGGAGGCGTGCAGTTCATGGATCGCTGCCTCACAGGTCAGGGGTCAATTGTGGGTTGGATATGTCAGAGAGGAAATGGAGGGAGGTGCTCAGTCCCATCCCCCATTCAAAACAGGAAATGTTAACACCCGATTTTGAAACTTTTTGGCAATTAATTTTTCCAGTGTCAAAGCTTTTTTTTCTTGAAAAAAGAAAAAAACCATGGTGAATACTTTTCATTATAATTTGATTTTTTTTCATTTTAGGCGACAAAATCTCTTCGGAAGGGCGATTCTTTGACGGCCAATGAGAGACAACTTTTACAGGATGCTCATTCCCATCAGGTTCAGCAGGTTGACCTGAAGATGTCAGAGGTCGGACAAAAGCTTGACCTCCAATTATCGGTATGTACTTAAACAAACTTGTACTGACAAATTTGCTTGGACTGGGCTTGATTTCACAAGGAGATTTCTGTGTGTATAGAACTTTACATCTATGGTCATCTGTTCAGAGTGAATGTGTTTGTGCTGCCTTTTTAGCTGTATGGCAAATTTCAGCTTTCTGGTTGTTTGTTCTGGTTATTTTTGCCATACAGGCAAGTAAGTTGGTAAGTTCAACCTTCTTTGTTTATATTTCCATGTAATTTTCACAGCTTCCAATATTGTTTAGTCGTGGACTTTAAAAACTGTTTGCTTAAGATCCTGAGATCACTTATTAACACTATTAATTTTTTTGATTTTTGTTTTGTTTAAAGGTATACAAACAGGCTTTGTCCGAGCTGCCGAGGACGGAGTTATGTCTGAGTGGGGGGTTTCATCTTCATCAACAATGCACCTTGCTCCTCATGCAAGGTTGCTGTGGCAACAAAGAAACACAAGAAATCAACACTTACCAATCAAATAAACTCTTGCATCAGACTGTGGCTACAGCGGAGGAAACCGGCCAATCACAGCAACTGACTGTCAGTGAGCAGAGGGCTGCATTGCAGGCTGAACTTCAGGATGTATCCCTGCAGGTTGAGGGGTCAATGTGTCAAAGGTCGCCAAATCAGGAAGACAACTTTAAGGCTAAGCTGGTGGGTAAAAGACAAAGATATTGAATTGTTAATTATCGTTGCTGCAGAATGAACTGCTCCAACGAAAAGAAATTTTCAGGCAGTATTTTTGAACAATACCTAACATCTATTAAATCGTTGTGGTACCCGCTGCTAAAATATAGAATTGGAATGCCTCTAGCTGCCAAACAAGCTCGGCGGTCTAGTGGTAAGACATCTGCTTTAGAATGGCAAAGGTAATGGGTTCGAATCGTATACAGTGGGTATACACAATGAGTGTACAGTGCCAGGCCTGGAATTTCATCTTTGAGAGGGCCAAAGACACCAATGGGTTAGGGTTATATAGACCTTGTGACCTGTGACATCACATGTTTACAAAAGAGCCACAGAGCACAGTTTGTACGCAGCTCAAATCTTATGTTTTATGGAGATTGCATTGTCTGATTTTTCTCAAATTTTGATATGAAGAAAGGGGGGACATCTCAAAAGCTGGACAGCTGTTGCTTTTGTAACTTTTGAATTTATGTGAAAATTATGACACAAAATGTAAATTTTTCCATATGTACTGTGTAGTATCTTGCCTGTCAGGAAATGCATTAGAATGCATCAGGGTGTCATGGCCGAGTGGTTAAGAGCATCGGATTCAAGTTCTGGTAGTTTAGTCATCGGGGTGTGGGTTCGAGTCCCGGTCATGACGCTTGTGTCCTTGAGCAAGACACTTTGCTATAATTGCTTCTCTTCACCCAGGGGTATAAATGGGTACCTGCAAGGGTGTGTTTGAAAAAGCCTTCGGAGCGCCATCACGGCAGCCCGGGCTGTATACTCCCCAGGGAGCTGAGAAAGATTAAAGGAATGTTATTGGCCCAATGACCAGGGCACTAATGTAAAGCACATTGATACCGTTATTGTGGAATGCGCTATATAAGAACTAGTTATTATTATTATTATTATTATTATAATGTACAAAGTCACTATTTCTGTAAACATTTCTATACATATATGAATGACTTTGTAAGGCTGTCTGCTTGTAGAAAGTTGCCCTGTCCCATGCCAAGCCTGGTTGGCTTGGTTATTCAGTTTTGCATCCACACAAAGCCAAGCGGATGGATTTTAAGAATTCAAACAAGTAAGAGTTAACGAGAAAGTGAAACAAGATATCAGATTCAGTTACTCAAAACAAAGTGTTGCATATTCATCTCTTGTGTCTTACAGCAAGCAGTAGAGGCCTTAGTGAAGGAGACTTCAAGACAGGTAGGGGTACCCATCAATCAGGAACAAGTGTCTCTCAATCTCCTGTGTGAGGTGTGTCCATTGGTGGCAGTAGGACAGAGCAGGTTGGCTGTACAGCTACTGTTTGGCAGGGAAGATCTGGTAAGATTTCTTTATAATAATAATAATAATAATAGCACAGTACTTATATAGCGCATCATACAAAAGTCTTGATGCGCTTTACAACAATAAAGGCAGTTAAACAAGCATACAGGCAATTAAACAAGCAGGTAACTTTTAAGGAGCGATTTAAATACAGTTTGAGTTCTTGCAGTTTTTATGTGATGTGGAAGAGAGTTCCAAAGAGACGGTGATGAATGCATGAATGACCGATCTCCGTAAGTCTTAGTGCGAGTGACTGGTGTATTGAGCAGCAATGTTGAGCTAGAACGGAGGGTGCATGGTGGTTGATACACTTGAATGAGTTTATCCAAGGCGCAGGGAAGTAGCCATTTGGAATGTTGAGAAATATGTTGTCAATCAATGAAGGTGTTGTGGGGATAGTTGAAGACAGTCAGAGCAAGGTTGTTTGTTTTACAGGGGAGTAAGTTGTACACATTTTTTTAGAATGGGGACAAACATGTTGGTCAGTTCTGTTTGAAATTAGAGCAAGAATTTGAGAGTTTGTCATTGTACACACAGGTCGACATTAAAGCCTCAAATCTCCATGGAAACCTTCAGAAGTATGCCCAGATTTCATCGCATGAAGGTGCTTTCGTCGTGGAAGTGCCAACTGTTTGGATTTTGGATCAGTGCCTGTGGGGCAAACCAGCGGCTGGGCAGGAGACTAGACTTGGTACTGTGGAGGTTGTTTACCTTAGAAGAATCGAGCTGAGTGCTCTGCTGGAAGGGAGGTAAGTCTTCTCCTCCATAATGGAACCCCCCCCCCCCCCTCCTTGAGAGGCTGAAAGCCACTTGAGGTGGGAGGCTAAAGAAGAGGAGATGGGAAAAAGAAAATGACTTTAGAGAGAATACATGACGGAAGGTAAAAAACAGAAAGACAAAATTGAAGAGGAGATATACAGTTAAAACAAAAATATCCGAAAGAAGAAAACTTGATGGGGATAATGGAGTTTGGAATTTAAAGAGGGGGAAGGTTCATTAAAACTTATCAAAAGAGAGAGAGAGAAAGTGGGAGAGAAAGGAAAATGAAATAATTTTGTTTTTCTTGAAATAAAAGTGTATAGGAACAACAGCAATTTATGATGCTTTAGTTTGTCAAAATTTGACATGTACTCTCAGGAAAGATAAATATGTACAGAATAAAAAACTATAAGGGGCTTTCTTAAAGATACATCTGTAACATGGACCGATGGTTTTTTTAAATGAAAATGTCCTTCCATGTTACAAATTAACCTTTGTACTGTCTTAAAACCATGAAGACTGCCTCAGTTTCGACTAAACGGACCATGTGTGTAAATGAAGTTACAATTTCTTAATGTACTTTCTTCAACAGTTTGACATTTTTCATATTGTTGGGTAGAGCACAACCAGTATAAGCTCAAAAAAGTACCTACAAACAACAGGACAAAACATGCCTTTTTGTAACCTCCCATTTGCAGTCTAAATACTATCTTACTGTTGATATGTACCCATTTGTGTCAACAGACCCAAGTACAAACAGGGACAATTTATTGAAATGCATAATGCAAAACAGGAAAGAGAACAACTAGAAATGTGTTTTCATTAAGTGGAAACTGAAATTGATCACTCATGGTTGTTCACTTTATAATGATGATATTCCTTATACATTTGCAAAGCATTGTCAGTACCCCCTCGCTTTTAAGTTTGTAATAATAATTTTTACAATTCTCAGTTTCTCATTTGTGTTTTTATTAAGGAATTGGAACTCTTTATGTTTTCATTCCACATTCGGCTATTTTGTTTCTGTTTTGATATTAGTGTCCTTCAATATGATTCAATTTATTTTTCATGATTTTTCCCATAATATAATCCTGTGTTGAGGTTAAGTTTTCAAGTTATAAAAATGTTTATAGGATTTGTAATAACATTTTCATGGATTATACTTTAACAAAATTCACAAGGTGATTCCTTAACAACAATTTATTTTTAATCTGTTTCATTTTACCTCATTAATGTTTGCTAATATGTAATTAGATGTTCGTGCAATATGAGCATGAACACCTCTTTGTTATTGTTCTGTTTTTTAGGTGTTCGTGCAACTCAGCATGAACACCTCTTGTTTTTGTTCTGATTTTTTTTTTTTCTCCATCTTCTTCTTACGTAGAACTCTTCTCGGCAACATAACTCAATATTGAAACTGAATTGAACCTTGAAACTCATCAGATAATTGAACCTCAATATGAAGACGGCACAGTTATCATTACGTCATGATGACGTCATCAGGTGTCGAATTACAAGGTTTTTAAAGTTGAAAAATGACCATTTGCTTTTTGCTGTACCTCAACGAATAAGAAAGCTATGATGTTCATAGTCTGGCATCTGATAGAGCAAGACTGGGGCAACATTTGAAAAGTTAACGCCAAAATCGTACGACCTTAGCTTCCGGGTCGTTACCCTAGGTCGAAGTTCGCCTTCGTTTTTTTCCTTCAAAAAACAACTTTCGAGCTTATCTACGCAATAACTCAAGATTGAGATTGAATTCAACATTGAAACTCATCAGATAGCTGGACCTTGATATCAAGATGACACACACTTGCAGAGATGCCAACATTTACGATTTAGGCGTAATTTGTATGATTTATTTATCAAATTACGACAATACGATCATCGCCTCGTTCTTTACGATTTTATAAATATCTAGTAATAAAACATTTAATGTACGTGTTGTGTCTTGAATCCTATTTATTTTCATAGCGCGTATCACTAAAATGTATTCGGTATCTGACTTTTTGTGCGAATTGTAGCGCATGAAACAGCGCATACGTAGGCCCTTTTCGAAACGACCGGTGAAAACAACGCGCCCACGGTAGAAGAGCCTAATTGGGCATAATAAGTATATTAGGCTGGTGTCCTCGATTTACACGTAGACAATGTGTGTTAGAAGACTGGCAACCAGCCATGGTCAGTTGCTAACCAAATCGCCCCAGGTATACTGATGTTGATATTGGGGCGTTTGAGAAAACCGCGTGTAGTCTTGCTCGTCGTACTACTGTTGATAAAATCATGTTTATTACGGTGCTCGTTGTTTACGCGTGCCAGGTAAAACCAATATAATAATACAATAGTTTGATTATTTTTTCGCTTGTTGGAGTACAACGATGGATTCATTACAACATGATTTTATAGAGGATTACAACTTCGTAGTGAAATCTGCTCGCGGTCGCTGTGACTCGACATCAACATTGCACACAGCGCCCCGGAGCATACGACATCGTCAAAAAGCACAGAACATGTATGACACTGATCTCTGTTAAATGCTATATATATTGCCTGAGGGCAAATTACTCTTTTTGAATTTGAAATGTTGGCATCTCTGCACTTGATGATGTCATGATGACGTCATCGGGTATCAAATTACATTAAATTAAATTTTAATACTTGACAAAATCATAGCTCATCAACCACTGAATGGATTTGTACAATCTACACATCATCGGATAGGTCGTTAAGAGTTTGACAAATGCTACTCAGAACCTTTACAACATTTGAACTGACTTCCGGTTCAAACCGGAAGTTGAAACTTTATATTTCAAAATATCATAACTTCTGAACCACACATTGGATTTTTACAATCTATACATCATCTGAAAGGTCTTCATAAACTAATCAACATGTGACCCTATTTGACCTCGACTTCCGGTCCAAACCGGAAGTTCATGTTTAGTTTTTGAAAAGTTCATAACTCCTGGACCAAGCATTGGATTGATAAGGTAAAATGTCGTGACTTATTCATTCAATCACTCACCACGAACACCTTGTTTTTGTAGTAAACAAAAACTGAATCTCTAGTTTTTGGTTTTTTTTCTTCTCCATCTTCTTCCCTAGAACTCTTCTCTATAGCATAACTCAACATTGAAACTGAATTGAACCTTGAAACTCATCAGACAATTGAACCTCAATATGAAGACGGCACAGTTGTCATTACGTCATGATGACGTCATCAGGTGTCGAATTACAAGGTTTTTAAAGTTGAAAAATTACCATTTGCTTTTTGCTGTATCTCAACGAATATGAAAGCTATGATGTTCAAAGTTTGGCATCTGATAGACCAAGACTGGGGCAACATTTGAAAAGTTAACGCCAAAATTGTACGACCTTAACTTCCGGGTCGTTACCCTAGGTCGAAGTTCACCTTAGTTTTTTTCCTTCAAAAAACAACTTTCGAGCTTATCTACGGAATAACTCAAGATTGAGATTGAATTGAATGTTGAAACTCACCAGATAGTTGAACCTTAGTATCAAGACAACACATACTTAATTACGTCATGATGACGTCATCGGGCACTGAATTACATTAAATCAAAGTTTAATGTTTGTAAAAATCATAACTCAAAAACCATAATTCGGATTTTGACAATCTACACATCATCGGATAGATCGTTAAAAGTTTGACAAACGCTTCACAGAACCCGTACAATATTTTAACTTACTTCCGGTTCAAATCGGAAGTTGAAAATTTCATAATATCTTATCTTATTCCTATCTTTAAAACTACTCATCACTTCAGCATAATTTTTGTATCAGATTGTAGAACAGCAATCCCTCTTAAACTTTTGCAGTGAGATAACAACATTTTAACCTTATACATCTGGTCAAAACCGGACAATGAAGCGCACCTACCCACTCGTAACCCCCCCCCCCCCCCCACTTTCATTGACAACGCATTATGTACACATAACGTTGAAACTGATGCAAGCCAGTTCACGCGCTGACTGTGCCGTGCACTGTCATCGTCGTGTTTGATTGTTTTATCTTGCAGGAAACAAAAATTGCAATAGCGCCCTCTTTCGTTTGAAATTTAGAAAACAGTGCTGATAAATTAATAACATTGTTTTCGGGCTTATCTACAGAATAACTCAAGATTGAAATTGAATTGAACATTGAAACTCATAAGATTGTTGAACCTCAGTATCAAGATGACACAAACTTAATGACGTCATGATAACCACATCGGGTATTAAATTACAATAACTGAAAGTTTAATTTTTGTAACATAACTCATGAACCATTTATTTGATTTTTACAATCTACACATCATCGGATAGGTAATTAAAAGTTCGACAAACGTTACACAAAAATTGACCCCATTTGACCTTGATAATTTAGTATCTGAAAAAATCATAAGCAGACATTGGTTGTTTATTTTCTGTACGTCGGCAGATAAGGCTTTCAAAACCTGAAGTTTAAACTTTATATTTAAAAAAATCATAACTTCCGAACCACACATTTGATTTTTAGAATTTATTTATCATAGAAAGGTCTTCAAAATCTCAACAAGCGCTACACAAAATGTAACCCCCATTTGCCCTTGACTTCCGGTTCATACCGGAACATGATGTTTAATTTTTACAAAACACCTGAACCAGTCATTGGATTGATGAGTTAAATGTTGTCACCAATTCATTCAATCACTCAGCACGAACACCTTGTTTTTGTCACATGACAAAAACTGAAAGTTATTATTTACTTCTACCATAATAGGGTTTAAGATGGTGTACCCATCAACGGGGTATCCGTAACAATTTAGTAAATATTTTATGCAAAGCTGGAAATCCTACCAACAGGAAATAATATCGAAAGAATTTGCATTTTTATGAAATGTTTTTATTAATCGGTTTTATGTTTTCCCTCTTCTTTTAAGAAAACCCCATTTGCCTTTGATTAAAGTCAAGCTTCGTCAGGCTGAACAAGTCTCTTCCTTCCCCACCCTCAAGGGGAGTAGCAAACCGGTGGACAGTACCCCAGGGTCTCCCCTGGGTAAGGGTTTCCGTCACACCATGGAGAAACTGGCTTCCAAGTTTGGTCTTGGCTCAGGACCATTGACCAAGGCTCCGAGTAGCGAATTCTACGTGCCCATGGATCTTGAACAGGACGCCGAACTGACCAATCACAGATCAGATGACTCAGGCAGTGGCCAATCAGGAATGAGTCAGGAGCCCCCCATTCAGCATAATGTAAGAATTTCTTCATAAGATGTACATGTATGTTGGTTTTCACCACATGAGGGCGCTGTTTGGGGTCTGGATTATCTCTTTTGCTTTTATTTAACAATCAAAGTTCATCAAACTGTTTGTGAATAACATAGCATTATAGCTGGTAATATATTTCTGCTTAGCAAGATTCTTTTATGCTAAGCATTTTTGTGTGCTAAACAGCTCTTGATCACAGCATGGTGGTCAAATTTCTTTTAGATGTTAGGGATAGAGTTAAAGAAAACTGTAAAAAGAAAGCTTGAATTCAAATTTTCTCAGATCTCGGGTTATAAACCACTAAATTTTTTCAGGATAGCTTTGGCAGGAGCAACGTAGTGTATTATTCATGCAGCATTTGCATACGAAATGGTTTCATAATTTTAAGGGAATTCTTATTAAATTTACATAATAATTATCTCTTTCAATTTAGTATTTTTCTCAAGAAGAGCATCACAGCATTTGAACCAAAATAATTATTTTAAAATTTTACCTCTAGAATCCAGTTGGCAGCAGTACTCCTAATAGGGATGTAACTAAGGAAACCATCCCCTTAGCAATGCAGCGCCCAACCATGATCAGCCCCACAGTCACTATCACATCACACCCTAGCCCAACAGAGGAACATGCTCCGTGGAATAAGAACGTCATCAATTTCAAAGGTTAGTCTTGAAGAAGATTGGCCGGCATGCTTGTCGCAAACTCACCCTAAATCCCAACCCCTACCCCTCCTCTTCACTAACAAAAAAAAGAAGAAGAAGAAGGAAAATATGTTTAGCTCTTATGATTGAAAATTTGCTTTACTGAATGAATCAATTTCATATTTGTTTTCTGTTCATCAGGACCTGTTTTGAATAGGAAAGGTTTTGCATCAGATGCTGAGATCCAAGATGTTGTTGACCTGCTGTCTGGAATCACCAGGCCCTCGCAGACCGTTATCGGCCAACATCTTGACACTTTCTCACACGGATCACCCCGGAATACCACTCCAACACCCAGCACAAACAGCGGCAGTACCCACAGCAACGTCAGTGGAGGCTGGGGAAACATCGACCCCAACCCAGCCAAATACGGCAATTTTAACCCCACTTTTCAGGAAGCTGAAGCTCAAGATAGAATCACAGAGATCCCGACTACGATGATCTCACGGTCCTGGACATCCCAGCCGCAGCAGCTCAACCAACTTGCTCAACAACCCCCCATCCAAGGAGTCCGTCCGTTTCCAACTAGAAATGCAGAAAGGGACATTGTATCAATGTACGATAACTCCAGTACAGATGCAGAGTTCGCCCAGTACATCGCCACAAATTTCCTTGGGAAGAGAACGAAGGGGTACGCTAAGGACCTTGATGTGGCAGAAAACCAAGGGCAGTGGGTGTACCCAGACAGCAGGCTGAACAGAACGTGGCCACTACCTCCAGAAGGACAACCTGAAGGGTAAGAAAGTGAAGCTTTGAACTCATCTAAGGGATGGGAGGCAAATTACATGTATCTTGATTCCTCTTCAAATGTTTCATCAAAGATATATGAACCTTCCACCTACATATATGAACAAATATCCTTGCCACTGAACCTTGACTTCTAATTTGTGATTTCTGTTTCAACCTACCTAGGATATCTGATCATTTGAGCCACAGTTTCTCGGGGCAACACGATTCAGGGAGTTCCAGTGATGAGTCTGCTGAGAACGGAGACAATGCATTCGCTACGGGACTCGGTCTGACTGGACCCAACTTTGTTGCCTCGGTCAACAGAAGGTCAGTATCAACTTCATAATTGCTGGGCCAAATTTAAAGTGTATCTGCCCACACTGGCTAGAACAATTTGCAATGAATAAACCAAATAAAATGTTTAGATCAAGAGAAAAATGTGCATTTTGATATCTTGTTCGTGTTTATTTGATGTTTATTTTGCTTGGTTACAAGAGACATTTTGATATCTTGTTCATGTTTATTTGATGTTTAATTTGCTTGGTTTCAGGAGACACAGTAGTGGAGGAGAGGAGGTGATTCATGGGCGTGGTTTTGACCCCAGTGCACAGATAGCAATGAAGTACCTAGAGGTAGCTCAAATGGTAGGTACTCATCCTATAGGTCTAAAGCACGTACTTATTAATACTAGTCAATGAAGAGGTAAAAACTACAAACATAATCACACTGTTTTTTCATCTATGTGTATTTATAGAAAGCCAATGCTGTGAGGAAATAGGCTGGTTACTTCTATGCACTCATTGTCAGATCAATAGAACACAAGAAACTTGACAAAAATGGCCTCACTGTATCAAGAACTTCTACATTTCAAACATTTGTAGATTTTTAAGTTTCTTTGGTTGTATTTCTTTTTGCAGGAACTAAAGTCAACAAAGACATGGCCACCCAAGGTGTTGTGGCAACGTCCCATCTCTCCTAATGATGGTGCTTCCCCAACCCCCGGCCCGTACCCCCTCCCAGCTCAAGAACAACTTCACGTCCATCCACCCCTTACACCACAATGGAGTGATCCAGTGACTCTACGACAGTCTTCAATGTGGCCCCCTACTGGAGGATCAACTCCTGTGTCACCAGCTGGCTCAATGTCAAGACTAGCGCAGTCGCAGCCGGTCTTGCGGGGAAGTGGTGCTGTGGGTGGGGTTCAGGGAGGGGGAAACCCAAGGGGACACCCAAAACTGGATCGAAAATATGCTTACAGTCAGTACTAAACTCTGAATCTTTGTTCGGACTTTGTAATGATTCAAACACAGAATCTGTCAGCTTTAAGACTCCATCTTCCTTAATCCTCCCGATTCATCGCTGTTTTTATGAAGCGACGATTAAGCTGTGCAGCAAAAGTTGCCGATTCAAGAAAGTCACATTTAAAGTTGAACAGTTTTTGAAATTGTTTTTGACACTTCTGACTAGTTTTTCTTTTGAAGTTAACTGTAAAATTAAGCTGAATTCTCCAGCAATACAAAACTGTCAGTGTTTTTTCAATCTAATCACTGTTTTGATGGTTTATTAATTCCTAAACACATTCAATTGGCACTTCTTAAAAAAAGAACCTCTGTCCACAGAGCGCTGTGTACAAACCAAATGCATATTTAGGATTGTCACTTCATAAACACGGTAAATGAACGATTTTGTCACTTTGTAAAAATGCAAAAGTCAAACCACGCCTATTTTGGCACCGTGCCTGCACTATGTTCAATGGATTAAGGGGCACATTTTTATTTGTCTCTCCATAAAAACAAAAACTGGAAAATATTTGGTTCGTTCGTGTTGCTAAGTAGTGTAATTTGAAATTATTACACTGGTGGTAGTTCCTCAAACTTGGTGAAAATGTTAACAGTATTGAGTACATCAAGAATTTACTGAAAACAGTTAACAACATTTTATGATTTATGATACATTTGTCACTTCGTAAAAACTGACGATTACCCTAAAAATGTGAAACAAGCACAAGCAGATCAGTACTTTCTTTCTGTAATGTAAGAAGACATGCAGTCTGCGGGTAAAAATGACAGTCAACATCAATAATTTTATATCAGAGAAAAAAATAATTTTTTTAGCTTTGATTTGTTTTTATGCGAGACAACTTTTCTTTAGATTTATAATTTTTCTGTTTTATTCTTGATATTTCTAAAACTTATTTCAAAAATGTATCTGAATGAAATGTTTGTCAGAAAGCCTTGACATTTTAAACAGCTTTCGGATTTCTTAAAATCCTCTCCAAAAGAACTTTTTTAAATTCTTACACAGTTTCACTGTGAAAATTTGTATTGGTTTCTTTTTATGCAAATTTCTTTATTTTGGTTATGTTTCTTTCTCTATCAGTTACTGATAAAATATATAACACAAATTCTCTCATGAATTATTAAGACAATGAAATTATAATTGATTCAAACAAAAATTATGTTAAACCAGTTTTATGGTAGAAGTGCCAAGTTCGTATTTAACTTTAATGACATGAAATAATTTTTATGGGCCTGGTGCTCTATGTACTAGCAGATGTTTGTACTGAAAAAGAAAAGTATGATTGAGTACTTGTAAATAACGTTATGTTCAACAAAACTACTAACAATGAGATGGCTCTGTTTAAACTCTTGGTTGAATTTTGCTGTAATTAAGTCAGGACTGCTGGTTTGCCACATTCTTTAACAGCTATTAGTAATTTCATTATTGGGTTATTTTCTGACTTGTCAGCGAAGATTTCTTTGCCGAAAAAAAAGTCTTACCTTGAAATGTCAGTGAAGTTTGATGACTGCTTATGTTAATTTCTTGCTTGTAATTTGCAAACTGAGCATGGCTTTTCATGTAATTTTACATATACTTTGAACAGGGTGCAGTCTACCTATACTATCCCAAAGAAGGTACAATGCCTTGCTTGGTTACAGTTGGACACATTTTAGAATTTTCAGACTGAGAACGGTTTTGGAATTTCAATTTGTTTAAGACAAACTTTTGGGGAGTAATTTAAATAACAATAAAGTCCCATACAAAGTTTTCCCTGGTTGTGAATGACACAAAGTCCAAGCAGGAAATGTCTGTCGGCAAATTCCTGAAAGTGACAAAAATACAGGGAACCAGCTACAAGCACTAGATGTCACATGACATTTTGGTCGGTAACCTGTTAGTCCTGTTACATGTACCTTGTTTTGTGTTGAGTAGCTTTATCTTGCCAGAGTTATGTGTCATAGCAATTGTTAGTTCTAAAGGGGAATTAAAAATTGTGCTTTTTATCCTGTTTGCCAACTGCTTCTTCCAGTGAGGATATCTAGTCCAAACAGGATAATTTGAATGACAATGCGAATAATTCTACCCTAATGAAGGTATACTTACCTTTTTCTCCCAAATGCTTTCTTATTTAAATCATAAGCTGCATAATATAGTGTACAAATTTGATTTCAGATAGTGGAATTTTAAGTTTTTACCTGTTCCATGTAGTGATTTTTCTTGCTTGATTTGCTGCATACATAGCCCGATGAAAATGGCTGTTAATTTGTGATTGTTAACAAATATTTAGATTCTGTCTAACGTTAAGCTAAGAGGCTAAAATGTGAGTGGATATTGTATGTTATATCTGTGGAGGTGAATATTGAAAGACGCCTTTGGCGTCTGTCTCTGTGTTTGTAAACGTATAAAGTTGTGAAGTTTATACTGAAAATTGGTACAGTACTTTGACTCAAAAAAGCACCCTTTATCTTCACCTCTTCTGGCTGGTCCAGAATTTGTTGACCCTTTTTTGTATAATGAAGGAAAAAACTTCAGTCTTTTTATTTTTCATGGAATGCGAAGGTGCTGCTGATTACATGATTACAATGACTCTCTTGGCTTTCACTGATTTGATTTTTTTTAAAGAGTAAATGATTTCCACTAAATGATAGATATGTAATGAACTTCACTTAAATGTGAACTTTTGGGTGCACTGGTTGAATGCACTGGTCTGTATACCAGTATTGGATTTGATTGGTACTCATCAGCTCATAGGCATAATTAGTGTAATTGGGAAGGCTGGGAACCAGTTATGTTGCACACTTCATTGGTACCCAATATTACAGGGTCTCATTTGCTGCAGCCATGTTGGTCTTATCCCCAACATGCACTAACAGTAATGGGTGTTTCTTTTTGTTTTACAAAAAAAGAACCATGCTTCCCCAAAAAATCTCACTGTGGTAATATTGATTTGAATGGTGGATAAACAAACATGGCTACAATGTGAGAAAGTTTGATTGAGTGGAGTGGACTTGGATTAACAAATTTAGTGCCAATGACTACTGATCGACCAAGCTTAAATTGGTGAGTTTGCAAATTCCACTCACATCTGTGTTGGGATTCTTAGATTACTCTAGATCATAAGATTATCACACCTTGAATGAACTGAATTATTTGAATTAAACAAAAGAATAAAAGGTGCTTTATAAAAGAAAAGACAACACAAAAGCTGAAATATAAACTTCTTTTGACTCGGCAAGAATGCTTCCTTTTGTATGGACATTAAGAAGACTTGTTTAACTGGACTTGATTAGATTTGTATGAATTAGAGAGAATTATTTTTGGTTCTTGAACTTATTTGATGGAAGACAAATTGTATGGATATTTTGTAGAGTTTGACATGCACAAATTTGAAATTAAGCAGTACTAAAATATGATTAGTCTTTAAACGGTTACTACTTCAAAGACGCTCACTTGCTGTGATTTTTGTAGATAATTCTCACTTAGTGCTTGAATGGTCTTTTTCACAGTAAATTGGAATGTGATGATTAACACTGATTGGAACTATCTTCTACAAATGAAGGGCTCATTACCGGTAGTCACAATTAGAAAACCTTATTGCTTGGTCACATGAGGCAGTATTCCATTTGTGAGTTAGATTTGAATAATGTCTGTACAATGACTTGCTTAGACACAAGTTATCGCTTAAATTTGAATTCCTCAGACTAGAGAGCCAGTTGCTATGTCCCATGATTCGGGGCAAGCTTTTGCGTAGTTACTTAAGAGACAGCGAACACCCAAACACAATTTTGAATGAATGTGTATGGCACAATTGTACCAGGGTTTGCCCATCCTGAGGTTGCTATACAAAAGCTTGCACCAAACAATGTGACATAGCAACTGTCTCTATAGTCTGAGGAATTCAAATTTAAGCGGTAAATTGTAACTTAGAAAGTCATTGTACCAGACGTTATTCAAATCCAACTCACAACTGGCTTATTCTTAATACCGCAACTCGGAGTCAACCAAAGGCACTGTATGCTAATAATGGAATACAAGAGCAGTGTAGAGACACTTGGTTCCAAAAGTGTCTTACCATTCCAAACAAATTCACACCAAATTTGAACTGTGAATGATATTTCTTCTTGGAGATGAACTGGTTGATTGTAAATTACCTTGTGTGACATGGTCCTAAGGTGATAACATCTCTCGACAGTCAAAGAGATAAACAGGGTTAAACAACAGGTAAAGATGCTCCAATTAGGGAATATTAATGCATGTGGTCTTACAATACCAACGATCTTTCATCTGTTACACAAGATGTTAAAGACTGACAACTGTGGTAAAAAACATCAACATTGAAATGGGAAAGGTATAACATTGGTATTATTTTAACATGTATAACTTGTAACAATTAAGTTGATATGAAGTGAAGATTCCTGTGTGGTATCAGGCCTGAAGAGAGGGCAAAGTCATTTTCAATTTGCAAAGGGCCCTTCCATTAGAAAATCTGAAAGTATAGACCTTTCCATTGTTGATAAACAAAGTGCACCGGTTGGCATGGACGGCCGAATATTAGCAAAACATTCAACCGTGTTACAAAATGTTGTGACCAAATTCAGCATTTCCTGTTAAGACTCATGAATTGAAATACCTCCTATGATTGGTTGATTTGTTTCTAACAAATTCAACACTATTTTTGAATATTTGTGTTACTTTGTTACAAACTATGGCTATCTGTTTTTGATTTGCAGTTATGGCTTTCCATAGTTTTCCAACCTCGGTTGGCAAAAACTTTGGCTGTGGCGTTGCAATAGAAAGGTCCATAGGTCCCTATGGCCTGCATCAGGCCTGTGATATGACTTGATGTCTGTCTAAATCCACAATGATTAATACGTCTTGATGGTAGAATGAAAAAAAAAGAGGATTTCTAATTGTTCAATTTCAATACTTTCTTCTTATTCGTGTGAAGAGTATATCAATGATGGGATAACTCGTATGTTATACTTTTCCTCAAACAAATGCTTTGAACTTAATAACTTTGACCATGACAACTGAACATTTTTGATGACAAAGAAGAAACCACATTAAATGACGCCGATTGATTTTTTAGTGCAGACTGTTTTTGTTCGTTTAAAAAGAAGATTTGTATTTTATTCAGTTGAATCGTCACTGACAAATAACACTGTATTTTGGAGAATTTTTGATCAATAAAAATTAATGTTGGATGTGATAAAAACTTCTCAACTTCTTTCTTTAAGAAAAATAGTTTGTTTTATTCTGTTTAAACTTGCCCAACAAATGTAATGTGCAACGGGGGGGGGGGTCAAGTTGGAGCAAAAACATTATTGGGGGGGGCAAGTTGGAACAAAAACATTATTGGGGGGGGGGCTGTTGCTGTATCGAATCATTCATGTTTGCATGTTTTTGATCTCATGGGGGCAGCAAGGGTTCAGAGGGGGGGGGTGCTCCCGGCCCCCTGCTCCCCGCTGGTTACACCGCTACACCAGAGGTGCTTTAATCATTTCCCCCAGGACACTGTAGACACCAAGCAGATGGTGCTTTCCAATAGTACATAAGTGAAGGGCAAAATTTGGCCGAAACGTACATTTTACTCTGTGCTGGAATAACATCAAACTGCAAATAAAAACCGTAAAAAAAAAAAACCTTAAACTTAAATAAGTTGTTTTCCGTACTTTATCCAAAAGAAGCCCACCTTGGTGACCCACAAGTTTGGAGGATAATTGCTTGATCTCCTGTTATTTCAAGCTGGTTTTGAGGGTGACATGTGATTAAGTTTGAGATTTATAGTTGTGTAATGGAACCAATTAATTTAAAATTTAATATATTTCCGAGGTGCGCTCCAGAGTTTTAGTAAAGCAATATCAATCCTAATTACGATAATGTGATATCATTCTTCATAAAGGTTCATACTCTAGATTTCTTGTAAACAAATTGCTTTCTCATTACATGCATGTGGTGATATGGAGGATGGGTGGGAAATAGACTGGTTCCTCCTATGCAATGTACATCATCTCTAAAGTCCAAGTTGGTATACGGGGAACCCTACAAAGGTGTCTCATAGAGGGCTACATTTGGTGCTTGATGGCATGGTGTACACGCCCTTATTATGCCTTCATTTTGTGCTTGGAATGTCAGAAATTCTTTAGAGGATTCGAGGAGGGGGGTACTTCTGTACATGGGAACATGGGAACATGTGTATGGGAACATGGGAACATGTGTATGGGAACATGGGAACATGTGTATGGGAACATGGGAACATGTGTATGGGAACATGGGAACATGGGGGGGGGACCCTCTGCCCCATCTGGCATGGAAACGAGCGTTCCTATAATGTGTAATAATAGGGCCTCATGAAAATCCCTTTCTACATTGAAATCTTCAAAGGGAACCTAGGTAAAGATAGTGGTGCAGAAAAAACTCTCATTTATGCCAAAAGATAACTTATTAACTAGGAAACTGACTCAGAAATTCTTTAGCTAGTTTTCATTTTATTTCATCTTAAAATGGAAGCACTAATGACATTCCAAAATGCCAACACATAGGATATTTCCATCAAAACACATTTGGCAATACATAGGTAGAACTTCTTTAAAATGACATCAACTACGGAGCTAGGACAATGTGGCACTAAATATTGATGCAACATCTGCAACAAGTTTTTAAACATGGCATGTTTGGTTTAAACAACTGTGCCTCACTTTGTGACCCAACCTCAAAAATGGCAGACATAGTGGCTGCTTGACAAGACTACAATGTGTACAAGAGTGTGTATAACTCACTGAAATGGGACCCATAGAATGCAGTGTGTAGTTAGCTTTGAGTGAGTCAAGTTTTTTAGCAAAATTTCAAACTTTAGCTTTCCCATTGGTTGATCTGGGTTTTTTTGCCATACAGACATGTCACATGGTATTGAAACTCTCAACTGAGTGACATAAGCCCTTTTCACACTGCTCTATTCCCTGGGGTCAACCCTGGGGAATAACAACCTGCGCTTTTACACTTGGATCGCTTTACCCCGGGGAATAGGTAAAACCCTTGGGTATTCTTGAAACGTGCAACTGGAACCCTTTGGAATAGGGACCTAAAAACTCCCGGGGCCTCCCCAGGGCTGTATTCCACGGGGATAAGAAATACAGTGTGAAAAGGACTATAGAGGGCCTGCACAGCAGACACAGGCAATGATAGAGCTCAGCATTCTACCTGCTCTATTTCTATGATATAACTTAGAGTGGTTTAATAATTGGGAACACAATAATGGTGAGAAAATGGGGCAGAATTCTGCTTGAGAATAAAGACTTTAAAATGTCTTCCATTAATCTCTGTTTTCTTCGCCAAGATAAGCTGCAAATTTTCCTTTAAAATTTATAAAACTGAAACCAACCACTGTCAATATTTGCAGAGTAATGGTGAGGGTAATGCAAGGAGGCTGTCAGGAACAATCACAGGTATTTTGGAAATGTTAACTCGTTTTACTGACTAAGTAGGAAATTATTGCTGAAAATTACTAATTGACTAAGGGGAAAAGTTTTTTTTTTTAAATGAATTCTCTCTGCCTTGTGTCTTCAAACTTTTGTCAGGATTGGACAGCCCCGCCCCTTGACTAGATTTGTTAGTCTACATTTAGTCAAAATATGTTGTAAAAGGTTAAAAAGACAAGGTTACAAAAACAACATCTAAGAGTATGACAAGTAAATATGACATTTTAATGGGCCATGTTTTCAGGCTGGTTTTAATATAACATCTAAATTTGGCAAACTTGAAATGAATGTCATGCATCATTAGGCGGAAATGGGCAGACGTAGAGCCTTAGAGACCTGTGAGAGAAAACCAGCCCCTTTCCTACCCATCCCTTGTGGGAATTACACAGACATCTCGTCTTTAGGTTCCTTCCCAAACTACCACTGTTTCCTTCCTTCGACCTTAAGATGGCTTCCCAAAACACTTCAACCCAGATTTTACTTTCTTGTTTTTCAATTTTAGTTAGAAATGTCTTACGTTTTTTTTTATACCTTTATACATTCTATGTAAAACTCCATGATGCTTAAAACCATATTATTTGTCATGTCCCCTATGTACAACTACAGTAACGAAGATGCATGCTCATGATACAAAATGGGACCAGACTATTTGCAATTCTTGGATTGATTTGAATGATAAAAAACCAAAATGTCTGCTTTCTCTAATGTCTTTTAACCTAACTTCTATGAACCATACATATATGAGACGTAAATACCAATGATTTTCAGAACTATTTTAATGTATACAAAAGTCTCTGAGTGTAAAATGCAAAAAACAAAAAAATCATAGTTAAGTTACTACAATAAGAAACCTTCAAATTTAAATATAATTTACATTTAGGATAAGGAGAACTAGCAATTA